>JAMJFZ010003941.1:0-99503 GCA_026225945.1 Cricetomys ansorgei
GTAGGTAGAAGGAAATGTGTCTGCAGACAAGGGAGTAGAAAAATGAAAAAAATGGATAATTAGAAAAATAGAGGAATGGGACCAACTGAACAAGGGAGGAGAATGTAAAATTTTAGCCCAAACCAGTTAAGTAGCCATCAAAATTTGAAACTTGATAATGAAAAACCTACTAGGGACATTTTCTTTGTTTTAGGAAACATAAACTACACTCTTTATCTGAACACAGCCCATAATTCTATAGGAAACACTTGTGTAAAAATCATTCTCTAGCCAAAAGGACTGTAGAAAAAATAGAAATCTAACACTGGGCTGAAATTCCAAGAAGAGTCTGAGGACAGCAATTTTCCCAGTAAGGCCTTGGCTTATGCTTAGGGCAAGTTTCCTTCAGAAATGAAAAGTATAGACCAATATCTAGATATGCCAAATTGATACACACCTGTAGAGAGTTCTTCTGCACTGTGTTTATTATAATCTATAATATAAAAGACACAAATAAGGATAAGGAGCAGTAAGTTTCCATACACTATACCTTGGTACATGTGGTACCAATCTGTATGCATGTCTTTGTATATACTTAACTTAGAATTTGTTCCTTTTCCTAGTTCTGATTTACATGCCATCAAGAAGAAGAATTTATCTACATTTCAGATCCAGATCCAACACTTCCTTACCACCTCTACAGCATGTTCCTAACAAAAGGCTCCAATAAGATCTATTTTCACATTTTACTCCCCGGTTACATGTACCCAGCTACACTATCTTTCCCTTCTCCTCTTCCTCTATCTATTCATACAGTTGATGTTTGACAAGTACTTACTATATATGGTTACTCCATCCCTATTTGAAGGATATAGTGCTGAAAAAAGTCTGTGCCTCACTGTAGTTTACATAGGTACAAAGTGCATATGTAACTTATTTGTCCCTGGTTCCAAGCTTAATATTTGGCTTGAATGTTTGGTACTGTTGAGTAGACAACAAAATTAGCAAAAAAAATTGTGTACTTCATGAGGGATAAAACTCTACAAGTGTTCCTGTAATTTCCAAATTATAGTGACTACATGAAAACTCAGAAGGTCACAATTCTGGTAAGAAATAAATGTGTAGGAATGGAAAAGACCCTTTCTTGTCAGTTTTTATTGCTAAAATGATGGCAATAGAGGAAAAGACAAGACACCAAACACTGGATTGAAGGGCACAGAGAAATCAGTCTGTGACTGAACAGGAAGCCCATTTACTGCTGGTTAGTGTATCTTGTACACCATGAGTTTGGCCTGGCCTACCTGCACCATGAGGCATGCCTCATCGATTTTTGAGGTTAGAATATGTGGCTCCTAGGTGACTATATGCCTTTTGGATCCTGAGAAACCAAGGCACTATGTCAGACAGTGAAATATTCAGGCTGCTTTTTCTCTGTGTTCACTTAGAAGCAAAGGAAGCATGGAAGCGTGACAGGATAGTTGATCTTACACATTAACCTTGTGTACCCTGTATGACTTGCAAACATCATTGTATCCTAGCAACCACCACTGTATTGATCCTGAAAAATTTCCATTATATACTGTTTCTGATAAAGGCGTATAAAGTCTGGATGTTTGCAATAAACTTGTCACATCCTCCACCTTGCTCTAGGCCCTCCGACCTGAGCCTCATTAACACCTCACAGGCCATATTAGGTAACATTATCCTGGTAAACAAGCACAGGTGCTTACAATAACAGAGGGGTATATGCAGGCTGCTGAGAGAGAAAACTAACATTTTACCTAGCTGTGGACTTTACATGTTACAATACCAAATGGCCAGGTGAGATGTGCCCACGAGTGCAATTGTGGCAAGACTGTTATGAAGGTAACCAACTGACTTCAGAATGGATTTTAGCCTTGTTCCAATGTAGGTAATTCATTCCTGGTACTATAAACGTCCGCAAAACCAAGATTGGGTGGGTCATAAGTCCTATAGGGGAACTTACTTTATTGTTTCCTATTCACATAGTATCTGACCTCCTTGTAAATATTTATATTCCTAACATAGGCAAACAATACTTTTAGACTTAATTAGGAAAGCTTTCTTTGTATTTAAAGACAATGTAGAGGAAAAAATGAGGACTCAAGGTGTTGAAAACAATTAAATGTTCATTATTCGGCATAAAGAGTACGTATTATCTCCTCTGAAGCTCAGGGGAATTTTCATATATTAGGCTGCATGTGAAAAATAAAACTACCTAAAGACATCCTACAGCAAGCCACAGACCACACTCACCATTGACATATAGGCTGTCCTTGTCCAGTGAGTAGTTGCCCAGCTGAGTGACTCCATGAGTTAGATTGTGCAGCTCTAAATACAGCCCTTGGATGTCCACTCCAGGATATGCAGGGTCATGGAGGTAGGTGCAGATGGCTTCCACACTAGTGGCTGTTCCATTCCTCTTAGGCCTGGAAGAGAAGAAAGTAGAGACTTTAGGAAAGTCATAATGTACATAAAGTCAGAAGCACAAGGAAGGAGGAATGAGAATGATAACCATAAGCAATGATCATTCTGGCAAACGGACAGACAATGGACTCACCTGAGGGAATCCAGTCTGCAACTTGAGTTGAAGGAGACATTCTGGGACAAATTTCCAAGCTGTAGAGGGGGAAGAAGGAGAGAAATAAAAACAGGTGTTGGATAAAGGTGTCATATGGGATTCAACTCACTCCCCTAGGCTGCTGGGAGAAGGCTCTCACCAGGTACTGCAGGACACTCTCAATTGAGTTGAACACAGCTGAGCCATTACTCATATTTGACGAATATGAAAGGTTGGATATGGTGAAGTTGATTGTAAGGATGTCCAGATGGTGTCTCACAGCTGCAGGAAGAGAAGAGACCCAACTGAAAGTTTGCATGGCACCAGAATAAAATCCTGTTCTCATCAGCTTTCTTCTCTTCCAGTGTCCCACCAAGTCCCCATGTGTATAGTCAGGTCAGAACCTGACAAATCCTTAACTCCATGTCATAAAAAATCTGCCTTTTTGGATGCTCCTCAGAAGAATTCTCTCTTCTATATTCTAGCCTGCTTCATATCTTCTCATGATCAGAATATTTTTATCTGCAGACTCTTTGGATGCCCTGTCTAAAACATGTTCTCAAAGCTGAGCAATAGGACAATCTTTCTGAAATGAAAAGTCTCAGGTCCATTACTATCCTTGTTTCCAAGTGTATGTTCATTGCCAAAAGAAGCTTATTGATTGGGAGGTAGTAAATATGAGTCTGGTTTCAAGCAGTTAGCAGTGCTTCCCCATGGTTTGCTTAAGGTTCTGTCTCAAGATTTCTGCCTTGAGTTCCTACTTGTCACTCCTTAAGTATTGACCATGGACATGGAAGAGTAGGTTGAAATAAACTCAGACTTCCCCAAGTTGCTTTAGTCTATAATGCTTATCACAGTAACAGATCACCAACTTCACCAGAGTTCAAGTCATCTTCTGATGACTTCCAGTATCATTTACTAATCCACGCTGAGCCTACCACATGACCCAGGACCAGAGGGGCTGCACTGGGTGTTGAGCATTATGGTTCTTGGAAATCAAAGTCCTCTTGATCCTTCCCATTCACTGTGTTGTTACTGGTTACTGAGCCCTCATTGTTGAAATCCTCACTTCAGAAACACATCATATCTCATTTACCTGGATCACTCCCACTCATACTCTATCAGTTCAGGAGGCATTTTTCTCAGAAAGCCTCTCCATTTCTACCTTACGTTATATTCCTGTTGCCATCCCTCAGAAGCATTCGAAGTATTGTTGTGGTCTGACAATTTGTCTGACAAGCTTGTTGGGTGCACATGGGCAAGTACCTGATTGAGTTGTTATTCTGATCTTTTGCATGTGAAGATGACCCTGACATTGGATCTTCACATCCTACTTCCTAGCTCTACCTGGAAGCTAGATGGTTGAAGTTTGGGACAGGAGATCTAAGCAAAGTCGTCAATGGAATCCCAAGATACCTGTAGTAGGTTCAGGTGGCAAAGATGTAGATGGAGAAGGTAGAGTAGTTGTGACTGGCTCAGGAGCTGTGGAAAGATTGTCATTGCTGAAATACCACTTGCAAAAAATGTTTCATGCTTCATTTATCTTGATTGCTCCTACTCATTCTGAGAGGATCAGTTCATGAAGAATTTTTCTTAGAAACCTCCTTTCTACATACAGTAAATACTGTCTGTTGTGAGGGCTTTGCCAGGTATGGTCATAAGCAGAACCACTCTTCACAGATGAAACATGAACAAGACTGAGGAGTGATTATGTGAGTGGAGGAGTGAGCAAGCATATGAATGGAATTAACTCAATATGTTGAGAAAGAATGAGCAAAGCACACAGATGATTTAGGAAGATAGAAAATAGAAAGAATAAATGAATGGATAGGAGGAAGATTATAAGAATGAGGATCCAAAACAGAATTCAAAAAGAATCAAATCACCGAGACATTTGTGAGATAAAAGAATAGAGAGAAGAAAGAACAGCTAAATCAATGGATGAATAGATGGATCGATTAGTATGAATTCACAAAAGAAGAACAGATGGAAGAGGGAATATTAAGCAGCAAGAAAGACAGAAGAATCCAGTGTGAGGACAGCTGGATGGATTGAGAGATGCAAAGGTAGTAGCTGGCAGGTGGGTGGGTGATCATACAGATGATGATTACATAGGCAGGTGTATGGAAGATTAAAGGACTGGTGGATGTATGAATGAATGGATAAAGGAAAAAGAAAGGACAAACTAGAAGATGGAGAGTAGTATGGGTTTATAGATGAATAGTGGATGAGAGGATGGATACAATAATGAATAACAGAAGAAGACACAGAATAAATGAAGGAAATACAAAGGAATTGGCAGGAGAATGAGTATATGTATGCATGTATGTAGGTATTGAAATGTGTTATGAGAAGAAGAATAACTTGAAAAATGGAAGAATGAGCAGTAGGACAGATAAATGATAAATAGTTCACCAAACACCCAAAACTCAACTGCAAATGACTAAACAACCTCTATATAGGTCCTGGGTACCCAGATCTAATAGAGAAGAAAGCAAGGAGGATGACACTGGAACTTAATGACTGGGAAAATGACTTAAGAATAGTCTTAAAGATCAACAATCCTAATATGATCTCCTGTATCTTAAAGCTTCCCTACAGAAAGACATCATTGTTTGAGTGAAGACACAGCCTATATGGCAAAAATCTTTAACAGCTACAGATCTGAGAGAGGATTAGGGTCTAGAATATACAAATAATTTAAAAAATTAAACCCCAAGGAAGCAACCCATTTAAAAATTTTGCCATTGCTCTGAATAGAGGAGCTCAAATGATGAAATTCAAATGGCAGAGAACCTTTTAAAAATGATCAACATCCCTAGTTATCAGGAAGATGAAACTTAAAACTTCTTTAAGATTTCATGTTACCCCTATCAGTGTGGCTAAGATCCAAAAAAACAAAACAAAACCGAATGAAACAAGCAAACAAAAGCAAATGAAAACAAATGCTTGTGTGGACACGGGACTAGAGGAAAAATTAGTCACTTCTGGTGGGAGTGAAAACTGGGTTATCCACAATGTAAATAAGCGTAGAGATTCCTAAAATTCTGGAAATGGACCTACTATAAGATCCAGCACTACCACTCCTGGGTATACAATCAAACAATTCCATATCCTACGGTCCAGATACATGCATATCTATGTTTATTGCTGCTCTATTCACAATAGCTAAGAGTCTAGATATTCATCAACTGATGCATAGATGGTAAAAATATAGTACATTTACACAATAAAACAATGTCAAGTTGGTAAGAAGAATACAAATGTCATAGAGTTTGTGAATTGATATGAGTGCTGCTGTATCTGGAAGATGATATTTCCTTGGAGTCATCTACCAAGGAACTTGTACCTCTGACCTGTACATGTACAAACCAGACAGAACTAGAATACTGAGAAGGAGTACTGGGCACACACTTCCATTCCTAACCTATTTACAACTGATACCTCGAAGGAAAGGAAAATTTAGTATTCTCCCCTGAAGTGTCACTGAGTACTTCAGTCACACCCAGAAATAGTTGAGTAACACAAAATGGACTTCATGATTTTATGGGCTGGGTTACTGTGGTCTAAGGTTTTCGTTTCATTTTGTTTTGATTTGAATTTATATGTCTTATTGTTTTTCATTTGCTTGTTTATTTTAATTTTGATTTTTGTCTTTGAGTGATGGGGGAGAGTGAGAAAGAAAGAGAGTACAGAGAGCGGAGGAACATGAAGTCGAGTGAGTAGGCAGTTGGGAAGATCTGAGAGGAGTATGGAGGAAGAAATGCATGATCAAAATAAACTGCATAAAATTTTGAATAAAAAATAATACAGTTTAAAGTGGGCAGGTAATGGATGGAGCTGGAAACACGTATTCTGAGTGAAGTAACCTGGAGCCAGAGAGACAAGAGTCATATATTCTCTATCATTTGTGGATGTCAGCTTTGAATCATTAAATTTTGCGTTCCACTTCAGAGAATATGGTGATATTGAGGATTGAAAGGGAAGAATGTAATGGGAAGAATCCAACAGAGGAAGGAGTTATAACAACCAGGTAGATGGGGGAATACAGGAAGAGATAATTAACTCTAAGGATACTTCCAAGAAGTTTTGTGGAACTCTGATTCTGAAGATGCTTCCTAAAATGCACGATTACACACTATAAAGAGTCTGAATGGAATTTCAAGTAGTGGGGTAACAATGCCCACTAGACACCATAGGATGGCAATCAAAGCCCAGCACCAGGAAAAGGTTATTCCTTTTGGAGTTGTAGACAGGTGTTTCCCCACAGACTCTCAAATATTACTGGCTATTGCTAAAGCTCTTAGCTCCCCTCCAGAACTTGTCAGACCTTAATTGACAAACACACCACACACTTGAGTCATAGCACATGGAGAAATAATCTGGTTCAACTTGAAGCTACTTCTCTACTGGCTAGTTTTCATTTTGCCAGAAGGTGCTCTGCATACTACTGGAGGAGGAAAGGAATTACCATTCTTATTCAGCTGTTAGCCTGTGAGCTACAACCATGACTGGCCTGGTTAGACATGTTTACTGGTGTAATGACAACACACATTCATTTTACAAAACTGAAATAACTAATACAAATGGGAATCATGATAGAAAGTGGGCAGTTTCAGGTAATAACCTTGTATAGTCATCATAACCGGCAGCTTGGCAATGAGGTCCTTGATTAGAGGGTAGGGGAAGGCAGACTTCATTTTAGGAGACATAAAACACACTTACCATCTAAAATGAGCCCAATAGTTTTAAATTGCACTTTCAAAAATATATTTATCCAATGGAGAGGATTATGGAAAATTCAGAGATCCACCATTCAAGATGCAGTTTCAAGAAAAGATCAATGGCTCTGCATCTTCTCTTGAGACCTTGGCTCCTTAGAAGATACTTGCTTATATTTGGAGCAATTTTCCCTTGGAAATGAGGATAAAAGCAAGGACAAAGAACTAGGTTGGGCTAAACTGATACGTACTTGAAGGAGGTGCTTCTGGACCAGGCTTATTATAACCTAGGAAGAAGAAGATATGTAAGAGGAAAGAATAACAAAGAAGGGATGCAGCATGCTTTGTTCCATATGGCACCCTACCTCAATACATGCCTTTGTATATTTTATTGAACGTCTATCATAATATAAAAACTGACTTGATTTAGATCCTGGAGAAGAATTTCCTGGTTTCAACTCTACACATTTTACCATATCTCCAGCATGTTCCCAATGGGCTCTTATAAAACACATATTCACATCTCACTTTAACAATGATATGCATCAATATATACTGTCATCTTCCCTCCATATATATACATATATATTCAAATATATATACATGTACACTCATACATATTCAAAAGCTATTTACTGAGCATTTACTATGATTTGTACTTCATTTCCATTTGAAATATATAGTGCACACAGGGAAAAATCAAAAATAAATACATTTTGTATCCCCACTGCAGTTCACTTTAGGAAAAGTACAGATGAAAGCTTTTGTTTTTTGTATCAGGCATAAGATAAGGTTTATTGCAAATGCTGAATAGAAAATGAAAAGAGGAAGAAAATAAATCTTTGCAATGGCCAAGTAAAATATATTAGATATAAGAAATAGCACGTAAACATTTAAATCTCTTTTCATCTCTGTGCTTCGTTGCTTTCTTTGTTAAATTCAGAGTAATGTAGATACATTATATCTCCTTGTCCACTTCAAGGATTATTATGGTTAAATGGCTTGGCATTCAATAAGACCTTGAGTCATCAAACTGGCAATTGTCTAGACATATCTGCAATCAAACTTCTATATCTGGTTACTTAGGGTGGAAAAGCCAAGTGTATACAAATGTGGGTAGCATTCATATAGGGATATTTTCCTGGATTCAACAAGAAGCAGAAAGAAATCTCAGCAAACATATTCATATTCCTCTGTTGCTGCCTTTGTACACAATAAGACCACACCATCATACATTTCTGTCAAGTTATTTGTGTGTGCTTCTGGAATTCTTGAAACAAGATGCTTAGAACAAAGAGTGCCTGGTCATGAATGTACTATCAAAAATATCAATAAAGGTAGAAAAAATAAAGTATCCCTAGGGACATCTCATAGCAATCACAGATCATGCTTACCATTGATATATAGACTGTCTTTGTCCAGTGTATAGTTGCCCAACTGGGTGATTCCATGGGTCAGATGGCTCAGCTCCGAGTACAGTCCGTGAGTATCTATCCCAGGATGTGCAGGGTCATGGTAGTAGGTGCAGATGGCTTCCACACTAGTGGCTGTTCTATTGTTCTCAGGCCTAGAAAGGGGAATACAGAGACTTTAGAAAAGTAGAAATGTAGATTTGACCAGAACGAGGAAGTAGCCAGTAGACTGGTGATAATAACAAATTTCTGGCAAATTGACAGAAAGTGGACTCACTTGAGAGAATCTAGTCTGCAGCTTGAGTTGAGGGAGCCATTAGGGAGCAAGGGTTCAAGCTTTGGAGGAAAATAATAAGAATAAGAGAAATAAATTACGGTAGAGTAGGTACATGGGATTTGTCCAAACAGAAGGTACTGGAATGTGGGTCTCACCAGGTGCTTCAGGACAGTCTCAGTTGCATTGAAAATAGCTGAGTTGTTCAAATATTCTGAATATGGAAGGTTGGAAATGGTGAAACTGACTGTGACAGTATTCAGGTGGTGTCTCATAGCTGAAAGGAATGAGAAAAGATACAACTAAGACTTTACCTGGGACCAAAGTAGAATCCTATTCTCATCAAGTCATATCTCCTTGTGTTCTATCACCTACCAACACATCTACCCAAAGTATAACCTTAATAGTCATCTCCATGTCATACTGATTCCAATTTCTGAATGTCTCTAACATGCTTTGTGTGTGCTTTCCCATAATGACCTTATTTTCTCTTATCTACATTATTGCTCTACCATCTCATGGGATATATTGTCTAAAGGATGTTTTCTATGCTGAACTTTAGAGGAATGTTCTGAGAAGAAAATCTCACTGGGACTACCCCAATCACTTTTATAACCCAAACATCTTTGTGCAGTTTCAAAATTCACTTCAAGCTTCTTGATTTGTCATTCAAGGCTTCTTCCAATCTAGTTTCTCATGACCTTTCAGCTTTGGTTACTCATCAATCTGGACCTACCACCATTTCTTTATGGGCTCGGGACTAGAAATGCAGAGGCTATATTGGGAGATGAATTTTATGCTCCATGGGAATGAAATTCTTCTCAGTTCTCTCAGTATACTATGTTTTTCTAAGTCAATGAGCCTTTATTGTTGGAATCACTTCCAGCAATAATTCATGTTTTTTTATATGGATCACTCCTACTCATCATGAGAGATTCAGGTCAAGTTGAACTGTCTCTAGAAAGCCCTTTACTATTTATATTATGTGAGCTGAATGTCCACACTCAATTCCTCACTGTACTTCAATGGTCTGTTTATTTTGCAAGCCTGGTGGTTATATGAGGTTGGACATCTGATTGAATTGCTAGTATAATCTTTGTGTCTGAAATTATGTCTGTGGCCCTAGGTTCTTCATATCCTTGTGTCTAGATCTCACAGAAAAGTCATGTGGTTGAGGTAAGGGGCAGGGGATCTTATAAAAATAGAAACAGGTCCTCTGATACCTGTGGTGGATTCTGTTTGCACAATCATTGATGGAGAAGACAGCATGGTAGTGGCTGGTTCAGGATCTGTGGAAAGGGATGTCATCAGGGATGGAAAAATATCCCCATATATTTAAAGAAGCCCATGAAGTCCAAGGTAGAACAAACAATTAATACATGGAGATTACACAAAAGGTATAAAAGAGTGAGTGGGTGATGGTAGTGCTGGCAAAATCTGTAGATTGAAAGTATCTCAGATAGTGGGAATGGCTTGCTAGAAAAGGCTGAGAAAGGAGGACAAATTTGGAAGAGAGTAATGGAATTGTTAAACATATAAGTAGAAAGAAGAATGGATAGATGAAGGGTCAACCCAGAATTCAAGAAGAATAAAAAGTATCTGGAGAAATGGAAGGAAGAAAAGAATGAACAAAATCATGTAAATAAATGAACATGATGAATGGTGGGTAAGTGCATAAATAGATAGATGAGTGTTGGGGTAAGTGTATGAATGAATAGGCAGGTAAATAGGTAGATGGATATATGGACATATTGGTCTATAGGCAGTAGGGTAAATGAATGGATGCATGGGTTGGTGAATGAAAGGATGGTAGATGGATAGATGAATGGATAGATTATGAATGGATGGATACATGTACATATTGCTAGGTAGATTTTCAGACAATATAAAAACAAAAGGAATGAATGATAAGCAGACAAATGAAAGAATGTAGGTAGGTAGATAGTTGAATGGATTGATAGATGTATATGGATGGATATCAGGGTAGATGGGTGTGTGTGTGTGTGTGTGTGTGTGTACATGTGCAGACATGGATACGAGAGGGAAATATAAGTAAAGGGCAAGCTAACAAATGGGGAGAAGTATGAGTAGGTGGATGAGTAGTAGATACGTGAGGGGTAGAAGGATGAGTATAGGAAGGAAAGATAGCAGGTATGAAGGGATACTGTAGAATAGAATGGAGAATAGATGGGTGGATGGGTAGAACGATGAGTGGGTGGATAGATAGCTGAAAATGTGGCTCTGGAGGAGTAACTAGCAAAAGGAAGAATGGAAAGCTAGAAAGATATATGAGTGGGACAATAAATGAGTGGGACATTTACCCAAACACTTAAATAGCCATCAAAATTTTCTACTTAACAATGAAGCACCAACTACAGGCTCAATAACAGTTGTTTTAAGTGACATGAACTGCAGTCTTTGCATTGATTCAGCTTAATAACCCCACAGGAAATATTTGATGAGTTTTCTTCTTCTAATTCAGAGGATTGAGGAAAATTCAAAAATCCAGCACTAGGGCTTCACTTCCAAAAAGAGGCCAACAACTCTGTACTTCCCTTTGACTGAGACTTTGGCCCTTTTTTGGCTTTGGCTTGTGTTTAGGACAAGCTTTCTTTAGAAATGAGAAAAATGTGGATCAAGAACTAGGTCAGGCTGAACTGATACATACTTTTGGTTGTTTCTTCTGTACTTAGTTCATTGTAATCTAGAAAAAACCACACACACAAAAGGAGGTGAGGCGCTGTCCTTAGCATTAGTCCACTATGGAAACAATATAAATGTGCATAATTTTATACAATGTATCATTTCATGCACTGACTGAGCATCTATTGATGTTCTATTATCCGACTCAATTGGCATCAGGAAGAATGTCTTGGTGTTTCAACTGGATCTATCTTTTCCCTACTACATATTCATTATGCTTCCCAAAAGTGCATCTATATGCCTTATTTTCATGTATCACCCTTCCTGTTTATATGCATCCACTCACACCATCATCCTTTCCACTCTCTATACATCTATTCATCCCAAATATGCTTATTGAGAGGTTACTATGTGTGGTACTCCATTTCCATTTGAAGAATATAGAGCTGAACCAAACACTCCATGCTCCACCACAGTTTACATTGGGGAAAAGTGCACATGTAGCTTATTTGTCCTAGTGTCAAGCATAATGTCTGCACTATAATTAATATTTGGAAATGTTGTGCAATGATGATAAATTCAAATTCTGTAAGTTATTAGAGAGAATAATCCTATGTGAGTCCTTGCTATGGCTTAGTTAAAGGATCAGATGTAAACTTGGAACATTGGAATTCATATCAAGATAAACTTGTGTTAGAGTGGGCAAGTCCTTTTACCTATATGTGCTTTAGTTTCTTTCTGTGTTAAAACGAGAGTAACTATGGTAAACATCATGGTAAATACTAATTGTGAACTGATAAAACCTAGAATCGCCAAGGAGACAAAGCTCTGGGCATTCTGTGAAGGGGTTTTGGGATTGGTTTAAGAGAAGTACATAGCTCCACCCTAATTCTTGGTAGCTTTATCCTACAGACAAGGTTCTTGACCAAAAAAGTAGGAATGAGATAAAGACCAGTATTAATATCCATCTTCTTCCTGACTTTGGACACAGTGTGACCAGCTACATCCACTTGTCTGTCATGCTATTGTGGGTGCCTCTCACATCCTTGGAAGAAGCTTCTAAAGAACATAGATGCAACTGGTCTAGAAATAGATCACTGACTTTGAAAAGAGTAGAAAAAGTAAAGAATCGTTGAAGACATCCCATAGCAAACCACAGACCATGCTTACCAGTTACAATGAGGCTATCTTTGTCTAATGTATAGTTGCCAAGCAAAGTGCCTCCATGGGTGAGATGGCTCAGTTCTGAATACAGCTCCTGTGTGTGCAGCCCAGGATGTGAAGAGTCATGTTTGTAGGAGCAAATGATATTCACACTAGCGGAAGTTTTATTCTTCTCAGACCTGAAAAGAGTGAGATGTGGAGACTCTAGACATATACTAATGTGGACGAGAGTCCCAAGGAAGGAGGAAACAGAAGGAGGGTCAAAATAAGTATAGTCATTCCTGGACAATGACAAGGAAGTGGACTCACATGAGGGAGGCCAGTCTGCAGCTTGAGTTGAAGGAGATATTCTGGAACAAGGGTCTAAGCTATGGAGAAAGGAGAAAGGAAAAGAGGAAAGAGTTGATGCAGGATGTACATAAAGTTTATCCTATAAAGAGTTTCCAGGATGAAGACCTTACCAGATGCTGTAGAACACTCTCAGTGAAGTTAAACATGGCAGAACTCATGTTCATGTCTTCTGAATATGGAAGATTGGAGATGGTGAAGTTGATTGCAAAGGTCTTCAGATGGTGTTCCACAGCTGTAGGAAGACAGGAATATATATATATATATATATATATATATATATATATATATATATATATATATATACTCAATCAGATTCCTATAGTCATCAAGTTATATATTCCAGTATTACCACCACCTATCAATCCACACAGTCAAGTCAGAGCTGAACTGAACATCTCATCTCTATGTCACACCAAATTTCTTTCTGAATGTTCCTTACATGTGTTATCTCCTTCATCATAACAGATCAGGTCTTATCTTCCCATATCTAGACTAGTACCCTACAAGATTCATTGTGCATCTTGTCTAAATAGCTTTTTTCTATGATAAACAACAGAGAAATATTTCTGAAATGAAACTCTCACTAGGATATCCCCAGTGATGTTAACACCTATGTCTCTCTTTGGAGTTTCAATGTATAGTTAGTGTTGTTTGATTTGACATTCAGGATTCCTTTAGTGTGTTTTTAAATGATTCTCAGCTTTAGTTACTCATCAGTTCTGTGCTTATTACTATGGTCCAGTGGGTCTTGGGGTGGACATGGAGAGCCATTACTGGGATCTGAACTTCATGCTTCAAAGAAACCAAATTCCTCAAGTCACCCCACTCACTTGTTCTTGATGGCCACTGAGCTCACACTGTTGCAATCTTACTTCACAGCCACAAATCACAATTATCTATTATTTTTATTCATCCTAGGGGATTCAGTTCAGGTGTATCTTTCTCTAGAAGCCCCCTACCCACTTATATTGTATCAGGTGCTGCTCACTTTATAAAAATTCCTCATTGTATTGTCATGAACTTTAATCTCAAAAGCCTGGTAGCTGCATAGGGGCAGGTATCTGATTGAACTGCTGATCTAATCTTTGTGATTATAATAATGATCCTAACACTGGATCTTTACATACTAGACAGGATGTAACAGGTCTCATATAAGTCAGATTCTGGAAGTGTGAGACAGGGCTTCTCATCAAGCATAAGAAAAGGCTTCCCCACATACCTGAGGTGGATTCTGGCTGCACAGATGTCAATGTAAAAGGTGAGATGGTGATGCTTGAGTCAGGAGCTGTGGAAAAGCTGTATCAGTGAAGAACATGGCCCACATAGAGTCCAGAAAGCTCTTAGATCAGTGGTTCAAGCCAGGCCAACCATTTACAAGTAGACCACAAACAAGAGTGAGGGAAAGAGTGACTATGTGCATGGATTGAGGGATAGCTAAGTGTGAATGAAATTTATTCAAGGTAATGGAAACCATTAGCAGTTCTTCAATTAGAAGCCATAAAATGAAGTGATAAATTGATGATAAATGATTTAAAACATGTTTCAAGAGGAACAAAAATATGAGAAGAGGGAAATATGGAAGGCAGCACAATTAAGTGAATAAATATGATAATTTGACCAGTGAACAAGTGGATGAATGAGTGGGTGGATGGATGGATAAATTAAATTAAGGCTGAAGTGGGTGAGTGGCTGCATGGGGTGAATGAATGGATATATGGGCGGGAGGGTTTAGAGATAGATGCATGGATGTGTGGATGAATGGATGGGGAAAAAGAGAAGGGGAAAATCCAAGTATATGAAAAATAAATAAGTAGGTGGATTAGTATATAATATATTTATTATAAGTATATATATAATAAGTATATAAGTATAATATATATAAGTATATAATATAGTGATGAATGGATGAGTGTTTAGATGGTTTAATGTATTAATAGATTGATAGGTAGGTAAGTAAATGGTTATACTGTGTATATGTTGTTAGATATATGGATAGGTAAGTGGGTTGATGGACAAATGAATTGATGGAGGAAATGAAGAGTGAACAAGGAAAGAACATTATTATGGGTACATGCATGACTGATCACTGAGAGAAAGGATGGGATTATGAATGAAGGCAGACAAAAGAGAAAGAGTGAAAATGAAAAGTAAATAACAGAATTGGCATAAAAATTAGATTGGATATAAGTGAGGTATCATAGGACTAACTATAAAAATGGAAGAATGGTTACCAAAAAAAGTAGGTGATGGAGTGATAGAATTAAATAGTGTAATATTTTAGTCAAAATAACTTAAGTAACAATCACAGTCCATAACTTGACAATGAAGACACTGCTAAGACTATGATAGTTTCGGTTATAGTAGACATAAACTAAAGAATTAATATTTAAAGTATAGTCCTTACCCCTCACCAAGGAAGCTCCTCCTTGCAATAGACAGATACCATTACAAAACGTAACAACCAATCAAGTACATAGTGATGAAGTCCAATGACAATGGCAATGGTACATCTATAAAAACAACTCCTATGCCTAAGGCTCTAGAAACATTGCAGAAGAGTTGTGGGAAAGTTTATAAGAACCACAGGATTAGGGAGTTTGCTATAGATGGTATGCTTCAGTAATGCCAGAAGCTACACCTGTAAAGTCTCACCAACATGACTGAATAAACACGAGCAGAACAAGGACAAAAATAGACATTCTGAAGTGGATAAAGAAAAGTCCATCAGGCCTCAACCACATGTGAAGAACTACAGGCAATTAAGGAATGATGAGAGTGGGAGACATAATCTCCCCCAGGGAAGATATCCAATTGGTTATCCAATATTGAATAGTCAGCACTTAAAACATAGATAAAAGTAGCATTGTACAGACTGAGCAGGTTTATTTAGAAGTATATATGTATACACATATACATATATGCAAATAGCAGCAAATAATAAAAAAAAAGAGGCCATGAATTTGAAGGAAAGAAAAGGGACCTATGGAAGGATTTGGAGGGAGGAAAGGAAAGGGAAAATTATGTGACTATATTATAATATCAAAACTAAAAGAAAAATTTAAAAAATTAATGTCTATCTGACATGATCCTTTTTATAAATAAGGATATCATATTTCTTTCTCCAAGCTGGAGGAGTATGGGGAATTCAGAAATCCAATGCTAGGGCAAAAATAGGTCAAGGGCTCATCTTTCTGCTTCTAAGAACTTGGTTCTATGTGGGAGACTGATTCGTGCTTGGGCAAGCTTCCTTTGAAAAAGAGTAGAAAAGCTTGCACCAAGACCAAACGGGCATGATTTGATACTTACTTGTAGGAAGTATGTCTGAACCAAGTCCATTATAGCCTAGAAAACAAAAATCAAACATAAGTGGAAGGTACAGAATGATCTCATACATCATGCCATGGTGTATGTGAGAAATGGAAACATATCCTTAAGAGTTCCTAAGTTTCTACTAATATTCTAGGACAATGTTTTTCAACCTTCCAAATGCTGTGACCCCACCATAAAATTGTTTTCATTGCTACTTCATAACTGTATTTTGCTACTGTTATGAATCATAATGCAAATATCTGATTTGCAAATGGTTTTAGGCAACCCTGTGGAAGGGTTATTCAATCTACAAAGGAATTGCACCCCACAGGTTGAGAACTACTGTTCTAAGATATTATTTAAATATTATCATAAAGAAAAACTTCTGGAAACATAATTTAGATTCAGTTTTTCACTGCCAGCTCTCTAGCATGCTAGCAGCAAGATACTCTCATAAGACTTATGTTCCCCAAAGATATATTCTCATCCATGACATTATCTACCCATCTATTTTCCCAAATATACTGATCATTTGCTACATGTCTTATTCCATTTACATTTAAGGAATTTGGTGCTAAATAAAATGGGCTGTGTCTCACTATAGATTACATTTGGGTAAAGTGCACATAAAACTTAGTGATCTCTGGTGCCAGGCATAATGTCTGGCTTTTAGTAGATTCTTGTTAAATGTTGACTGGACAACAAAATTAGACATATAAATCATACATTTTTTGAGGACCATACATAAGTCCCTCCAATGACCAAAAGAAAATGATGAGATATAAACTCAGGATATGAAACTCAGATCAACTACAAACTTTACTTCTTGTAAGTGTATGCTGCCTCCTTTCATTCCCAGTGCCTTGATTTCTTTCTTTACTAATAAGGGAGTAACAGAGGTCTAAGATATCTTCTTGCACACTCCATGGAGTTTAATGGTTGCTATGAATGAATAATCACCAAGGAGACAAACTCTGAGCATGATGGTGAGGGAGTTCATAGGTTGGATCAACCCAGGAGGGGTGGCATACCCCAACTCTAAGCAGAGCTGTCCTACATTCTAGATTCCTGCATGGATAAAAAGATAATGAGCTGAGGACCAGCATTTATGTGTCTCTCCTTCATGAAATTGTCTACCCTGTGATAGACCACCTCACCCTTCTGTGGTTTTATGCATGCTTATCCAATTATTTGAACAGAAAACAAGAACCTGTAAACAGCTGCTCTATACAAAGACCACCAGAAACATTTGGGAGGCATAGAGTAAATAAAGGATGCCTGATGACACCACATAACAAATCATAGACTATGCTAACCATTCACAGAGAGGCTGTGCTCCTCCAGTGTGAAGTTTCCCAGTTGGGTGACTCCATGGCTCAGATGACTCAGTTCTGAATACAGCTCCTGTGTGTGCAGTCCAGGATGGGCAGTGTCATGCTGGTAGGTGCAGGTAGTAACCACACCGGTGAATGTTCCATTCTTCTCAGGCCTTAAAGGGAAAGGTGTAGATATCAAGGGAGGTTCTAATGTAGATGGAAGCCCCAAGGAAGGAAGAAACAGCAGAAGGTCAAAACAAGGGATACTCATTCTTGGCCAATTATATGGATGTTGAATCACCTGAGGGAGGTCAGTCTACAATTTGAATTGAAGGAGCCATTCTGGAACAAAGGTCCAAGCTGTCGAAGAAAAAGAAGGAAAGAGAGGAAACAGTTGGGTGGCAATTCAGATGAAGTCAATTCCAACAGGAGTTTTGAGGATGAGGGTCTTACCAGATGTTGTAGGACATTCTCCGTGGAGTTGAACATGACTGAGTCACTGATCATGTCTGCTGAATATGGAAGGTTGGAGATGGTGAAATTGATTATGAAGGTTTCCAGGTCATGTTGTATAGCTAGAGGAAGACAGAAGGGTAAGTACCTACAACTGAGTGTTTATTTGGGACAAGAATGGAATACTGCTCTGAACATCAGATCATGTTCTCTACCTTTTGGTCTGTCATAACTATCCAACACTTACATAAGTAAGTGCTGTGAATTTGAACTCTGAACTTCATGTTTGTGTGCCAAACACCTTATCCACTGACTTCTCTACCCACCCTAAGCAGAAGCTTCTTAATTTAGCACTGAAGTTCATTCTGATCTGGTTTCCGATGATCTTCAGCCTCCAATAATCATCCCTTATGTGGTGAAAGGGAGTTTTATTCTTCATGCAAATCAAGGTCCAATCAATTATCTTCACTCTACATTCTGTTTCTGACCACTGAGCCATTGTTGATATAAATCTTCTTTCACCAACACTTCATTTCCCATTTATCTGGATCATTCCTGCTCATTCATATAAAAGGTGTGGGACAGGGGCTCTTATCAAATGAAATAAAAGGATCCCCCAGATACCTGTGGTGGGCTCTGGCTGCAGAGATGATGATGGAGAAGGCAAGATGGTGGTGTCTGGTTCTGGAGCTGTGGAAAAGGCTGAGATCAGGTATGGACAGAGTTCCCCCATAGGGGAGCCCTTATAGTATTGGTCCAAGTCAGACCCAATCATCCACAAGATAATTAATGCGAGTGGAGGATTGAAAAAAAATGTGAATGGAATTAATAAGAGAGTGGCAAAAAGAAGAAAGGCTGAGCAAAGTAGACAAGTGAATGTGAATGCAGAAAATAAAAGGGGTGAATGTAAAGAAAAATGTATAAATGATACGTCAAATCAGAATTCAAGAAGAGTGGAAACAGAGAATCTAAAATGGTGGGAGCAAGCCAGAAAGAAGAAAGTACAAGTAAATGAATGAGCATGACCATAGGTAGACAACTGGACATATGGGGGTGTGAGTGTGTGATAGGAAGTTAGATGGATGAATGGACAGATAAGAAAATGGATAGATGGTTAGTTAAGTTGTTCACAGGGAGGGTAGAGAGGCATATAGATGCATAGTGAAAGGGAGGCAGAAGAAATGAGAGTCGGACATTTGGATAAAAGAAGATATATGGATATATACATGGAGAATGGATTGACAAATGCATAGGTAGGCAGACATATGGATGAGTGGGTTCATGGATAGATGCATATATAGGTAAGTATACAGATAGATGTGAAGACATGTGTATGGATGGACAAATGGATAGAGGAAATGAAGAACAACAGCAAAGGACAGAAGTAATGGATGGATGAGTGAATGAATATAGGAAGAACAAAACAGAAGGAATGAAAAGATTATAAGAGAAAGGGCAGTAAAATGGGTAAACAGATGGATGTATGGGTGGGTAGATGGAAATGTAGTATCAGAGAAGAAGAATGACTAGAGAAACTGGAACAATGGATAGCTGGAAGGACAGGTGAACAGATTGCTGGTTTTAAAGAAAGGGCATTTTTTTTTAAATCCCCAAAAGGTTTAAGTAGTCATCAGAATTTAGAACCTGAGAATGAATCCCTACTGGGGCCCAATAGCTTTTGTTAATAGGAATGATAAATTACACAGTTACTATCTGACCTATATCATATAGCTTTTGTTCTGTGTTTCATGAATGTGAAAAATTCTGAAATCCAATGGTAGGGATGAAGGTCCAAAAACAGAGGCCAAGGACTCAACATTATTCAGCTACTAAGACTTTGCCTCTCTTGGGAGACTGGTTTGCTCTGAGGCATGCTTTCTTTGTGAATGAGGAGACATACACAGCTCAGAAAGCTTAATGGATTCAGACACATACTTGTAGGAGGTACATCTGGACCGGGTTCATTGTAACCTAGGAAACAAAAGTCATAAGTAAGTGGAAAGAGTAGAGTGGTCCCCCACGCCATGCTTTGGTCCATGTGGTGCCATTTTGATACATTTCTTTTATATGCTCACTGAGAATATGCTCATGTGCTCAGATCTGACCTAAATGTCATTATGAACATTTTCTGGTATTTCAGTTAGATTTAACTCATCCATACTACTCAATATCAGGTATATAAGCTTAGGCTTATATAACCCTACTGTGTGCAGTTATCCATGCCATTTTATCCTCTTTTATTCTACCTCTATTCATCCAGTAGTTGTTTTCTGAGCCCTTACTATGTGTGGCACACTATTTGTAAATGAAGCATGTACTACTGAACAAATCAATCTGCACTGTACTGTAATTTACACTGGAACAAGGGACGCATGAAACTTATTTGTTCCTGGTACCAGGGATAAGGCCTGGTTTAGGTAGATTTTGGAAAATGTTGACTGAGCGACAAAGTGGTGCATTTAAACTGTGCAGTTTATGAAAGTGGATCCTAAACAAGTTTCTTCAGTAACAAAATTGAAGGGACAGATGTAAACCAGACTATCAAAGTGGGGACATGTTCCTTTCACTCTCTTTGCTTCAGTTTCTCTCCTGGTTAAAACAAGAGTAATGGATGTCTCGGTTGTCCGATTTCTTCCACAATTGGGTGTACTGTTGAGTGTCAGTTTGACTGGTTCTAGAATCACCTAGGAGTCAAACTTCTGGGCATATCTGTGAGAGAGTTTCTAGGTTGGATATTGTTGGAAATATCTGCCCTAACTGTGGAAAGCTCCATACCATGAGTTGCAACTAAATAGATAGAAGAAAGCAATCTGAAGACTTACATTTATCTGCCTCTGCTTCCTGGCTGTTTGTGCTATGTGTTAAGGTACCTCACTTTCTTTACCATGATGAGATTGATTCCCTTGAGCTGGAAACTAAACCCTTATTCTCTTAAGTTGCTTTTGTTATGTATTTGCTCACAGCAATGAAAAATGTAACTATATATGAGGCAATAGTGATACATGAGTGTGAGTTTCCAAGCACTATTTCCAGATTGGGGAAGACAGATATGGGCATGGTATAGGAGGGAAGGGAATTGAGAAGAGATGGGAAAAGAAGGTAGGGAATGAAGGGAGGAAGAAGGGGAGGGAAGGGAGGAGAGGAAAGAAAGGGAAAGTCAAAAGGAGGGGAGGGAGGAGGACTGGAGGGAAGGAAAAGAAGGGAAAGAAAGGGAAGAAAAGAACTATTTGAACAGTCTTTCTAGAGCTATGCCTTGCATTTTAAAATGTCATACAGGGAATTCCTCTTAGAATTTGTCCTTTCCTGGCTTTATGCTGATTTGTAGTATCTGAAGCTTAGGGTATTAGATACAACTGATTCCCAATTTTCTTCCTTGTATAAAAGATCAATCCAGGAGAGAAGTTCATCCAGTATCAATGGTGAAAAGAAATAGACTTTGAGATAAGTGTGCCTCTTGATTTCTCTAAGAAAGACAGTTTTGTAAGATATTGGCCTAAAGCATCATGTTGGCAATGACAACTGGGCTTATGTCTTAGATTCAAAACTCTAAGTGGAGACTTGTCAAGGAACAATCTTTTGGGGGTACAGGTGAGATTTTCGGATGGGCTCCTGGATTTGAATTCCAAATACCTCCCCAAAGAACTATTAACTGAAAACCTTTGTGGTATGTAGGAGTGCAGGGGAGTAGGGTGGAAAATGCTTACCATTGATGTAAAGGCTGTCTTTATCCAGGGAGTAAGGGCCCAGTCGGGTGATTCCGTGGGTCTGCCAGCTTAGGTCATAGAAAATTGGCTTGGCAGGCAGTCCCAGACTGTTGGGAACCTGACGGTAGGTGCAAAGGACATCTACCTGAGTCTGGGCACCATTTTTCACTGACCTGGGTTAGGGAGAAAGAGGTACGTTGATGAGATTCAGATCACCTGCTGCCTCTCCATCTGTAGTCACTCTACACAAATCATAGCCGAAATTATGATTTTGTTGATACTATTTGCTGCTTTGCATTCTCACTTGCTCAACTAAGCATCTCTACATCTGTGGTTACTTGTGTCTAGATGCTTCTCTCTGCATCCTTCCTTGAGGTACTTATAAAATTATCACAACTTTGATTTTACCTCCTCCTCCTCTTCCCTTGCTTCTTTTCCCTTTCTCTCCTTCATCTCTCTCCATCTTCCTCACCTAGATCTCTCTATTATCCTTTCTTCTGTCCCTTTTTCCCTCTCCTCTTCCCTTCTGTTTTCTTCTTCCATTCTCCCTTCCTCTCCATTTTTCCCATTCTCCTTGCTGTTTTTTCCCTTATCCTTCACCCTCTTCTTTCTCCCCCTCCTCCTTTTCTCCTGTTCTTCCTTCTCCCTTCTTCTTAGTCTTCCTTTGATTCTTTTCTTCATCCCCATCTTCATTTCCCCTGTTTTGGAGCAATGTATTATTCTATTCTGATTAAATGCTCATTATAGACTCAAAGTTTTAAAGGGGGGGCTCAGTAAGACCAGGAAATAAAGAATGCAGAAGTATCAGACAACCTCTAAAATGTACCAGATTCACAAAGTTTGTCCCTCACTGAAGTTATATAAGCAGTAGGGAATGCTGTCCAACATCCTGAGCTACTTTCAAGTTGTGTAGAGAGCTCCAGGGTCAAAACCTTTGAGTTGTTATGTTGGTAATATAGCTGCCATTGAGTTGTCCAGGCTCCTATAAGTAACCCCTCAAATATACTACCATAAATAACCCAATAAACTCATTGGTTCACCAAGCCAGACTTTGGTGGCACAGCCACTTTGGTCTGCCATCAGTTCCTTCTCTTGGGTGAGTAGATATTCTTTTGTATCTCCCCAGTAATAGTATCACGTAACACACTTCTTTCCACATCTTCCTCTTTCCCCTTTCTTCCTTCTCCTCTTTCCCAGCTATTTCTTTCTCCTCTTTTTATTGCTATTCCTTCTTTACTGTTTTAGGACTAAACCAGCAGGCTTTCTGAACCTTACAGAATCTCATCTTACTTCCCTTACAGTACTGGCCGCCCTCTAAGAAATCATGTATTATCTATCCCAGTTTCTTTCAGAATGCCCCAACCATGAGGGCAGGAATGGAGGAATTTTTTTATTCTCTGCCTTTTTGAAACTCTAGAACCTCCAATGCAATACTGAAAGTCCTAGTCAACAGATAAGCAAAACATGACATTTACATGCAAGCAAAACATATTTGGCCATAGAAAAGAATAGAATTCTGATATGATACAACACAGATGAACTTTGAGAACATTATGCTAAGTAAGATGGTCCAGTCACCAAAAGATTAACACTTTATGGTTTCACTGATAGAAAGGTCATGAGAGGCACAGAGATGAAAAGAAGAATGGTAGGGGGAGGGTATGGAGGTGGGGATGGGAGAGTGGTGGTTAATGAGAACAGAGTTTCAGTTTGGGAAGATAAGGAAGCTTCAGATGGATCACTGTGATGATTACACAACAATGTGAAGATACTTAATGCCACTACACTGTATACCTATAAATTGTTTAAAAGACTCTGTATGTGTAGACAGTTGTTTTTCAAAGGCCCAGGTGTTATATAAGCTTGGTTCTAGGCTACTGGTATCGGGAGGATGGGTCTTTAGGAGGTGGGACCTCACAGTCTCACCTTAGGGCATTGAGGGCATGCCTTCCAAGGTCAGCACTGGACTCTAACATTCATCCTGCTTTGTTTCCTGACTCTGATGTTATTTTTTTTACCACATGCCCCTGTGCCAATGTGCTTCCATTGCTAGAGGTCCAATGCTGTAGAAATTATCCAATTTTGCATTCAAACTTCCAGAACCAGAAACCTTCAAAAAAAACTCTTTCTCTTCACAAGTTAATTGCATCAGATAGTCCATTAAAGTTATCTGAAGCTGACTGATATGGATATAAAATTTTGTGATATATATATATATATATATATATATATATATATATATATATATATATATATATATATATGACTACAATTAAAAAGGAGTCAAGAGAGGGGGAAACAACTTGGTGGGTAATAATGCTTGCTTTCAAGAAAGAAGGTTTAATTTTTAAGCACCCATGTAAAATATAGCTAAGTATGACCACATGTGCTTGTAATCACAACACTAGAGTAGGGTTTATCTGGGAGCTCACTAGTCAGCCAGCCAGCCAGCCTGTTATTTGCTTTTTGTTTTGTTTTGTTTTTAAGACAGAGTCTCATTATGTAGCTCAGACTGTCCTGGAGCTCACAGAGATCTGCCTGCCTGCTTTCTGGCTCCCAAGTGCTTGGGTTAAACTTGCACCATTATTCCCAGCCTAAATTATTTTTACAATAATTTAATATTTTTATGATTCTGGCATCAAAATTTGGGTCTTGTGCATACTAGATGATATACAGTGAAGCCATCCCCCATGTCCACAACTAGGACATCCCTGGTAGGAACTCTGCTGCTATGCCATTCCACCAGCCCATTACAGAGAGTTATAGGCAAGCACCCTGTTGCTATATTAAATTGTCATAAAATCATTAAAAGAAAAACAAAAAAGTACACTTCAATCTTAAGTGTACCCATCATCACAATTCCACCTCCTTTCAAGTTGAATAACCGGTAGGTAGGGGAAGAGAAGGGATCTGGAAGTGAAAAATGTGCCTCACCTTAGAGTGTCCACCCTGCAGCCTGTGTATAGGGGGCCAAGGCTGCTCCTCTGAAACAACGGGCTGAGCTGTAGAGGAAGAAGGGAGCAAGAGCTAGTTAGAGGTGGGCATGCCCATTAGGAGGGGAATTGAAAGGCCTTGGAGGAAGCCGACAGCTCACCAGGTGCTGCATGAGTGTATCTGTGATATTGAACTTGGGGGAGCCAACCTGGCTCATGTCAGCTGAGTAGCGCAGGTTGCTGATGGTGAAGTTCACTGTGAATATCTCACTGACTTCCCCAGCTGCTGATAGAGAAAGGAAAATGAGAAAAAGCTAAGGCTAACATGACAGTAGGTAGATGGGAACTGGGGCCATTAACATGCTTTATAGTGGGTCTTCCAAGAGCTCCTTTTTTGCCTCTCAGTAAATCTGAGGATGGCTTATTAATGGATGTAACTATAAGATGCCAGTTAAGGGTGCCCTTGATGTGGGGGATTCTGTTAGACCATTTCCACCCTCTCACCTTAACGTAGGTGGGTCAGTGAAAAACACGTCTTTGGTTTTGTGAAGGGAAAGGCTCATATTGCCTGTCAAGCAGGATTAGTGACTCCTAATTTCTGTTCCTCTCTTCCGCCTCCTCTCCTTTTCCATATCTTTTCCCTGTACTTCTTTCCCTTCCTTTTCTCTTTTCCTTTTCCCTTATTCTCTCTTTTCACCAACTACCTGTTTCTCTCATCCTCTTCCCTTCTGCTTCTTTGTCTCTTCCTGTTCTACCACTCCTCCTTTCTTCTATGGCCCTCTCCCCTTTCTTTTTTCTCTTTTCCCTCTTTCTCTACCATCTCTATCTGTCCCTTTCTCCCTGTCTCATTTCTTTCCAATAATTGCTTTCTGTCTCCTTCCTTTTTACTTCTCTGTCTCTTTTCCTCTCTCTTTCCTCCTCCCCTCCCTCTGTCCATCTCCTTCCTTCTTTCCCCTCTTCCTTCTCCCCATTACCACTACTCCTCCTTCAATTCTTCTTCCATCTCTCTTTGTCCCTTCCTCACCTCTCTTTCTCTTCTTTCCTTTCTCCCTTTATCCTAGGTTCAATTCCAGTATAAAACAGAGAGAGAGAGAGAGAGAGAGAGAGAGAGAGAGACAGAGAGAGAGAGAGAGAGAGAGAGAGAGAGAGAGAGAGAGAGAGAGAGAGAGAGAAATAGAAAAAGATGAAAAGGAAAAGAAAGAAAAGAAAAACAAAATAAAATCATCCTAAGCAACTAAAAATCACACAGTAACTTATTGAAGAAGGATCTTAGAACCAATCAAATAAGGACTATATAATGCATACTTGGAAAGAACCAAGTACTTTTGTAGGTTTGTTCAGATTTTATCTGTAATTGCCTCCTCATTACCTTCCTTCTGAAAATCTGAACCATCTTTGATTTGGTTTTTCCCACTTCACAAATTGTTACTTGCTCAAATTATTTATTTAAAAGAAAAAAATATTGTGCCTCAGTTTATCTCTTACAATCAATAGTCAGGTTTGTGAGAGAACTAAAATGGAGCCAATGCAAGAGTCAGAATGTGGTAGGAGATGGTATCTGTGTTTAACTCTTTCTCACCCAAGGAGCCAAGTAAGGAGGGATTGTTTCTCTCATTGAGATTGTGGGGGGATATTGGTGACGGCAAAGTTGAGAGTGACGGGTGCCACCATAGAACCATTGACTAAGTAGCAGATGTAGAAAGAACCTCCCAGACTGGAACAAAACAGTAAGCAGTCTTTCCAGCCCTAACTATGGGATAGGTTCTAACAGGCTCTGAAATAGGAGGTAGTCTGGAAGTCCTAAGTCGTTAAGACTCTCCTTTCTTCATTCATACAAGGAGCATGCCTTGTATGACTAATATATGCAAGGTTCTGCAATAGCCTTGAGCACAAAGATGAGAGAACACAGTCTTCCAGTTCTTTGTCCAGGAAAGTGAAATCTCATAGGACGATGACTATAAAATCTAATCAATGACTGACAGAAACACTTTGGAAAAAGCACCATTTGGCGGGGACGGGTGTCCCTAAAAGTGGAGGCAGAACCTAGGCAATGACAGCCAGAAATACTCACTGATGGTAGTTGGGGCTGCAGCTCCAAAACTGTAACCTGCACAGAAAATAAAATATGGGGAATTTATGGATGAATTTCAAGGACTAAGGGGAAAGAAGAATGCGGAGTCTTTGGGGTAAAAAGAGAGGGAAAGAAGCAGGAATGGAAAGTTCATGGAGGAGACAGCTAACTAGATGATGAAACTGAAGGTGGGTAGAGCGAATCATCGTCTCTGTGAAGGTTTTGCACTTGCTGTTAGCCAAAACTTAAAAACTGGTTCTGTGGTTTTTCTGTGCTATGCTGACAGACCCCAGATCCCTGTGCATGCAAGGCAGGCAGTCTACCCAGTCCCCCATTGTGTTTTTGAATCATCACGATAAAGACAGAGTCCAGACACAAAAAGATCATGTCTTAAACATGGGTTCTCACCGTTGATGTAGAGACTGTTCTGGTCCAGGGTGTAGGGGCCCAGACGGGTAATGCCATGTGTCTCATGGCTCAACTCCCAAAATAGCTGATCTCGGTCTAACCCAGGACTCATGGGGTCCGAGTGGAAGGTGCAGATGAAGTCCACTCCTGTGACTGCTCCATGATTTTCAGACCTGAAGGAAGAAAGTCATGAGATACTGAAACCTTGAGGTCAGTTCTTCAGCAATTGGGGCATTGGGAGCAGGGAGCATAAAGGAGAAGGTTGAATTAGAAGTCAGTCTCTATTGTCTCGTCTCAGCCTTTGGCACTGGGATTAAAAATTCTCTCTTTCTCTCTGTCTCTCTCTCTCTTTCCATGTCTCGGTCTCCCTTTTGGTGTGTGTGTGTGTGTGTGTGTGTGTGTGTGTGTGTGTGTGTGTGTGTGTGCGTGTGCAGTTAATGCGGGATGGACATACAGACACAAACCATATGTGTGAGTAGGCTCAAGCAAGCAACTGAGCATGTGTGGACAGTTTTCAGGAGTCAGTTCTGTCACACTGTTGAACTCTCTCTTGTTTCTGCCTCACTGCACATCTAGGCTAGGTGACTGGCGAGCTTTGTAAATATTCCTGTGTCTGCCGCCTACCTCACTGTAGGAGTGCTGCTATTACTGATGCATGCTACCACATATGGGATTTTATGTTGGTTCTGGGAATCAAACTTGGGTCATTAAGCTGGCACAGTAAGTGTTTTTACCCACTAAACCATCTTGCCAGCCCTGCTTCCTGCATTATTTTTCATTGCCTTTTTTATTGTTTTGAGATATAATGTTTTGAGATAGGGTCATTCACTGAAGCCTGAGGCTTGAGAGTTAGGTTAGGCTGACTGACTAGTGAGCTCCAGTGATCTGACTGTCTCTACCTTTGCCAGTGATAGGATTACAAATGGTTGCCACCACACTCAGCTTTTTTAAGTGGGCTCTAGGGTTTGAGTTCAGGTTTTTGTGCTTCTATGGGAAGCATTATATTGAATGACCCATTTCTCTAACCCTTCATAAAATATTGTACTTATAATGTATTTACAGGATATCCAGTTCTTCTAAGAGACCCCTCATTTTAAATATATTATCACTAGAATTTTCTACACTAAACAATTCCTATCAGTAAATTACTAATTGCTCAACCTACGCTCTCTCTTGGAAGGAAGAAAATGTTAAAGTTTCAGGGTGGATACTAAAATGTGATGGTAGAAGCTCATGATCTCTTGCTGGCTGGTGCAAAACAGTCCACTCCATCAGGGGTCTCACCTGAGTGAAGTCAATCTACATCCAGAGAAGAGTGGGGCAATGCTGGTCTTGTTGAGCAAGGTGCCAAGCTGATGGAAATTTAAAAAAAAGAGTTAGCAAAAAATATAGATGGGACCTTGCCAGGAAGTTGGAAGGTAGAGTTGGTGGGTTCCTAGAAGAACTCACCCAATAATGTAAGATCCGCTTAGTGGAGTTGAACTTCAAGGAACCTGGATGTCCCATCTCCTCTGTGTAATGCAAGTTGGTGATGGTGAAGTTGAGAGTGATGGGTACCATGATAGCTCCATTGCCTGTAGCAGTAGGAAAGAGAGCTTTCCAGGTTTAGAACTGGAAATAACCAACACTGCTTGTAATTCTGGGTGACATTGTTGGACTAGTATGATTTGAAACAAGGTAGATTCTGGAAATGTTAAAACATTAGAATTGGGACCTTTTTTTTTTCATTCAAGAATGATTGATGTGCGAACAGTCATGTGATAAGTTCTTTAGGTCCTAAGATAAATAGGGCATCATCTAATATGTGAGCTAGGAACATTACCAAACTCTTACACTTCAGGAGAAGCTAATAGGAAAGGTAGGTAGGAAAATCATGAGACTGACCCAACCAATTACAAAAACTAAAATGAAACGAAATAAAATAAAATAAAATAAGCCTCTTTGGAGAAAACATTATTTCAGATATGACCAAAAGCATGATTGAGAGTTGCTAGAAGCTAAGCAATAGGGAAAACATCCCAGGTAGCCTGGATAAAGGTATGCAAGAGGAGAGGCATGATGCATTAAAGGAACTTAAGATGACTTCATAATGGCCAGAGGGAAGTGCAGGTGTGAGAATAGCAGGATCCTCTGAGCTTATTACTATTACTTATTACTTATTACTATTGTTAAGTAACACAAAGCTTTGGGTGTGGTTGTAGAGCAAATGCAATCATTTAAATGTTATTTATAAGAAAGAAATTTTATGGACACAAAAGAATCATAAAGAATACTGTAACTGCTGTGTGAAAGACATTAGGAAGTTATAGTAGAGGCTACTGTAGACTTTCTAGCCAAAAAAAAAATATGCTGGTCTCAGTAAAATCTAAATGACATAGGTACAGAGAAAGAAAAGGTTTGAGAGAGCTTCCATAGGAACATGAGATGAGATTTGGTGACAGTTGGATGTAGGAGATGAACGAGAAGAGGGGTGAAGTTTGGAACTCTGCCTCTCCCTTTGGTAATGATGAGATGAATGATTAGATTTTGAGGACAATTGTATGTTCAGGGTGAGTGGTTGTGCTGGTTACTGTTAATGGTAAGTTCGATAAATACAAGAGTCACTGGGAGATGAGCATTTCAGCATACTTGTGGGAGATTATCTTGATTATATCAATTGGTGTGGGAAAACATTCTGACTATGAATGTTAGACACAAGAGTCACTGAGAGATGAGCATTTTAACATACTTGTGGGAGATTATCTTGATTATATCAATTGATGTGGGAAAACATTCTGACTATGAATGTTAGACACAAGAGTCACTGAGAGATGAGCATTTTAACATACTTGTGGGAGATTATCTTGATTATATCAATAGATGTGGGAAAACACATTCTAACTATGAACAGGACTATTCCTTGGACAGGGTATCCTGTACTGTATAAAATATAAAAAGGTCACTAAGCACTAGCATGTATTCACTATTCTGTTTTCTGATTGTAAATGTTACATGGCCAACTGTTTCAAGCTCCTGCTCTTTTAACTCTATGATGGACTGTACTTTAAACTGAGACTTAAAAAGCCATTTCCCTAAGTTACTTTGATCAGAATGCTTTATCATAGCAACAGAAAAAAAGTAACTAAGTCAGTGGTCAATGAGACTTCAGTGATGTCTAGGAGGTGTGTAGACCAATCAGGAACTCTTATGTATTACTAACTTGACTTAGAATTTGGATGCTGAGTAACTAGATTGAACTAAAGAAAGTAATGTCTTCACTGGAGGGGTGGATGAGCATTGAGAGAAAAAACAGTTTGCTTATTGGTTCCAATAAGAACATGTATTCCTTCATACCTGTGGGATTGGTTGTAAGAGATGGAGGCAGAGAGGAAGCTGGAAATAATGTGGTAGTCATGGGTTCTGAGGAAAAAAAAAAGAGAAGGAATGAAATGTAAATTGTGATACATCTTTAAGAAATGACGTCTGCCTGGATGATTCTATCAAAGAATCAGTGCTCCACTTTATGGTATCTATTGTTTGGAATTTGGCATCACCCTTGGATTGTGTACTTGGGGAAGGGTGGGTGACTCTTACTACCCTCGTCTCACCCTACATTTCTATGAACCTTTTTGCATCTCCAGCCCACTTAAAGTGGAGAATAGAAGATGAAGCAACCAGTGACATGTAGGAGTCTTCAATACTCACCTTTAAGGATGGTACCTGAGGCTGGATGGGTATAACCTGTAGAGGCATGGGAAGATGATGAGGAACCGAAAGATCATCAATAAAAGGCAACTTTTTGAATGAACCAAACTCCTGACATAAAAGGGAAACATCTTAAATTACTAGATTAAAGTTTCTAAGCCTGTTTTTAGAATGATGTTATTTTCCATTTTACTTCAGCATACTTTAGGTCTAGACAGTATAAACTATTCCAGCTTTTCAGTTACCTGAACCTGGCTTAGAAACTCATTGAGTTGAAGCAAATATGAATAACAGAAAATAAAATGGTGAAAATGAAAATAAAAAATTTCCATTGGAGAAATACTCTACTAGAAGCCAGGGTACCCACAGCTATTATTTAATTTATTATTTATAATAATAATAATTTTATTATTATATTACATATTATATATTATTATTAAATAACAAATTTATTATTTAATTTTATATTGAAATGAGGAGTCTGGGGAGACAGCTTAGTTGGCAAAGCACTTGGATGGAATTTAGATGCCTAGAAATCCACATAAAAAAGCTAAGTAGGTATGCCAGTTATCCTAGCCCATCTCTAATCTTAGTATCCTGGAGGCAGAGATAGGGCCCTGCAGCAAGCTAAAGCAAGACAATAAACTCAAGGTTCAGCATGAGATACTGCCCCAATATATAAAGTGGAGACAATTCAGAGAAGACACTTGATATTAGCCTAATATTAGTCTCATGTTTCCATGTACATATACAAACATATACGCATGCAGCATCACATACACATGTGCCCACTAAATGAACACCACAAATACACATATGTAAAATAAATAGAAGAAAGACCACGCTCCCCTCTGTAAAGGGTCTGTTAACTCTCATATGAGATCCAGATGGAAGTTTGAGCTACATGCAGAGACTTAGCCTCAGAGTTCACACAGTCAGCGAGAAGGTTTCCCACATTCCCATATTCGCACACCACCCTTTAGAAGCAAGTGCTCCTGGAGAAAGAGCTAGTGAGAAAGCACACTACACAGTTGGTTGGGAACTTCACTATTCTGGATTTTCCGGAGAGGAAATGTCTATATCTGGGGCAATAGCAGGGAATAGATCTTGGCTCACTCAAGGCTAGACATAGGATGGGGGTGAGAGATAGAGACGGTGGGTTCATGGGCTCTTCCATTTCTAATATTTGGGTTGTATATGTAAATCTCAAAAGTTTACAGACACCTGAAACCTCAGCATTCTTGCTGCTGGAGGTAGTGACTAATATCTGCTGGACACTGGATGTACTGATGGAAGAATAAAAGTAGAGGGACTGGATAGAAAAGAGATAAGAAGTGCATCTGACTTGCTGAGCTGCAATAAAGATGAACAGCCTGTGATGTTTAGTCTTGACTATCAACTTGATGGGATTTGGAATAAGCTATGTAATACACCTCCTGGACATGTCTGTGATGGCATTTCCAAGGAGTTTTAACTGAGGAGGAAAGACCCTCACTGAATATGGGTAGTACCATGCCACAGTTTTAGGTCCTGCAATGAATAAAAGAGAAAGTAAAGTAAACACCAGGATTCCTGTCTCTCTGCCCATGTCTTCTGTGTCATGAAAGACTATATCTTTTCTCAAACTCTCAGCTAAAATTAACTTTAAGTTGTATTTGTTATGTGTTTTTTTTTACGGCAAGAAGAAAAACGACTAATACTCATCCCCTTACCATTAACATAGAGACTGTCCTGATCCAGAGCGTAGGGGCCCAGCTGAGTGACATCATAGGTCAGCTTGCTTAGCTCCAAGTAGAGTTGCTCTCTGGCCAGACCGTGACCTGTGTGGTCAGGGTGAAAGGTGCAAACTGTGTCTACTCCAGTGGCTTCTTCATCCTTCCTGGAACTGAGGAAAGAGGATAAAAGTGATAATCATAAATGGTCTTGAAAATTATTGGAGTGACACAGGAAGAGGCCATCAAGAGAGGTCTGTACAGTTGCAGAAATCTAAGCTTAGCAGACAATAAGAGACTAAATCAGACACCTTTATCACCTTTATTACCCCTTCTTATAACCAAGGGTGGGGCAACATTGAGAAAGTGGAGGTGGAAAGAAAGTATCAACTGCAAGATGGGAAGGAATCCTGCCAAATACTATCCTCTGGACATGTGTACCCCACAGACACTTATTCTTAGTGTTTTGACCAGTTGTGAGTTTCTCCATAAGCCATTATCGATTTACAGTACCAGTGGAGATGGTTACACTTTGGTGAGAAGCATTCGATTTTGAGTGAGTTTTCACTGGTAGACTTCTTATGCTTCAGTGGAAAACATTTTATACCCATGCACATATGAGCAACACTAGTAGGACTTGGTTATCCAAAAACTGAAGACATAAAATTGTCAGGGAAAGTAAGAGGGGACTTGGATGGGGTAAATGAGAGGTAGATATGTTATTGCATCATGTATAATATATATAATATTCTATAACTATCTACACATATTTCACTATGTACATGTAATTCCCCAAGAATAAAGAATAGAAATTATTTAATTTTTGTTTGTTTTGTTTTTTCGAGACAAAGTTTCTCTGTTGCAACTCTGGATGTCTTGGAACTCACTTTGTAGACCAGACTGGCTTCAAACTCACAGAGATTCACCTGCCTCTGCCTCCTGAGTGCTGGGACTAAAGGCATGTGTCACCACCACTGACTTAATTAATTTTTTAAAGAATCCAGACTTAGATCCTTTACATACATTGACATGATAGACTGGGACTGTGAGCAAAGTCAAGATTATTTTTGAAATGGCAAGACTCAAACTCTAGAGCTCATAGCAGGGGGACAGGAAAGCACATGGTTGAGGCAGATGAAATTTAGAACTGGGGACTCCAACAAATACAGAAACCATCTTTCTTTCCAACCTGCAGACAGATTTTAATATGCAATGGAAATACTTTAATTGATAAATAGAGGAGAAAGTAAGACTTCAAAAGCAATGACCCTGGGAGTTGGGAATCCTGTTGATAGATTCTACAGAATTTCAGTGCAGTCCTGGGAGGAAATGGTATGAGGAGGAGACATCTTGCTGCTAGATCCAATGTGTCTTCAATTATACCTCTACTGAGGACATTAAACAAGGAGACAGGAGGAACATTTGAGGCATTCTTGTTCTGCTATTTTAAGGTCTTACCTGAGCAAAAGAAGTCTGCATCCAGAGTAGAGGGAGCCAGCACTGATTTTCTTGAATAATGTCTCAAGCTGGGGAGGAGAAAGTAGATGATCCAAGAGGCAGGGACAGTGCCATCATTGGTGGGTAGTGCTGACATCATCTGGGCTTGTGTCACCGGGTAGGACTTGAGTGAATGGGTGGGGTCCTTACCAGGTGCTGTAGAACTTTCTCTGTGGTGTTGAACTTTCTGGAGCCTGGGGTCTGCATGTCCTCACTGTAATGTAGGTTAGTGATGGTGAAGTTGAGGATAAATGACACAATGGATGGTTCTGTAGCTGCAGCAAAAGAGTAAGGGGAAGATCTCATAGCAGTAGATACAGTAGGCAAGGACGATCTGGGACCACAGATCAGACACAAGCCACCATCTCACAGGAGGCCATAGAAATGCAGAGGACATATTAAGGATGCCTGAGTTAGTTTCAGCTATCAATTTAACACAGCCCACAGTCATCTAAATGAGTCTCAATTTGAGGTCTGTCTAGATCAGATTGCTCTGTGGCCATGTCTGTGAAAAACTGTCTTGATTGATGATTGTTGTAAGAGGGCCTAGCCCATTGTGGGCAGCTTTCTCTAGGAAGTTGTGCTGGGGCTGTAAAAGAAAGCTAGCTAGGCATGAGCAGTAAGTGATTCAGAGAGAGTGAGCCAGAAAGCAGTGTTTCTCCATGGTCCCTGCCTCCAGGATCCTGTTTTGAGTTCCTGTCTTGAGTTTTCTCAGTGCTGCATTTTAATCCCAACATATAAGCTAAATAATCCCTTTCCTCCTCTAAGAGGGTTTTGGTCATGGTGTCTGTCGCAGCAACAGAAGAAAACTAGAACAAGAGCCAAGGTCAAAATACCAGATATGTGTATTAGACCATTACACAGTGCACATGAAAGTGTGTAACTATAAGGCTTTCAGGAATTCAGAAGGCTGATGAAGGAAGCATGATTGTGAGCTGCATGGCAGCTTGAGTTACACAAGGAGACCCTGTCTCAACTGTATGGGGTATGAATGTACCTTGGTGGTAGATAACTTGCCTCATATGCTTGATGCCCTTGGGTCAATTTCTAGCACCACAAAAGAATGTTTTTGAAGAGTAAAATTTCCAGACTAAATACTTTTATTTATTTTTATTATCTTATGTGTATGAGTGTTTTGCCTTTGATGAATGAATGTGTATGTGAATATGTGTATGTGTATGTGTGTGTGTGTGTGTGTGTGTGCATACAAGTGTTCTTGTGTGGATGCATATGTACGTGTGTGGGGGGGGGGGGTGCCAAAAACAAACTTTATTTGCTTCCTTAAGAGCATGCACCTATTTTTTTGTTTTAGTTAAAAACTCATCTTGAGATAGGGACTATCATCAGCCTATAAATTACCAAGGCTAGCCAGACTACCAGGATAGGGTGATCCAGGATCTTCCTGTCTACACTTCCTCAGTGCTGCAGTTATGAAATGCATACCACTATTCTTAGCTTAAAAAAATAAGTTCCAGAATCAAATTCAGTACCTTATTACCATTTTCTTAATTGTGCTATCTCCCTCATCCTATTTAAGGGTGTTTCAGGTCTAAGACATTTTCATTAGCTGTCCAGCCTGTATCCCTGACTTCTTTTCCTAAGAACTATTTATGTAGTCAGGGATCTCAGGATTCCTTTCCTGAATGTGGAAGAGGAGATTTTCAGAGTCACTGAATACTCACCATTTAGAGTGGTTACTGCACCCTGGGAGGTGTAACCTGTGGAGACATATTGGGAAAGAGCAAGGAGGTGATGAGAGGTGGAGAAAAAATAAGGAAGTCTTAGAGGGGAGGATGTGGGCTCTGCAGTACAGCAGTGAACAGATGGCCATTGCCCACCATTGACATAGAGGCTGTTTTGATCCAACGTGTACGGTCCCATCTGAGTGATGCCATGGGTCACGTCACTCAGCTCCCAGTACAGCACCTCTCTGTCCAGTTTGGGTGTTGTGATGTCAGCATGATACGTGCAGACTGTGTCTACTCCTGTGGCTGTCCCATTCCCTTTGGACCTAGGGAGAACGAGTGAGGAGAATAAAGAGAAAATAGTGTAAACTTGTATAACCATTATAGAAATCAGTATGGAGGCTTCTCAAAAAGTTAAAATAGAACTTCCACATGGCCAAGCCTCACCATTCCTGTACATATGTCTGAATGACTCTATATCCTATAACAGAGATACTCATCCTTGTTTATTGCTGCTCTATTCACAATAGCAAAGAAATAGACTAGCCTAGGTGTCCATCAACAGATGAATAAAAAATGAAAATGTGGTACCTATTTGCAATGAAAGTTTATTCATTCATAAGGAAAATGAAATTATAAAATATGAAGGAAAATATATAAGACTGGAAAATATTACATTAGGTGATGTGATATAAGCTCAAAAATACGAGCACTTATTCTGTCTCAAATTTTTGATCCTAGCATCTAATTTTTATATATGTGTACTTGTGTGAGAGCGAGTGTGTGTAGAAGCCAGGAAACTATAAAGGGACCCATGAAATGGTGGAGAGAGTGGCTTTAAGGGAGAGGGATAAGGAGTGTAATAGGGCACATGTGATATAAAAATGGAAGGGGAATTGTAGGCATGGAACTGTTTAAGCAAGGAGGGCAGGGAGATGGGGGAGAGGAAAGGAGAGGGACAATCAAAACTAAGAATGTATAAAAATGCCTTAATGAAGGTTGCTACCTTGTAAGATAATTCTTTTTTTTTTTTTTAATAAGAGGCGAAGCTATAGTTCGGTGTTTAAGAGCTCTTGCTGATCTTGCTAAGGACCCGAGTTGAGTTTCTATCACCCACATCAACTCCCTGTAATTCCAGCTACAGGGCATCTAATACCTTCTTTTGGCCTCTACAGGTGTCCTGAACTCACACGCACAACCACTCAAACAGACAGACATATGTATATATATATATATATATATATATATATATATATATATATATATATATACACACATAATTAAAATGAATAAAAATCTTTTTAAAAAATTAGAAAAATAATTGTCCCATAAAGTTCTGGGACTCTCTAGGAAAGAATGAGAAGACCCCAGTAAAAGGGGAAGTTTTGTAGGATGGTTAGAAATCAGATAAAGTTCTAGAGTGCTCTGTTCTCTGGCTTAACTACACCTTTGTGAAGAGCTGGTGCGTGAGATGAATGATATCAAATTTTCCAACTGAAACCTGTAAATCATAGCATGTAGAGAGGAGATCTAACTCATTTTTTAAAATAGATAGTGTCTGGATATGAAAATGAAGCAACTGGAGATGTGTATTTGTTATTGTTTTAATCTTTTATTATTATTATTATTTTAGTTTTTAACTAAAGTAGGAAAGATTTATTTTTTATTTGTGTGTGTGTGTGTGTGTGTGTGTGCCTGTGAGTGCGCGCACACACACACACACACACACACACACACACACGTCTTGGTAACCACAGAGGGCAGAAGAGGGTGTCAGAATCTCTGGAACTGTTACAGATGGCTGTGAGCTTTCTGACATCAGTGCTGACAACCCAACTGGGGTCATTTAGAAGAGCAGCAAGTGCCCTTAACTCATTTAGTCATCTTCAATATTTTAGAAGTAATAAATAAAGGGTTAGATATCATGAAATTATCTGACAAAGTGTGTTTAGTAGTTCTCCTTCCATCACTCACATCCATTCTATACCTCAATCATCCCTTGTATTACCCTTTTCAGTTGCATTTCTCTTTCACGTCTCAGGGGACCTTTTGCCCATGAACACCCCAATCACGCCTCATCCTCCCTCATCACTAATTGTTATCCTCTCTTGGTTTTCTTTCTATAATTTTAGGTTTTATCCACAATTAGACTTGTTTACGTGACTCCATGTACACATTATAGAATAGGAACCATATATGAGAGAGAATATACAGTGTTGCTTTTCTGAGTTTGGGTCAAATTTCTTAATATTTTCCATATATATATTCCAGCAATGTCCATAATTTTATTTTCTCTTTATATTTTAATAAAATTCCATTGTATATCTGTACCACGATTTCATTATCCATCCGTCTGTTGTTGGACATCCGGGCTGGTTCTATTAGCTTCTTTTTTTTGTTTTGTTTTGTTGTTGTTGTTATTGCTATAGTGTATTCACTATATTGTATTCACTACAGTGTATATTGTATACACTGTAGTGAATATACTGTAGTGTATTCAGCTCTATTGAGCTGTAATAAACATAGACGTGCAACGGAGATGTGCATTTTCTTGAGAGAAACCTCAGAAGTAGAATTGAGAACTTTGAAAATGGCTCTTCTTGTGCACGAGAGAAAAGGAAGAAGAAAATCTAGAAAGTGTTTTCAAAGTTAGTGTCTTTTTCTGCTTAGTGGCTTCTGCAGGGATTCGGGACAGTTGCAAGGAAAAGTGGTGGTATCAGAGAGGTATTCTCCTAGAACCCCTGACTCCTGAATACCCATCTATGCTGAGGGTATCGAGAAAGAGAGGAAGGAAGGAAGTAGGCCACACTGGTGGGCATGGGAGCATGAGGGCAGCCCTGTGGTGACATTCTAAGGACTCACCTGAGAGAGGTCAATCTGCAGCCAGTATACAAAGGACCTATACTGGTTTTCTTGAACAAGGGACCAAGCTGTAAAAAAGATTAGAAGGTGAGGATATGGGAGGGGGACCAAATGACAGCAGTTATCCTTTGGTAAAGTAGTCTTCCATAGGTGATGCAGAGTGTTGATGGGCATGAGTAGAACCTACATAGGATGAACCAGTAAGGTAGGTGGGACTGAAGTTAAGTTAGCATGGGTAAGAGTGGTGGGACTGGAGAGAGTGTGGGTGTAGAGATAGGTTAGTGGGCCTGGGGTATGCTAGACATGGCTGGAGAGTAGTAGAAATGCCTGGAGAGGATTGCTAGAGAGGAGGAGCTGGAGCCAGACAACAGAGTTTGACTAGAATAAAATAGGCAGAGCTGAAGATAAGATAATATGTGGGATCAGAAAGAGAGAGAGAGGAGGTGAGACTGAAATGAGAGAAGATGGAGAATGGCAGGCCAGTCAGAGGTGTTTGGAGGTGGAATTTGATGGGTAGGATGTAGAAGGGGGTTGGAAAGAGATAGGTAGAGCCAAAGAAGAGACAGTTCTGAAGAGAGGTATGTGGGAGTGGAGTTTGGCAGGCAGGCTGTGAAAGGGTGCTGGAGAAGGGTGGGTGGGGATAGAGAGGATACAGGGCTGGAATGATGTGAACATGGCTGGAATAAAATAATGGAACTTACCAGGCCCTGCAGGATCTTCTCTGTGGTGTTAAACTTCCTGGTACCTGGGAGCTGCATGTCCTCCTTGTAAAATAGGTTGGTGATGGTGAAGTTGAGGGTAAATAACACCAAGGGTGTTTCTATAGCTGTAGGGGGAGAGGGAGAAGAGATAAGGGTGAAGCTATAGTTCGGTGTTTAAGAGCTCTTGCTGATCTTGCTAAGGACCCGAGTTGAGTTCCTATCACCCACATCAACTCCCTGTAATTCCAGCTACAGGGCATCGAATACTTTCTTTTGGCCTCTACAGGTGTCCTGAACTCACACGCACAACCACTCAAACAGACATACATATATATATATATATATATACAATTAAAATAAATAAAAATCTTTTTAAAAAAATTAGAAAAATAATTGGCACATAAAGTTCTGGGACATGCCTCTATAACTGCTTTTGACTCATTGTCTTCTTTTTCCATCAATGCCACAACATGGGAGCTGTAATAGATTTCTCTATGTACCACTACCAGGATTTCATATTAGGGCATGTCTATCTATCAGAGGAGGAAACCTTAGAGGACTAGAGTACAGGGTTAATTTCTCCAAACAGGATCAATTGTCAGCTCGGAGTAGAGCCTTGGGTCAAAGAGCTGAGAAGAGAAGCAGAGGAATTTAGAGCTATAGATTTTATCTGTTCAAGCATACGTATTTGTGTGTGGTGTAAACATCCACATGTATATTTGCATGCATGTTGGGGCATGTGTGTGTGCAGGTGAATGTGCATATGTGTGAAGCCCAAAGATGATGTCAGATGTCTTCTTCAGTCATAGTTCATCTTATATATTGATGCAAGGTCTCTCAGTGGGAACCCAGAGCTTGCCATTTCTGCTAGTCTGGCTCGACATTTTGTTCCAGAGATTCCCTGTCTTCACCTCTTATGTTCTGGGAATACATGAGAGCTGATAAGCTCACACATATTTTTGTGGGTTCTGGGAACCCAAACTCTGGTCCTTCTGTTTGAGTAACAAGTATACTACTTGCTGGGCCAAACCCCGCCCCCCCAATTCTGTATCCCCAAGATGACATTTGAAGAAAAACAGCAGAGTTTCATCTCTGGCTTCCACAAGCACACACAAGCATGTGTGTATATATTCACACTCACATACCCATACAAATTTCTTGGTCATTTGGTAAAGTGGGTTAAATTAGGGGGTTGATAAATTCATGGTTGATATTTTATACATTGTCTCCTGCACAAATGTGCTCTTTGCTAACTGATTGCTGATTAATAGTCTTCTATGAATTTGAGAAGGATTTAGAAGTCAGTAGACTTCTAGACCTTAGGAAACAGGCACAAGAGAATGGCTTCAGAGCCTGGGTAATAGTATTCTGGGAATTAGTGGGAAACAGTATTCTGAGAATTCTCAGACCTTTGAAGACTTTGTGTCATTCATAAAGGATCAACCTTGAGATCCTCTAGGGGATACTTTTCTACCATTTTTCCTACTTTCTGTGACTATAGGAGCCACCGTATAAGTGTAGATTTAGGGCAAAATGCTGTTTATTCTTTTGTCTAATTCACTCACCAGTTCTAGTCCTGGAGCCCTTGAGCATTTTGGCCTTCGTTCAATCTAATCCTCAGTCTAGACCTAGAAGGATTCAGTTTCTGTACAATCTAAAATATTTAAGCCATTGTGCAATCTAATAAACCTTCAAGACTGACTGCTGACTGAGCCACTGTATCCCCTTCTGAATTCAAAGCTGTACTGACTCTTATAGTTAACTCATTTGTTGTTCTATTCAAACTTCTCCAAGCTGACTGGTTTAAACTGATTTTCTGAGCAGGCTTACTCTTTCTGACTGAACTCTTCTGACTCTGTCAGACTCTGATTTTCTTACTGCCTCACACTGAACTGCTCTGCTCAGTTTCAAAATGACTCACTTTCTCCATCTAATACTGACTTCTGCCAAACTGCCTCTGTGTCTCTCCTTGAACTCTCAGTGCTCCATCCTGCCTTAGTCAGCCTCTCTGCTTCTCTGCCTTATGCTCAGTTAAACTGTTTCATTGTCTCTGTGTCTTGTCCTCTGACTACCTGCTTCAGACTGCTAGCCTCATACTGCCTCTTTAATACTGCCTGTGTCTGACTGCTTGACTCTCTGAGCTGATAGCCTGCTTTTATATCCTGGAAGCTGAGCATGTCTTCACTCTGATTCAATCTCAGAGTTTGGGACTAAAAGCTTGTACCACCCCTTCCTTCTGAATACTGGGATTAAAGGTGTGTGTCAACATTCTTAATATTCTTTCTACATTCCATCCAGACCACATAGGCCTCTGAATCTGATTTCTTCGTATAGACCCCCTGGAATATAGATCCTTCCTAATTTTCACACTGGCCTATTCCTCTACACCACTGGAAGCATTTTCAGGGAAATTTTTACCTGTGAGATTGGAGATGAGAGCTGGCATACTTGAAGAAACAATATTCATCATAGACACTGCAGGGGGGAAAAAGACATCAATTCGAAGTAGGAACATTATTTGTAGAGACACCAGGAAGGGTGTCCCAGTCTGGTTTCTGCTAGGGATTATAGTGCTGTTCATCTCAGGCTGGAGGGTAAGTGAAGAATGAAATGGAGAAAATACACTTTTGCTTTTCAAAGGCCTGGGAATAGTGATAGGTATAGTCAAAAATTAAGGAAACAGAACACTTACTTCTGGGGGTGGTAGACAGGATCTGGTGAATGTAACCTACAGAGATAAACAGGAAATTCAAGCTGTAGTGGAACTGAGGAAAAGGTCTGGGGAGGGATGTGTGGACTCTGCAATATAGCAAAGCACAGATGGTGCTGCTCACCATTGACATAGAGACTGCTCCTGTCCAGGGTATAGGGGCCCAGCTGGGTGACACCCTGGGTCAGACTGCTCAGCTCCCCATATATCTGCTTATTATCCAGTCTGTGGCCAGCAGGGTCGAGGTGGTGGGTACAGATGGCATCCACCCCTGTGGCTGATCCACCTTTCTCAGACCTGGGAGATGTAGATGAGAATGACGATAAATGGATTACCTAAGAAGGGATCCTGAGATGCCTGGAACAGCACATGAAGGGTTCTGAGGAACAGAACTAACTGAGAGTGACTTAAAAAGCCAGTTGTAAATTTTTCTATTATATTGACCTCAAGTAATATGTGACTCTGAGCAGACAGGGTGTCAAGATTTTTATCAATCACAAGAATCAAATAAGCAAGTGGATGTTATAGGAACAGAGGAGGTCATAAATGAGGTCATAAATGAGGCATATGAAAAATAACAGATGAAAAACAAAAACTGGGGCACCAAAGGCCAAAATTAGTGAGCAGAAAAAGTGTGTTTGTCTGAAGGGAAATCCTGTGGCCCAAACTTATAGTCCTTAGGAAATGTTGTTCATTTATTCCAAAGTAAAGAGAAGAAGAAGGGAATTCAGAATGGATGAGCAGAAGGAGGCTTCAATTTTGTTGATGAATTGTGGGCTATGGGAATAGTTGAAGGACAAGTGGTAGAATCAGGAGACATTTAGGTACTAAATATAGTATCTCCTGAATTCACCTATGCAGAAGATATGCAGGAGTATAGGATGGGATTTGAACAAAATTCTAGGTCTTAGAGCACTTTAAGCAACCCTAACCTGCTATTCTAAGGACTTACCTGAGCAAGGTCAGCCTGCAGTCAGCATACAAGGCACCAATACTGGTTTTACTGAACAGAGTCCTGAGCTGTAGAGAAAGAGAGAAGAGTGAGGAGAAGGAATGACAGATAGAGACAGGGCAGAGGTGAGATGAGCAAAACAGGCAATGGTGAGCTGGACTTGAATATGTATAGCCAGGATGAAGTGGGCACTGATTTCTTCCAGAGGCAGGGCATGGTCAGGAAGTGGGGCTAAACACAGTGAGCAGGACTCTCACCAGGCTCTGCAGGGTTCTTCCAGTGATATTGAACTTCTTGGATCCAGGATGACCCATGTCTTCCTCATATTCCAGGTTAATGATGGTGAAGTTGATGGTGAAAGGCACCAAGACAGGGCCTGCTGCTGCAGAGTGGGTGGGAGAAAGACAGACACTCAAGCTCTTGTTTTTGTCTGGACTTCATCTTGGGGCAACAGCTATTTGGCTATTCAAGCACTGGGGTGATTCTTCTTGTAGGAAGCACAGCCCCCATCCCCGACCCCCAGGGAAGACCTCAACTTCAATTTAATCACCAACAAGAAAGAAGATTGCTATATAGAAGCAGAATGGAAGTATATCTGTCCTTCTAGGTAGCTGTCAGGCCTGTACTCACCTTTGATTTCTGAGTTTTTATAATGTAAATCTATTCTTTCTCTTTTGTTTTTTATTTTACTATTCTGGACTATATAAGGCCACTTGCACGCAAGCCTATAACGTGCTTAGTGCATCCTCTTCCCTCACACCGATCACTTCCTTCCACTTTTCTGCTCCATCCTCTCCCATTACATCTGTTCCCTAAGACAGCAATGCTTTTCTTGTCATCTATTATATATAATACATAACTATATATGAATACATATGTAATCTAATATTCACAAATGAGAAAAAACATATGATATTTGTCTTTTTGAGATTAACTTAATTAACAATGGATAGCCAGTTATATCCATTTTCCTACAATTGAGATAACTTATTCTTTATTGCTAACATGTGTATATGTGGCACATTTTCTTTACCCATTTCTTTATTGCTAGACATCGATGTTGGTCCTAAAACTCAGCTATTATAAAAAATGATGAAGTAAACACTGGTGTGCAAGTTTCTCTGTGCTATGTTGACTGGAGTTCTTGTGGGCACAGAACCAGGAGTGGTACAAAAGGGACATATAGTAGCACAAATACAAACAACCAGAAAATTTTAAATTGAAACTCCACTAAGATTCCATCTCACTCTACTCAGAATAATAGTGATCAAGAAAATAGATTACAAATGCTGGTGAGAAAGTGGACAGAATGAAACCCTTGTACACCGCGAGTGCTAAGTCATATATTTCCAGTCATGGTGTAAATCAGCATGGAGCTTCTGAAAAATGATCTACATCCTTTCTTTGAGATGCACCCATCTTTTATTGATTTCAGAATTGAGACATTAAACAGTAAGGCCCAAGTCACTCAATCACTAACTGTCAGAACCCAGGTCATATAATTGTAGTAATTCCATAATTTCCTGTCATTTAATGCATGTTACACTCTGAGCTCTTACATACAGTTATGTCACTAACATTTCAAGGTTTATTTCATAAATCCTGCAATAGTCAGTAAAGGATAATTTTCTCTGTCTTTGTGTGTGTGTGTATGTGTATGTTACATATGTTTTTGCATGTGGGGACCAGAGATTACATCCAGTATCTTCTTCTATCATTCTCTACCCTCTTTACATTTCATAGGAGAATATAGAGGGCCAAGCATCACGCAGAGATTGGGGACCCCCACAAAAGAGGGAGAGGAGGGATGGCAGAGATCAGAGAGGTCGAGAACACCAGAAGAACAAGCCCCAGAGTGTCAAAGACACCACTCTTAGGGGCCCACAAAGTCTGAAGCCACAGACATGGATCTCCTAAGTACATCTTATGGCTGTCTGGGTTGGTGTTCTTGAAAAACTCCTACAGGCTCTAGTGAGGCATCTCTGACTCTTTTTACTTGCCCTTAAGACTCTTTTGCTCCTGCCGGGCTCCTTGCCCACACTTGATGTTAGGGATTAGTGCCTGGCCTTGTTCCATCTTGCTATGCCATGCTCTGATTGTGCTGTAACCCTGGGGGTACAGATCTTTTCTGGGGAGAAGGAGGGTGTTTGTGAGTAGTGATGAGGGGTAAATCTGGGGGAGTGATGGAGGAGCTGGAGAATGGAAGGAGGAGAGTAGAGGGGTTGAGATGTATTGTATAAGTCGTATGAGAGAAAAATTTTATGAGAAAAAAATTTTAAAACACAAAAAAATAAAGAAAAAATGTATATTTTTAATGAATGAGTGCTCCGTTGTACATCTACTCGCATGCCAGAAGAGGGCATCAGATCCCATCATAGATGGTTGGAAGCCACCATGTGGCTGTTGCTGGGAACTTTACTTCTACTTTCAATATATATAATATAATATATCATATCATATCATATCATATCATATCATATCATATCATATAAATACGTGCATATTCACAATTATATATGACTATATAAAATCTAGGAACCATAAATATTAGAAAAATATGACACTTGTTTTTTTGAGACTGCCTTAATTCAGACAATAGAATTAGGAGATGCTAATGTGATTTCCATTTCACAGATGTAAAGACTGAGCAAATGGGAAGCTGAATAATTTGTCACAATTCATGCGACCACTAAGATGCAAATCTGAATATAAATAGTAGCCATGCTATTTATTGAATCATTAATTTCTTTTCTATGCACTTAATATGTGAGAAGTTGTGTTGTTATATTAGATTTATATTCTTTTTATATTTTAAAATAATTTTTTATTATTTATATGTATTTGTGTGTATCTGTCTGAATGTGTGTCATATATATAGGGGTACATCTTGAGGACAGAGAGAACAATGGATCCCCTGCAACTGGAGTTAAAGGTTAATGTGGGGCCTCTGGAAAAGCAGTCCTCTGAACTGCTGAGTCCTCTCTCCAGCTCCATCTTTTTATATTTTTGACATTTCAAATGCTGATTCTCAATGATGTTTTCAACACAAAGCCTGAGTTTGAATGAGTGATAACATAGCATAACGGTGTAATGTTTACAAATCTTGCTGTGGTTTGAACGAGAAATGTACCTCAGAGGCTCATGTACTTAAATTCCCGGTCCCCAGATGGTGGCACTTCTTGGGAAGGTTGTGGAACCTTTAGGAGGCAAAGCCTCACTGGAGGAAGTGAGTCCAGTCCCACTTCCTTTCTAGTTCCTGACTTAAGATGCTATGAGATCAGACAGCCCCCTGCTCCCACCACTAAGCCTTCTCTGCCATGAGATTGTGCACTTGAAACAGTAAGCCAGAACAAACCCTTCTTCCCCAGAGTAGCTTCTAGTCTGGTGTTTTAACATATACAAACTTGCTTGTCACTAGTTTGTACAGTTCACACTACTAGAGTCAAACATTACAAGTTGTTTACAAGCACTGAATCCCAGTGGTGGCCAGATGGATTTTTCTTGTTCTATTTAAAATCCTTTCTGGTAATTTGGGCCATTTTCACAAAGAAAATATTGTACAATAATGGGAAACAAATGCAAGAAATATAGAAATGACTGGTTCATAGATTTTAGACAAAGAAGACCTTTAAAATTCTGCTGAAAGGATATGACTACTTCTTGTAGTTAGGAAGTTGGTACAAATTTTATTTTATTTTATTTATACAAGTGGTCTATCTGCATGTACACCTGCATAACAGAAGAGGGCATCTGACCCTATTATAGATGGTTGTGAGCCACCATGTAGTTGCTAGGAATTGAACTCAGGACCTCTGGAAGAATAGTCAGTGCTCGTAACCACTGAGTCATCTCTCCAGCTCCCCCTCCTCCCCGTTCTTTCTTTTCTTTCTTTCTTTTTAAACAAAAACGAAAAACAAAAAAAACTAGCTCTTGTGTAGCCCAGCTGACCTCTAACTCTCTGTGTGGCCAAGGCTGACCTTTTAAACTCCTGATCCTTCTGCCTCCACCTCCCTAGTTACATCCTCAGTTTATATGATGCTTGATGGAACCTAGAATTTTGTGCATGCTAGGTAAGCAATCTGCCAGCTGAACTACATCTTCAGTGCCAAAAATAGCTATTAAAATGAACTCATGACCGACTGGCTAGTTAATAAAACTAGAGATTTGATTATTGAATGTGCTGACTCCTCGAAAATCAAGCTATTACAGACTAAATAAATACCAATAGCAAATGGTCTAGATGGAAAGTACTTTTCTCAGGGCTCTTTGATGATTCAGAATTCAACGGCAAACAGGGTTCAGAAACAGGCTATATGGGATGTTTTAAGATGAAGGGTACTTGAGAAGTGTTTGGTATTCAGTCAGATTCCTTGGGGATCTGGAACGACCCTGTGACATCAATTTGGGGTCCCCTGGGATTTGTCATCTGCCCCCATTCCTCTGCTGATCTTTTGTGATTACCAAGATCACTAGGAAGATCTAAACAGAGAGGAATTCATACCTGTGGGAATGGAGAAAGTGCTTGGTATCCCTTCAGAAAGAGTGGCCATCACTGATGCTGAAAAGGAAAAATAATTTAAGTGTTTTGACTAGAGACCCTGTCCATTAGGAGATGCAAGGAAATGACAACTCCCCTGTTTATTGTTAAATGAAAGCGAGTTTCAGGCATGGAATAGAGATTCAGATTTGTGGCTTAGTAAAGAATAATAGACTCAGAATACTCACTCCTGTGGGTAGTGGCCAGAATCTGCTGTGTATAACCTACATAGATAATGAAAACAGAGTGAAAATGGGGTGGGATTAGGAAGTAAGGGTATTGGAGGAGAGAAGTGTGACTTTGAAATATAGCTCACCATTGACATAGAGACTGTTCTGGTCCAAGGTGTAGGGCCCTATCTGCATGATGCCATTGTTCAGTCTTTTCAGCTCCCAGTACACATGCTCTCCGTCCAGCCCTTGGAAGTTAGAGGTGTTGGGGTGGTAGGTGCAGATGGCATCTACTCCTGTGGCTGTTCCATTGTTCTCAGGTCTGAGAAGGGCAGGCAAGGGAACTGGCATTAAATGGATTACCTAGGGAGGGATTCAGAGGTGTCTGGGACAGAGAAAGGGCCAGAAGATATGGAGCATATGGTATATTGTTGAAAAGCCAGGCTTATACTCTCTGAATGCACTGACTTCTAGTCGTTACCTTGTGGCCCTGAGCAGACATGGAGTAACATGTTAAATGTAATGCAAGAGTCAAACCCACATTCTCATATCACAGTGCCTAGAAGGGTCATATCTATAATATATGAAAACTGGCATTGGAATTATAGCAAATGGAAAAATCACAATGTCTTCAGAGAAGTCCTATGCACAGTTTCTTCCAAAGTCAGAGATAAAGGAAAGAATTAAGAATAGCTGACTATTGGTATCCTGTGGGGGTTTCAGGCTATGGGGATAGCTGAGGACAAATAGTAGGATCTGGAGGTAACATGTCCTAAATTTCCCAATGCTGAGGACCTAAAGATAGAAGGCTAGCTGACTAAACTAGCCGAGAAATACCAAGGCAAGACTAGTCTGCCATTCTTGTGTGTGTGTGTGTGTGTGTGTGTGTGTGTGTGTGTGTGTGTGTGTGTGATCATGTTTATGCATACATATGGAAGTCAGAAAATAAGTTGAGTGCTCTTCCTTGGGAGTTATCTTTCTTCTTTCTTTTTTTCTTCTTTGACATAGATCACTCACTGTGAAACCTAGGGTTCCCTGAGTTGGCCATTTGACTGGCCAGTCCATTCCAGGGACCTTCTCCAGTGCTGGGTTTACAAGCACATGCAATCATGCCATCACCTACATTTTAGGTAGGTGGTAGGGATCAAACTCAGGTACTCATGCTTGGTCAGCAAGCACTTTATTGACTGAACTCTCTCTGCATCCCCTAGCCTGCTATACTATGGACTCACCTGAGCAAGGTCAGTCTGCATCCAGAGTACAGGGATCCGACACTGGTTTTATTGAACATGGTCCTGAGCTGTGGAGAAAGAGGAGGAGCATAAGAACTACGTTGCGGATTTAGGAGTAGAGCAGGAGTGAGGAGTACAAGTTGATATCTGTGTGCAGGCCTTTTATTTGTGAGTTTTGGACAAGGTGGTTGGGGCCTTCTTCCTCCTGATCATGACATGGGTTGGCGAGGGCAGCATTCATGTGTGGAGGGCCCTATATACAACGGAGTGGGTATCTTACCAGTTTCTGCAGGATTCTCTCAGTGGCATTGAACTTCCTGGATCCAAGGTGACCCATGTCTTCTACATATTCCAGATTAATGACTGTGAAGTTGATGGTAAAAGGCACTGGAATGGGGACTGCTACTGTAGGATGAGGGGAGGGATGTGAGAAACACATGCTCCAAACATATTTTCTCTTACTGAACTTGAGTTGGAGTATCACCTATGTGCATCTTCTATCACTCAGAAGAGATTCTTCAAAAGTGGATTTTCTCACAGAAAAAGTCTTTCTCATAGAGAAGACTCTAACATCAGCCTCACATGATAGGTACCTAGGATGGATAGAATTACTCTTGACAAGTAAATATACCATCAACCAGAAAGGAAATATATCTGACTCTTCAGGAGGCTGAAAGTCATGTAAGCATTCCCCATTTTTAATTTTTCTTTAAACAAAATGTGTTCTCCAACATCTGTTTATTCATTGATGACATGTGTGTGTGTTTTTAGATATATCTGTAATTGAGTGTATGTGCACATGTTTGTGTGTATATGTGTGTACGTGCATGTGCATGTGCACACGTGTTGGGGGGGCATGTGCATGTGAGAGTGCATACATGTGGGTGACAGAGGACAACCTAGGTTGTCTTAAGGAACTGTCCATCTTGACTTTTGAGACAGAGGGGGGCATCTTTCATCGGCCAGGTACTTATCAGGTAGGCTAGACTGGTTGTTCAGTGAGTTCCAGCGATCCTCAAGGCTCCATCTCCCATGAGTTAGGATTATAAGTACATGACACTGTGCCCCTTCCTTCTTCCTCCCTTTCCGCTCTCTCTTTCCCTCCTTCCATCCAGTCTTTCTATTTCTTCCTTTCCTCTTTCTTTCTCTCCTTCTCTCTTTATTCTTTCTTTTCTCTCTCTCTCTTATCTCCCACCTCTCTTTCTCTCTCATGTGGATTCTAGGGAATTGAAAATTGAACTCAGATCCTCAAACTTGCAGGGAAAGCACTCTACAACTCCACTATCGCACCAGCTCTTATTATTATTTTCATTATTAAGAAACATATATGTTGGTCACTGTGTGGAATGTCCTATTTAAGGCGTTTACACACAATGGATTTGTTATTGTGAACCAATTACTGTGATGTCCATTTCACAATTCAAAAACTGAGGCAATGAGCGTTGGCAATGATGGCTTAGTGGGTTCTGACGACTTGAGTTCTATCCCTGAAACCCACACAATGGAAAGGCAGAATAGACTCCTTCAATTTGTCTTCTGACTTCCATTTGTGCATTATGATATACATGTACACATGTGCGTGCAAGCACACACACACACACATACAGAAACATCAATCAAGCAATCAATAAATAAAAATCCTGAGCCAATAGGATATTAAATAATCTGCTCAAATCACAGAATCCAACTTGAATACTGTAGTATTATATATTGCTTATTCACTTAACATATATGAACTTGTGCTATTGTGTTAGATTCTAATTATCTTTATATTACTGAAAACATTTTTCAAGCACTATATCTCAATACTATTTTTATATAAATCTTACAATTTGTTCTGACAACGTCTCATATAGTCTATCCTGGTATCCAATTAGCTAGCAGTAAAGGATGACAAACTTCTTATCATCCTGCCTCCATCTCCCAAGTACTCTGGTTACAGGCATCCACCAACGTGTCCACTTTACGTGATGCTGAAGGTCAAATCTAGGTTTTCATGAATGTTAGGCCAGAAATTTACCAACTAAGCTATATCTGTAGCCAAGCCATTTGATTTTGAATCATGATAATGTAGTGTAGCTGTGTAATTTGGGGAGTACTTATATCACCATATGATATAGCTCTGCATACTAGAATAAAATAGGAGAAACCACCAACAGAGATTAATTTCCAAACGGTAGCAGATGGGTTTTCCTTGCCCTGTTTCACTGATATTTTTTCTAAATTAAATTTTTTTAGCTTTTAAAAATGTGTGTTGGGGAGAGGATGTATACGCCTGTGTGAGCATGTGTATATAGAGGTCAGAAGACTTGTGGGAATTGGTTCTTTCCTTCCACCATGTGGGTCTCAGGGACTGAACTCTGGTTTGCAGCCTTAAATCACTGAATCCTATCTACAGGCCTGATTTTTGACAATTCTCGCAGTAAAAAATTTGCTGATGGGGGTGGAAATAAATACAGAAACACTGAAAATATAGGAATGATTCATCATCATTCATCAATTTTGGATGAATCTAAGGCAGGGGTTCTCAACCTTCCTAATGCTGTGACCATCAGCATTAAATTATTTTTGTTGCTACTTTATAACTGCAATTTTGCTACTGTCATGAATTGTAATGTAAATATCTGATGTACAGATGGTCTTAGGTGACCCCAATGCACCCTAAAGGCATTGTGACCCATAGATTGTGAACTGCTTTTTTAAGGGCTGGGGAAGGATAAGAAGTCAGTGGCCACCAATAAGTTTCAGAAACAAGTACCAGAGATTCTGAGTACCAAGGAATAGATAGGATTAAAGGGATTCTTGGTGGCCTGGGAAGAACTTGTGAGAATTATCAAGAGTCAAATTTAGATTCCTCTGGAATATGTCATTTTCACTACCCATTCTTCTGACTCTAAAGATTCTAGGACCACTAAAAGCATCTTCAGAGATGAGAATTCCTACATAGAGGACTGGAGAGTTGGTTGTTATCCATGAAGAAACAGTGGTCATCATAGAAGCTGTAGAGGTAAATTCTCAAATGATTAGTGTAGAAATCCCATGAGCTTGGAGACATCAGGGAGAGAATGTAGATATTGGGCTTATCTTTGTGTCTAAGTCTCTGTTCACCACAGTCTAGAGATGAGATAGGCTTGTATCATTTGGTAATTTTTTCTGAATTGAAATATTTACTCCAGAAAGGAAAGAGGACGCTCATGAGATGTAGAAAAATAAACAAAATTCATGAGTCTGGTAAAGCTAAAACTAGGAGATGCTTGAGCAGGGAAAAACTTTTAGGTGTTGCCTACAGGAGAATCTCTGACCTGGTGAGCTGCCTGCAAGTCAAGTAAAGGGCTTCAGGAATGGAGCTTTTGTGAGTTGTCACCCACACTACGATGACTTTTGGTGAAGAAGCTGCCTTTGGGTAATCCCTGGTCCTGTAAGCAATCCTAATAAATTCATTGGTTACCCTACTTAGATGAGGAGTGTGATTTCTACTTTGGTGTGTCATCAGTTTTATATCTGGATTGATTAGAAGTTTGGGGTCATGGCTCTCCAGGAAAAGTCTTACATAACAGTTTGCAAAATGGAGACTGAGCCTTTGACTTCTTTCATTCCAAAGACCTGAGAATCATGGGTATGGTAGAGATATTTGAAAACTGAGAATACTCACTCCTGGTAGTGGTAGCCAGGATCTCATGTGTATATCCTGTAGAGAAAATAAAAGAAAGAGTGAAAATGGATCAGGGTAATGAAATGGAAGTAAGAAAGAGGAGACTGTGGGCTCTTCACTATAGTAAGGTGAAGGTGGCCCCTGCTCACCATTGACATAGAGACTGTTCTGTTCCAGACTGTAAGGGCCCAGACTGCTGACACCATAAGTCAGCCTGCTGAGCTCCCAATACACCTTCTCTCTGTTTAGTCCAAGGCCAGAGGAGTCAGGGTGATGAGTGCAGACAGCATCCACTCCTGTGCCCGCACCATCATTTTCAGGTCTGGGAATGACAGGTGAGACAATGGATAATAAATAAATGGATTTCTTAAAGAGGCATCCTGAAATGCTAGGATGCTGCAGGAAATAGCAGAGCAAATGAAAAAGCTGATGGAGGGCCAGAGAGATGGATCAACAGGAAGAGGCGTTTGCCACCAGTCCTAACAACTCGGGTTCTATCCCTGGGTCCCATATGGGGGAAGGAGAGAGGTGATGCCAGTAAGTTATCCTCTGACTTCCACAAGGGTGCCATGGAACTGGTGTTCACACAGACACACCACACACGCTTGCATATATGCACACCAGAAAAATAAACAGTTTTTTAAAAAGAAAAAAGAAGATTGGAAGAAATAGGAAGCCAGAGTTAGATTCTGAGCACATTGATTTCTACTAGACTGGGACAATGAGAAGCCACAGAGTAGTGACTTTTTGTTAAATACAAGACTGAATCTCCACTCTTTCATCCTAGGGTCTGAGATGCTAACACAACCAAGACAAGTGAGAACATGATTTAGGACTTAAAACAACTGGACAATGCAATTTATGTCTTCAAGTAATCAGACCATAGAATTTAAATGTGTAAGGCCACATCCTGTGATTCCAAAGGCAGAAAATAGGAGAGGGAATGGAGACAGGATAAACAAGGAATAGTTAAAATTGTGCTAATGGTCTACTGGATGTGGAGGTATCTGGGGAGAGGTGGTAGGATTGGAAAACACGTTGGTACTACAGTTGGGGCTTGCTCACTTCACCTGAACAGAAGCCATTCAGAAAGACAGCAAGAAAGAAACTGAGTACACTTGTAGGTCTGGCACCCCATTCCCATATCCCAAAACCCACCTGAGCAAGGTCAGTTTGCAGCCAGAATACAGGAGACCAACACTGGATTTTTTGAACAAGGGCCTCAGCTGTGGAAGAAGGTTAGAGGAGTGAGAAGGAGGGTCGAGCAGATAGAAGTGGGGCAGAAGTGAGGCTGGCATGGTGTTGAGACTGGAGTCAGGCTGAGATGGATGAGATCTCCTTAAGATACATCACCTTAGGGACTGGAAAGATAACTCAGCAGTTAAGAGCACTGAATGCTCTTCCAGAGGACCCAGATTCAATTCCCAGCACCCACATGACAGCTCATAATTGTCTGTAACTTCAGTTCTAGGGCATCTGGCACCCTTACAGACATACATGCAACACCAATATACATAAAATATCTTTTAAAAGGCATTTCATCTATGGGGGTCAGGGGTGGAGTCTTTATCCAAGGGCATTGCCTGACAAGTAGGGAAGGCTTAAACCCGTGTGCAGGGCAAGGCACAGTGAGCAGGATTCTCACCAGGCTCTGCAGAGTTCTTTCAGTGATATTGAACTTCTTGGATCCAGGGTGACCCATGTCCTCCTCAAACTTCAAGTTAATGATGGTGAAATTGAGAGTAAATGGCACCAAGATAGGGCCCACTGCTGCAGAGAAGGTAGGGGAAAGACACAGTCAAGATATTGATTTTCTATGAACTTGAGTTTAGGGCATCAGCTGTGTGCATATTCTTGCACTGAGGAGAGTATTCCTCTAGGAAGTACAGTATCCTTGAAAAGGAGACCTCACAGAGCTTCAACCAAATGACAAAGGATTGCTGTATGGGGATAACTTCACCAAGAAGGAAAAAGGAAATATATCTGTGATTCTAGCTGGAAAATCTTCTATAGGTTTCTTCCTTTCCTGAAGTTCTTTTAAACCCAAATATTTTCATAAACCTAAATGCTTATTAATTTAAAACAGTTCTTCAATGAAGTAGGTGCTTGTATATATATATATATATATATATATATATATATATATATATACACACACACACACACACACACACACACGTGTGTGTGTGTATACCAGCACATACTTATATATACATATATGTGTATATATATAAATACATATATATATATATATATATATGCTTATACATATATATATTCACATATGTGTGTATGTGTATGAAGGCCAGGGAAACAAAACTGAGTTTTACCCTCAGGAACACCATCTACTTCCCTAGCGACAGAGACACTCATTTGCATGGAGCATACCACTTGCACTAGATCAGCTCTCCAGTGAGGACCAGGGATCTGACCATCTCTGCTTCTAAATATTGGAATTACAACTACTAATTACCATACCTGGCAATTTTACATGAGTTTGAGGAATGAAATTCAGGTCCTCATGCTTGCAAGGTAAGTGCTTTACTGAGCTACCTGTTCTGCCCCTTAGTTGATTTTTGACACACTGGTCACAGTACACTTCAGTTCTCACCTATCAGACCTGCTGGTTTGACCTCTTCAAAGGGCTAGGTAAGGATTTAAAGTCACTACAGGTTTCATAAATGAGCTATAGAAAATGGCTTGGGACATCAGGTCTGATATCAAGGAGTTCTCAGGGAACTGAAAGATCTTGTGAGATCTCAAGAGTTAAACAAGGGCTCTTTTGAGATGTGTCACCTGCTCCATCCCTCCTTATGCCTACTGCAATTATAGGAGCATCTGCAGAGAGAAAATTCCTACCTGTGGGATTGGAGAAAGGAGTTGTCATCGTGCCAGAAATGGTGGTCACTATAGAAGCTGAAGATTTAAAAAAGCCGTTGTTTAGAGTTAAAATATTTTTATTCTAAAGACACCAGAGGTGAGTGCATATGCTTGAGATTTTCATTTTAAAGTACAAATGTACATGTGCATATGGAAGCCATTGGAAAACCTGTAGAGTCATTCTTTTTATAAATTATTGCATTTTATTGTATGTATGTTGGCATTTTCCCTACATGCATGTCTGTGAATCATGTGCATGCCTGTTATTCAAGGATGCCAGAAAAGGACATCTGATCTCCTGGAACTGGAGTTACAAATGGATGTTGGGACATCATTTGTGTAACTTAATAGAACTGAGGACCTCTGGAAGAGCAGCTAGTGCTCTTAACTGCTGAGCCATCTCTCTAGCCCATTAGGGGCTGTTCTTCCTCAAGCACTTTCTACTTTGCGTTGTAGGCCCAGGTGAAAGGGCTCACCTGAGTGGGATAGTTGTTCAGCTTGCTCAGTTTCCAGTATGCCCACTCATTGTCCATCCCAGGTCATAGGACCTGTGAATCCCCAATTCAAATAGGTTGCTGACCTGTAAACCCCTAGGGTCTTCCTATATATTCCTCCGAGAGCTAGGATTACAAATGTGTACAGCTATGCGAGGCTTTTTATATGGAACTAGTGATCGAACTCTATCTGCACACAAGCACTTTACTGAGCTATCTCCACAGCAGAACTTAGATATTCTTAGAGCATAAATGTCTGTAAAACCTTAGTTGGAAAGGGGCTTCAGAAATAATATATATAAATATTTGATATTTTTTTAATTTCATGGGAGCAGAGGGGCTGGAACTTACATTATAGAAGAGACTCATGGAGCCTCAGGATACTCACCTGTGGATATGGTGGACAGGCTTTGCTGTGTATAACCTGAAGAGATAATGAAAGAATGAGAATGGAGAAGGGTGAGGAAGTGAAGGCTGGCAGGGAGGATGTCTACTCTGCAAGAGAGCACAGAGGACCACTGCTCACCATTGATGTAAAGGCTGTCCTTGTCCAAGGTATAAGGGCCCAGCTGGGTGGTATGATTGGTCAGCTTGCTCAATTCCCAGTATACCCGCTCATTGTCCATCTCAGAACCAGTGGGGTCTGCATGGTGAGTGCAGATGGCATCTACTCCTGTGGCTGCTCCATCTTTCTCAGGCCTGAGAAGAACAATGGAGAAGAATGCCTAGAGATTGCCTAGAATAGCATCTTAAGATGATGGGGGCAAGAGAGGAAGGAACCAGGGGAGGTGAGATGTCTGGTATAGACCGGCTTAGCTGGTCTGAATGTACTGACTTACAGTGGCCTGTGAACCTTATCAGACATAGTATAAAGGTTTATTATTGAATATAAAACATTAGTATACATTCTCATGGTGTGAGGAAAAATGAGTTCATATTTAAGACAACATAGATTTGGAGATTAAATCCAAGGCAAAAGACATTAACATTGATGAATGTTAGCCTTAACTGTCAATTTGAATCACCTGGGAAGAGAATCACAATGAGGGATGCTCTGAATTGCATTGGTCTGTAGTCATTTCAATGGGAGATGATCTTAAAGAATATAACAAAGGCTGTCTTACTAAAGAACAAGCCTGCCTTTATGTAGGACTTAAAAACCACCATATAGTAAAAACAAACTAGGTTCATTCCTGTTTATGATAAAAGCAGTGTTTCCCAAGAACTGTGCTATATCCCTCCTGGAAACTTAACTACACATGGTTCTGTACTTTCTGTTCTAGGAATGGCAATAGTGTCTTTTTTCAAAAGTTAATAATCATCTTACAATCCTAGTTTGTTTCAGAAGGTTGTTATGACTAACTACCTTGTTATGACTACCTCCACATTACTATGTCCTTCCTTGTAACCCTTTCTATTTTGCCTGCAAAATTTGCCATTTGGAAACTCCCTACTCCTGAGCTGTAAAAACCTTGTCTTCCTCAAGGTACACGCTGACATCTTGAGCCCTGTCTCTAGGGAGACACACCCATGTACATAATAAAGAAGCTGGTTTAATTAATTTGGCTATGGTGATTTGAGTAGGTAGTTTCTATCCTGCAGTCTTTGGAGTTAACACTAACTAGTCCATTGTGGTCAGCACCATATTCTAGCCAGGTGGTCCTTTACTGTTGAGAATGGAGAGCTCAAGCAGAGTGCAAACTAGAAAGTATTCTGTCTTTTATTTTTCTCTCTTCCTGACTGTGGCTGTAATGTAACTGACTGTCCCAATCATAAGCAGCTGTGACTTCCCTGAAAATACTTATGGATGGTACTTATAATTCTGAGTAAAAATAAATCATTTCTCCCCTAAGTTTCCTTTGGTCAGTGTATTTTATTACAGTGATAGAAATGGAACTAGAATAATATCCTGAGAAATCCTTCAGATAGAATTTAAAGCTAAAAGGAAATGTCCTTCATTCCACAGTGAATGAATGACAGTCAGAATTAGGAATGGCTGAGCAGGAAAAGGCCAACAACCTCCTGATGGTCTGAAAGCTGTTGGGATAACTGAAGTGAAGGTGGTAGCATTAGGGGACACCTTGGTGCTCCATTCAGTGCTTCCTCAATTCCACATGTGCATTTTACATACAGTAGAAAGGGAGGGAAGCAAATCACACTTTGGTTCTGGGAGCACACGGAAAATGTCTGACTTGATATTGTTAGGACTCACCTGAGCAATGCCAGTCTGCAGTCAGAATACAGGAGGCTGATACTAGTTTTATTGAACAAAGGCCCAAGCTATGGAGAAAGGGGAGAAGGTTGTGAATACAAGAACTGAAGGAATACAGACCGTTTTTGAAATCTGTGGAGCTAGCATCTGGGAGCACAGCTGAAATCTGTGGAACAGGGTTGGGTTTTGTATGGCCTTCTCCCAGGCTGTGGTCTAAGCTAGTAGGCATGGCTTACATCTTTGGGAAATTCTGCATTTAGTGGACAGAGCTCTTACCAGTCTTTGTAGGATTCTCTCAGTGGCATTGAACTTCCAGGATCCTGAGTAACGCATGCCTTCCTCATACTTGAGGTTAGTGATGGTGAAGTTGATGGAGAAAGGCACCAGAGGAGAGACTGGCACTACAGTGGGGGGTGGGAGAAAGACACACTGAGATGCTGGTTACTCTGTGAACTTGAGAATCTTCCAGCACTACAGAGACTTTCTCTAGGATCAGAGCTTCCACATGGAAGATATGGATCCAGCATCCCCTGGCTTCTATTAAGTAAGAGTGGTATTTGTGTACATGGACTAGTACACCATGGTGCAGAAACTAAAAATATCAGACTCAGTGTAGAATAAATTTTAACATACATCTTTATGTTCTGAGGTTTGGATTAAACTGATTTGTTTTTTCTGCAACCAACATATGTGTTAATTGTTTTTAAAATGAATATAGAGGGACAGGGTCTGTGAGATAACTTAGTAAAGTAACTTGCTTGATATTTTGGGTTTGATACTCAGGTCCTACACTGTGGAAATAAGGAGCCAACTCCCATCAATGGTCCTCTGATCTCAACATTCATGATTCATGCACACACCTGTTTACACACACACCAAGTACAAAATAGTTTAAAAAAATACATTCTTTAAAGACAGAGATGGGAGTGGCAATCACAGATTTGTTTCAAAAGTTAATATCCAACTTTCAACACAACTATTGGACTAAGGAGATGCCTCAGTCACCAAAGGGGTTGGTTGCAAGAACAACAACCTGGGCTTGATCTCAGAACCCAAATACAAAAAAGTCAGGTGTGGTGGTATACACACTTGTCATTCCAGTGTTGGGGAGGTGGGAATAAGTGGATTGTTTGGATGCACTGGGCAGCCAGCTTCTCCTATTTAGTAACTTCCAAGAAAGAGAGACAATTTGCCTCACAAAACAAACTGAATGGCACCTGAGGAAGAACACCTAAGGCTGGCCTTCAAAATCCACAGGCATGTGAACATAAATGCAGGCCAACCTACTCAGTGTATGCATGTGCACACACACATAGGACAAAAATTATTGGAAGATATATGTGTCATATTGGTGCCATACTCCATTTCACATGCTTACTGTAAATTGTAGTCATTGATTTGGTGTAAGACAGTATTGGAAGGCTGATTTCACAGACAGAAAATTTGACAAAAGGAAAAATTAAGTATTTATACAATCTCCAAATACAACAGCCTGAGTCAAGTCCTGCCTCCTTTACAAAGGCCCACGTGTAGGTCCAGATGACAGTAAAAATCTCAATTTTCCTGGGTGATCAGTGATCAGTATACCCTTGGAAGTGCTAGGTGTTTGCTGAAGTGGAGACCAGCCCTCTGCTCAGGCCATGCCCACCTGCAGTAACGCCAAGCCTCTTACCAAAGACCTGCCTCTGAATCCCTAATCATCTAGTGGACCTCTCAGGTCTCTGGATTCCAGAGAATATTAAGCAGGATCTCATCCTTTCCCTCCCTTGAAGTTCACAGATCTCAGGATTCCAAATGCAGGGACATCAATGCACTACCAGTGGTGACACGGCCCATGTCCTTAGTACACCTGAAACTAGATGTGTCCCTTTCTACCTCAAGTCCTCCACATCCTAAGAGTCACACATTCGTTTCTGGAAATGCAAGGTGTCTCTCCTTCCCTACCCTAGGATCAGAGTCAGCCTGGTGTCCATCTAGGAACCAGGGACAGCCTGACTACATGAAACCACCTTCTTCCTCTGAGATCAATAAGAAAGAATCCTCATTCTCCCTCAGATGCCTGTTTCTATCTCAGAGACTCAATTATGTGGTCTGTCTAGGGAATGAATTGTACTTCTAATATATCTTTTACCCCAAATCACAGTATGGATCATTGTTTCCCTTGAATTTCAAACCCTATCACATTCAGTGATGTTATACCAGATAATAGAATTGGACAATGATGGAGTCTGCTCTTTCAGAACCCTCAGTAGGGCTAGTACAAGATATGAGAATGCTGGGTAAAGGATGCTGACCCTAGCTGAAGTAGAGCCAGAGAGCCAGGCCATGCTCTAGACTATTCCCTTCTTGATGACATCACATTCCTCTGGTCTATGCATAGAATTTGTAGGTCTGATTTTTCCTGAGTTGAAAACTAAAGGGCTCAATTAGTCCAATGTTTGTCTCATAAACATGAGGACCTTAATTCAGACCCTCAGTACCTAGTAAGATCTGGGACTCAATGTTACATTACACAATACACTAAACCTAACTATTCTAACTCTGAAGGACCAGGATCACTAGTCTGCACTACTGTTCCCAGCTTTATACATGGGTTTTAGGAATAGAACTTGGTTCCTTGTGCTTCTAAAGTAACCACAAACACTTTATCAACTTGTTTCTCTCACCATGGTCCACTGTACCCTGGCTGCAGATTGACCTGGCTCAAGTAAGATGTCTAAGAATGTGTACTTACATTCCTAGGATTCCCACACTCCTGACTCTGCCTGTTTCCAACCTTCCCACCAACGTAGCACTGGGTACCAGGAATACTCTATCTACTGTATCTTTTACATAGTTCCCCAGTTTCCTTCCTCTGAATTTCTTTCTGGTTCTAATGTTTCTCCCTGAATTTGAGCTTAGGGCACCAGGTGTGTGCATATTAATGAGCTGAAGGGATTCTTCCTCTAGAATGCATATTTCCCTTGGATAAGAGACTTCACACAGCTTCAACTCTATGGCAAAGGATTGCTTTGTGGGGTTAACTTCCCCAGGAAACAAAAAGGAAATATATCTGTCTCTCCATTTTGAAAATCACCTATAGAAAATCTTTTGCAGAAGTTCTATTAAAGCCAAATATTTTCTGAAATCTACATACTTATTAATTTAAAATAATTCTCTAACAAAGACTTCCTGGTCCTATCTATCTATCTACCTATCTAAGTATATGTCTATATGTATATCTATCTATCTATCTATCTATCTATCTATCATCTATCAAGGAATCTGTCTATGTGTATGTATATCTATCTATCTATCATCTATCTATCTATTTATCTTACTATTTAAATATTTGTTTATTTATTTAGTGATGACTGTGTATATACCAAACCATGAGTGAGAAGAGCAGAGGAAAACTGTAAGGAATTGGTTGTCTCCTTCTATCAGGTAGGTCCCAAGAATAAAAATCAGTTCATTACATTTGGCAGCAAATGCCTTTACTCCCTATATCATCTTACAAGCAGTTTACATGTGGCAGTTTGTATGTCAGACCATGCTTAAAGTTCTTTACACAGATTATTGCTTATAGTAAGAAAAATATAGTGCACTGCATGTATTATAAAAGTGGAATACAAAAATTACTACTACAGCAAATTATGAAGAATTTACTCCCAATCACACAATCTGTGAGTGGCAGGACTCAATATTAATAGAGGACATACATTCTAGTATTTATGATTCCTAAGCACTCATCATATGTGAGCTACTTATTGCATCAGATCTGATAGTTTTCCTTAATGTGAATCTGCATGTGTATTTGTGTGTGTGTGTGTGTGTGTGTGTGTGTGTGTGTGTGTGTATAGGTTCACATATAGGTGCACGTATATAAGGGCAAGGGGAAAAACTTCAAGTGTCACCCTCAGGAACACCATCTACTTCCTTAGGGTTAGAGACATATATTTACCTGGAATTCACCACTTGCACTAGACTAGCTCTCTGGTGAGAGCCAGTGATCTACCTATCTCTGCTTCTAAATATTGGAATTACAAATGCTAATTACCACACCTGCCAATATTCCATGGGTTTGAGGAATCAAATTCAGGTCCTCATGCTTACAAAATAAGTGCATTACTGAGCCACCTCCTCTGCCCACAGTTGATTTGTGACATATGGTCACAGTACACTTCATTTCTCATGTATCAGACCTGCTGATTTGACCTCTTCAAAGAGCTAGGTGAGTATTTAAAGTCAAAGACCACTACAGGTTTCATAAATGAGTTATAGAAAAAGGCTTGGGACATCAGGTCTAATATCAAGGAGTTCTCAGGGAACTGAAAGATCTTGTGAGATCTCGAGTTAAACAAGGGCTTTTTTGAGATGTGTCACCTGCTCCATTCCCTCCTTATGCCTACTGTAATTATAGGAGCATCTGCAGAGAGAAAATTCCTACCTGTGGGACTGGAGAAAGGAGTTGTCATCTTGCCCAAAATGGTAGTCACCATAGAAGCTGAAGATTTTAAAAAGCCAGTTGTTTAGAGTTAAAATACTTTTATTCTAAAGACACCAGAGGTGAGTACACATGCTTGAGAATTTCATTTTAAGGTACAAATGTGCATGTGCATATGGAGGCCATTGGACAACCTGTAGAATCATTGTTTTTATAAATTATTGCATTTTATTGTATGTGTGTGGATGTTTTCACTACATGCATGTCTATGAACCATGTGCATGCCTGATACTCAGGGAGGCCAGAAAAGGACATCTGATCTCCTGGAACTAGAGTTACAGATGGATTTGGTCCATCGTTTATGTAACTTAATGGAACCCAGGTCCTCTGGAAGAGCAGCTAGTGCTCTTAACTGCTGAGCCATCTCTGTGGACCCTTAGAGACTGTTCTTCCTCAAGCACTTAAGAACTTCTTTGTATTGTAAGACCAGGGCTTGTGTAAGGGCTCACCTGAGTGAGATCATTGTTCAGTTTACTCAAATTCCAGTACACCCACTCATTTTCCAGTCTAGGTCATAGGACCTGTAAATCCCCAATTCAGATAGGCTGCTGACCTGTAAACCCCTAGGGTCTTCCTATATACTCCTCCTAGAGCTAGGATTACAAATGTGTACAGCTATGCCAGGCTTTTTATATGGAACTAGTGATTAAACTCTGAATGCACACAAGCACTTTACTGAGCTATCTCCCCAGCAGAACTTAGATCTTCTTAGAGCATAAATGTCTGTAAATCCCTAGTTGGAAAGGGGCTTCAGGAAAAAAAAAAATATATATATATATATATATATATATATATATTTGATTTTTTTATTTTAGTTTTTATTTCATGGGAGCAGAGGGGCTGGAACTTACATTATAGAAGAGACTCATGGAGCCTCAGGATACTCACCTGTGGATATGGTGGACAGGCTTTGCTGTGTATAACCTGAAGAGATAAAAGAATGAGAATGGAGAAGGGTGAGGAAGTGAAGGCTGGCAGGGAGGATGTCTACTCTGCAAGAGAGCACAGAGGACCACTGCTCACCATTGATGTAAAGGCTGTCCTTGTCCAAGGTATAAGGGCCCAGCTGGGTGGTATGATTGGTCAGCTTGCTCAATTCCCAGTATACCCGCTGATTGTCCATCTCAGAACCAGTAGGGTCTGCACGGTGAGTGCAGATGGCATCTACTCCTGTGGCTGCTCCATCTTTCTCAGGCCTGAGAAGGACAATGGAGAAGAATGCCTAGAGATTGCCTAGAATAGCATCTTAAGATGATGGGGGCAGGAGAGGAAGGAGCCAGTGGAGATGAGATGTCTGGTATAGACCGGCTTAGCTCCTCTGAGTGTATTGACTTCCAGTGGCCTGTGAACCTTATCAGACATGGTGTAAAGGTTTATTGTTGAATATAAGATATTAATCTACATTCTCATGATGAGAGGAAGAATTAGTTCATGTAGTCCCCCAGTGGTTAGAAAAGGAACTAGACAGGATCTTTAGAAATCTTTCAGATGGAATTTAAAGCTAAAAGGAAATGCCCTTCATTCCACAATGAATGAATGATAGTCAGAATTAGGAATGGCTGAGCAGGAAAAGGTCAACAACCTCCTGATGGTCTGAAAGCTGTTGGGATAACTGAAGTGAAGGTGGTAGCATTAGGGGACACCTTGGTGCTCCATTCAGTGCTTCCTCAATTCCACATGTGCATTTTACATACAGTAGAAAGGGAGGGAAGCAAATCACACTTTGGTTCTGGGAGCACACGGAAAATGTCTGACTTGATATTGTTAGGACTCACCTGAGCAATGCCAGTCTGCAGTCAGAATACAGGAGGCTGATACTAGTTTTATTGAACAAAGGCCCAAGCTATGGAGAAAGGGGAGAAGGTTGTGAATACAAGAACTGAAGGAATACAGACCGTTTTTGAAATCTGTGGAGCTAGCATCTGGGAGCACAGCTGAAATCTGTGGAACAGGGTTGGGTTTTGTATGGCCTTCTCCCAGGCTGTGGTCTAAGCTAGTAGGCATGGCTTACATCTTTGGGAAATTCTGCATTTAGTGGACAGAGCTCTTACCAGTCTTTGTAGGATTCTCTCAGTGGCATTGAACTTCCAGGATCCTGAGTAACACATGCCTTCCTCATACTTGAGGTTAGTGATGGTGAAGTTGATGGAGAAAGGCACCAGAGGAGAGACTGGCACTACAGTGGGGGGTGGGAGAAAGACACACTGAGATGCTGGTTACTCTGTGAACTTGAGAATCTTCCAGCACTACAGAGACTTTCTCTAGGATCAGAACTTCCACATAGAAGAGCTTCCCCATACAACTTCCACTGAGAGGACCAATGTCTCTTAGTGGTGGGCAGAATTGACTTGGACTCTGTTTACTGAGAAGTTCTTATTTTCCCAGAAGCCTTTGTTTCCTGGGTACATTTCATGAGACAATCCAGTATTCAGGTCCAGATCAATCAGAGAGATCCCTGTTTCCTTTAAAAAGCTCATGTGGTATGAGTTCTGGGAATGGAACTTGGCTGCTCATGTTTGAAAAGCAAGCACAAGCAGTATACCAACTTATCAATTGACCTAGTTCCCAATCCCCCTCATTGCAATTTAGCTTTTCTTTATTCACCATTATGTTCTGTCTACAAGTCATATCATAGCAAGTAGTTCTGTTTTAGAGATAGATTTAATATCATATATTTAATTAAAAAAGAACTCCAACACAACAATAAAACCTTGAAGGAGGGTTGTAAATATTAGCAAGATCAATTCCAAAGATCTGAAGTGACAAATGGCCAAAACAGCATCGTATCAGAGTAGCAGCAACCTAAAAAGTAACACAGCCCTCAATGGCAACAATACGCGAAGGAGAAAGAGAGAGAATGGGGAGGTGGCAACTTGAATGCCTGTCTACTACTGTTCTACCAGTGCCCTCCTCTTGCTAAAACTAATAGGAAGTTAGTTATGAAGAAAGAATGAGGGAAGAAAAGAAAGAAAAGGGGAAAGCAGCAAAGGGAAGAAAGTGGAAAGAAAGGATAGTGATGTGTAGGAGGAGAAAAGGAAGGGAGATAGGAAAGAAGGATTAGGAAGGTAACTAGAGAGGAAGAAAGAAGGAAAAGGAACATGAGTGAGCACAAGAGAAAGACTGAGGTTGACAGCAGGGAAGGAGAAAGGAAAGAGGAAGGAAAAAGGAAAGGAATGATCGCTTTGAGATGAGTGTCCTGAGTAATGTACTTTGTTTTGTTATATCACATTTGTTTTTATTTTGTATGCACAGGTGTTTGCCTGTGTATATGTATGTGTCTCACACACATGTAATGCCTTAGAGGTCAGAAGAGGGCATCAGATGCCCAGAGACTGGAGTTACAGATGGTGATTTCCTGCCTTGTGATTGACAAGAACTGAAATTGTTTTCCTGAGCCAGTGAGTGCTCTTAAACGCTGATCCATCTCTCCAGCCCTCCATGTGGGTCTTATAATAACAATGAGGAATTGCAGAAATATTTCATCTAGGAAGATAACAAGCTCTGATATTATATTTTAAATTAACCAACTTTCTTGAGTCAGAATCTCATTGTGTAGTTCATAATGGCCTTGAACTCAAGATTCTTCTGTCTCAGCCTTCCAATTGCTAGGATTTCACGTGTTGGGAAATGTACCTAGGTTTCTGATACACATTTAAAAAAACCTTCCTGTGGTTGGTATGTGATAAACATATTACAGAGGGAAGAATGGAAGCAGGGAGACCCTGGAAAAACCATTTCTGGTGTCTGAGTAAGAAGTATTAGTGGTTTGATGCCAGGCAGATGAACTGAGGATGAGGAAAATAATGGATTTTTTTCAAGATTCCATGTCTTGGACCAAACATTCTGATGGTTAAAAAATGAAGTATAAAAAAAGAGGAGGCCAAGATGCTCTCAGGTCTCTTTTTTTAGTAACCAATTCTTCTTTTTTAGGTTGTCATCCCACTAACTCTATGGCAAATTGTTATCCTCACTGCTGTCTCTCAAGCTATTGCCTGGGATTCAACAAAGCCATAAAATATCGCTTTGGACCACAAGTGTCCACTATATCAATTTCTATCTCTTTTGTGTCTAGAATCATTCCTTTTCTGAATAATTGTAATTTAATATCATCAATGATATGGTCCTATAAATCAGTCCTATATCCTCATAAATGATATTGTGTTGTCTAGTTTTTGTCAATTTAACAAAAACTAGTGTCACTTGGGAAAAAGAAACCCTGAATTGAGGAATTGCCTCCATCTCGCTGGACTGAGCTTATGCTGAGCCTTGCATCTCATATATGTCTCATAGGAAAACTACAAAAGTCCTCACATGTCAGAAGATCCTAGAGTATTATATATCCACATGGCTTAGAAGTAACCTCCTAAGGTATTTCAGTGGTGAGGATTCTGGACCTACATTAAACATAGAATGAGTGCATACTATTATCAATTAGTAATTCATACATGGAAGAGGCCTTAGTACAAGTAGAAATGGATACTATTACCAACTGGTGGTATCGACCATGAAAAAGGTCTTAATACAGCTGGGAACAGATGTTATTATCAATTGGTAGTTGAAAAGCCAAGGACTAGGCCTTGGCTTAGACGGGAGTGAATGCTATTATCAACTGGTGACATTTACCATGGAAAAAGGTTTGGTATAGTTGCTACATAGCTGTCTTAGATGAAATTTGAGAATCATTAAAGATTTGAACCAGTAAAAGAAAGGGATACTTCCATGTTTTTGCAGAAACATACTTCATTCCTTTTTTTTTTTGTAGGAATTAGTACACTTTCTGTAGCTCTACCATGCATAAAGTAATGGGTTTCTATAAGCAAAGCATGTTTGTTCAATATCTAAGTAAGTAAATATATTATTCAAAAGTGAAGAAAATATAAGAATTTATGATAGATTTATTTCTAAAAATTAAGCCAGAAATTAAAAGTGAATACTGCTGGATCTGCCTAAATGAATTTGTCACATACCACAGAGGTACCTGCATGTCTATATTTATTTCAGCACTATTCATAAAATCCAAGATAAAGAATGAAGCCTTGTACCCTTCAACAGATGAATGGAAAAAGAAAATGTAATATATAAGCACAAGTGAATATCATTATATTATCTACTATATTATCTGCTATAAAGAAGAATAAAATTATGACATTTGCAAAAATGGGTGGAGCTGTATAAGCATATTGTTTAGTGAAAAAAGTCACTCAAAAAGACAAATATTTTATCTTATACACAGAATCTTGATTTAAAAGATAAATTTAAGAATCTATAAAATTATAACTGAGTATTTGGGAAGAAGAATGAGACAAGAGAGAGAAGATAGCAGGGACAAGAGAGGCAATGAAGGGTGAATATGAGAAAAAGACATGTCCTACATTTATGAAAATGCCATAATGAAACCAATTATTTATATAACTAATATATGCTGATTTTAGAAAATGAGAGAGAAAGTGTTTCTATACCTTTCTTGCCTATAAAGCTTGTTTTAAAAGGATATAAAATAAAACTAGTTAAGTTCATAGTATAACAGTGAATTTCATTTGGTGTTTAAGTAAGATGTTATCTTTCAACTTTGTTGGCACCATCATCATCAATATCATCATCATTTTTCCATCACAATTATTATTGTGATCACATCCATCATTATCATCTCACATCACCACAATCAACATTGTCATCTTTGCTATCAATATCATCAACATCATTTATAATCAATAACATAACCACCATAATCAATGCCATCATCATAACTACCAGCACAATTACCATTAACACCATCTGCACTAACAACATCACCGACACAATCATCATCATCATCACTATCACCTCATTGTCATTAACATCTATCACCACCACCACCACCACCACCACCACCACCACCATTACTACTATCAACTCCAACTAGGTCATCCTACCATAATCACCATTACAAATACTATCTCTAGCAATGCCATCATCAATACTATCACTGCTAAGTCATCATCCTTAATATCACCATAATCGGTATCATCATCACCATCATTATTGATACTATCACTATCACTACCAATATCATCATCTTCATCACCATCATGATCATCAACATCACCACCATTAATAGGATCATCACCGCCATCAACACATCTACCACTAACATCATCATCATCATCACTATCATCAACACTATCTTCACTATCATTAACTGTATCATCAGCATCACCAATACCACCATTGCAGCTATCAACAGCATCATCAAAAACACCATCATTTGCCACACTAGCATAATCATATATCATGATTATGAACATTTTTATCACCATCATCATCATCACTACCATCATAATTACCATCATCATATAATTTCTATCAACACTATGAATAACACCATCACTATAAACACTATGACCTCCAACAACAACATGATCAGAAATGTCACAACAATATAAATTCTGAGGACAGAGACTTTTTTTGTGTTTCCTAGTATGTCTCCCAGTGTCTGGCACAGATTAGATGTTCAGTGGAGGGTTTTGGTTGATGACATTGCCAGATTTACTATGACATATCATTTTTCTATAGGCTCTGTTAGAAGCATTGACACTATTCATGCTCCTTATAACAGGTGCCACAAACTGCTTACCTGTTGTTCTGGGGAATGATTGAGCCTCAGAGGTTCCCAGGTTTACTGTGGTAGTTCCAGGAGCTAAGAAGAAACCATCAATAGTGAAAAAAGCAAGCCACTTTCATGGCAAAAATGTCAGAAAGAAATACCATTTATGTAACTTGTACACAAAGCTTGAATTGGGACTGTCTTGGAAGTGTAGACAGAGAAGCAGATAAATAACTGCCCTCCAAGGTCCCTTGCTCCAGGAAAAGAATATGAGAGGCATAAGGAGGAGCCATTTCTTGTTTTGTTTAGGGTAAGATGGAGAGTCACTGGAACATCTGTGAATACTCACTGCTGGTGATAACTGTAGATCTCTGATAGGTGAAACCTGCAGTAACAACAGAGGATAACAGAGGGTTAGGGCGAAGAGAGATAAATTTACTGCTGTGGTTTGAATGTAAAATGGCCTTCACAGGCCATTTGGTCCCAAGCTGGTAGCATTGCTTGGGAGGCTGTGAAATCTTAGGGACTTGAGACCTAACTGGTGGGCATAAACCACCAAAGGAAGGATTTTAAAGATATAGTGCTCCACTTAAAGGTACAGAATATCTGTTTTCTGATCTATAACAAGCATTACCATGAGCTGGTATTGAATGGGTGGAACTGTTTCAACCACATGATGAACTGTCCCTTATAAAACCGTGAGCCCAAATAAACTTATCTCCACTTAGGTTGCTTCTGTCAGGTATCTGTAATGATAATAGTAATTGATACAAGTACCAGAAGGACTTACAAATATCTTGGTATAATGGATTGTGTTTCATGAAACAAGGGCTATCAGGGATTATCTATCATATGAAGGTGATGTCAGTTCAGATTGAGGAACATTTGGGATCCTAAGTTGGGTCAACACCTATTAATAAACACATGGCCAAGTCTTTAAGAGCTACGTAAGGAGGTGACCAAAGCCAGAAAGTAGATGCTGTCAATCTGAGAAGAAACTTCAGCCACATTCCAGATACTTACCATTGACATAAAGACTGTCCCTGTCCAAGGTGTAAGGATCCAGTCTGGTGACATCACGAGTCAACCTGCTCAGCTCCCAGTATAGCTGTTCCCTGTCCAATCCATGGCCTTTCGGGTCAGGGTAATATGTGCAAATAGCATCCACTCTGGTGGCTGATCCATCCTTCTTAGACCTGGATAAGTTTCAAACATATAGATAGATAGATGGATAGATAGATTGATAGATAGATAGATAGATAGATAGGTATAGATATAGAATATATAGTATATATAGAATATAGATATAGTATATAGTATAGATCTGCCTCCCACTGTTTGTTCTCCCTCCCTCTTTCTGCCAGCCCCAAACTCAGAAAATTAGGAAATTCTAACAAGGAAGTTGCCTTTGTGAAAACAAGAACAACAATCAATAATTGTGGGGATGCCCTAAAGCGAAGAGGGGGTTGAAGCGTGTTTTGATTCCCAGATTTTCTCACCCTGAGAGCTGAAGGTGTTTGATGCTCCTTTTCCTTACTCTGACAAACCCCAGCGAGCATTTAACAGCTAGCAAATCTCCAGCGCCATGTCTTATGGCACATAGTACCTGATAAAATCCTGCCTCTCTAAGGTATGTGGGCTGATTAATGTTTATCTGACCACTGCAGCTGGACTCTGGGCTGGAATTTCTCTCTCCCTATATGACCTTATAAGGTCTCTGCCCCTGGCCCCTGTGAGACCTCTGCTTGTGCAAAGAAGTCCTCAAAACTTTGGCCCCAATCAATAATACCTGACCTTCCATATCTGGTTATCAGCCCCCCCATATGCAAGTAGAGCTCTCCTGGTATCACTGCTCTAGCCAATAACTTACTGCCACAAAAGGCATTTGCCCACTCCCCCATACTATATATGTATGGCTCCCTTTGCTTCAATAAACTGAGCTGTTCTCTGAATCCTGCTGATCTCGAGCTTCTACCCAAGACCCTAGGACCCCAGATGGATCCTGACTGTACTTCTCTCCTTGAGACTGGGCCAACAGCTTAGACTGGGCCAACAGCTATAGTTCCAGCTCCTTGTGGTACATTCTCGGTAAGCACTCTACTGCTAAGCCACATCCTAGCCCTTCACTGATGGAGTCTAGTCAGGCATTCTACTGCTGAACTCATCTTCAGCCTTTTCTTTACTTTTCTTTCTTTTTTAGAAAAAGTCTAAGTTTTCCAAGCTGGGCTTGAACTTACTGTCTCTGAGCCTGTTTACTGTGCTGCTTCATAAGGCTCTTACTGAAGCAACTCTTGTGTACCAAGGATGAGAGACCTGCACCATCAGCATTAGCTGCATGGTATTGATCTAACTACTGAGCCAGAGGATGAAGTGCTCTCATGCTCCAAGGCTGTGAATTCAAGTCTTCCAAGACTTGAATTATTTCATACTTAATATTCTCCATGTAGGTGCCCCAGTCCTTTGTATTCATAACTGTGATGCAGGAGAAACTTGAAGTTATAAAACTGATGCTATAAAAGATTTACTAATAAATTTGTTTAGGAAATATTAAGTTACATAATGTAGAATTTAGCTAAAGGTGAGCTGCCTTCATAAAATTGAATGATAGATAGTATATTAACCAAAGTTGCTAGAAAGTGTTGAAAAGAAAATTTTGTGTCATAATTGAAACTTAGGGTTGCTCAGAAAATGCTTCTGCTAATGTTCATTCATCAAGACTGATTAGGTTCCATTCCTATGATGAAAGGAGAAAGCCCTGGCATATAACTAGCCATTAGGCCCTTCTCCCTATCAAAGAATATGCTTCTAACAGCAGCTCATGGGGCAACTCAGACTCATTACTACCATTAAGTCCTGGTCAGCCACTAACTTCCCTGTGCTCTTATCAGGAGTAGTATAATTCTATCAGGTGGCAAGATGACCCTGGGTAACAACTTTATGAAAAGAACAATACTGGTATAGTCAAAAATAATTCTCACAGTGTATTTGCTATATAAGTCTTCTGTCTGCCTAAGTGACCAGGTTTGTAGTCTTCTATTTTTGATTAAATTGTTCAAAAGGTAACATGAGACCATGACTTAAAAGAGACTTAAGGATGACATTATATGTAGAATGTATAAGCCTAAGGCCTATGTTATTGGTAAAATTTTCTGTTTGAGGCTGGATTACTTTTGTGTATTAAACTGAACTATTCATGTGCTCTTATTAAAGAGCTCTTTCCTATATTAATCTCTAAGTGTACAGAATGATTTTTCACTGGGAAGGCATATTAATTCTATAATAAATACATAATCCATCCTCAGAGCAATTCTAGTAAGTTGATATTGCTTAGTGACTATCAGTGTGATATATGTAACACACAGCACAATTTCATAAAATGTAAAATATGATATATAGATATATAAATATAAATTCAGTATGTAAACACATTAGATATTTATGTGTTATTGTAATATATAATATGTAAACATAGGATATGTTATTATACCCATTTTACATTATATTTGTATTAAACTAGTTACATATAACTGTTTTTATTTGTGTATGTCATGATGGAGACAGAACTACAAGGTAGGCAAGCACTCTAACACTGAGTCATAACCCAGCCCTATATATAACTAGCTTTTGAGTTCTATGGATTGAACCAAGGCCCTTGTGTATGCTATGGAAACACTTTACCACTGAACTATATCTTCAACCACTATACAAATATTTTATACAAGCATTTTACTGTTCATTTATATAATTAACTACCATGTATAGTTAGTATGTAATATGTAAGTTTATATTAAATATATGTGACAGCTACAAAAGCATATATATATAGAGACACACACATATATACATATATATATTCACATATATATCCACATGTGTATACTATATGTGTGTTTGGATCTAGTATCTGCAATGTTGGAATTATTCTGTGGGACCTGGCACAAAGCATTTATTTATATGTACCTCAGTTTCCCTTTCTGTCCCTGCTTCATGCAGCTTTAGCTCAAACTAATGAAATAATAAATGTAAAATACTATGAACTATTAAATATAAAACAGTTCAGGGTTTTGGTACTTAGTGACATGTAGTTGCTGGTATTGTTGATGTTTCATATTCAAACTGGAGTGATTGTCAATACAATCAGTCAAACAGTAGGGGAGGCCCATTGCTCAGTCTCATCCACCTGTTTGGCTGAGTTTGTATTGGGGATGAACTCACCTGAGTGAGGCTATTGCACATCCTGAATAGAGGGATCCAAGACTACTTGTCTTGAACAGGGGTTTGAGCTGTGAGAAAGAAGAGGGGAGACAAGAAAGAATCACTGAGCAAAACCAGGAGGAGCTGTGACACACGCAACAGGAGTTAAAGTCAAAGAAGTGGTATGGCTCAGATGCAATGGGCAGGCCTCTCACCAGATACTGGAGAGATTTCTCCAGGATGTTGAAAGTCCTGGAGCCCTGGGACAGCATGTCTTCTTTGAATGCCAAGTTAGTGATGGTGAAGTTGAGGGTGAACTGTGCCAAGACAGGCCTTGCCACTATAGAGGGGAGAAAAGGTCATGTCTATGTCACATTTGGTCTTAACTCCTAAAACAACCTGTCTGAAGACCAATCTAGGAAGTTTGAAACAAGCAGGCATGTCATGGTACCTAGGATAGGAAGACCAAAAGCCTCATAAGTAACAATGCACACACAAAAAATTTCATGAATTGGCGACTATGTTACCTTTTCACTGCCAGATAGGTAGAGATTTGAGTGCACAGTTCTCAAGAGTACCAAATGCTTAAACAAAGGAGGGTTTTGAGATGGTGTTAGCTCAATGCTAAAATGAACTTTATATATATATTGAACTATGGTAGAAGCATGTCAGAAACACACACAGGAGAAAAGACTAGTATATGTGTGTGAACCAGGCCAATTGGCCAGGAATTGAAGTATAATCCTTATAAGCTCCCATCAAAGGTTAAAAAAATATTGAGAAAATTTCATTGTTGGGAGAAAAGTAATATAAAAAAAATCAATACAAACTTATTTAACATTTGACAAACATTTTGAACCAAACTATAGCTCTTAGAGAAGCCTTTTCTCAGCAATTCAACTTCTTTACTTCTCTATTCTTTACTCCATCTCTCCCAGAACTTGTCCTTTAATGAATACAACATACTGAAGAGACTTTATTACCATGGTTATAGAAGAGTGGTGACTAAGATTTAGTTTCAAAAGCTCTCTGTCACCATCACTAGCCATATGATTATAGATATGTCTCCTGACTGAACTTCAGTTCCTTCCACTGCAAATAAGGACAAGCATAATGTGTGGGGAAATTATAAAGACTAGATGTGTAAATAAAAAAGGAGATCACAGTCGAGTGTCGTGATGCATGCCTATAATCCCAGTACTCAAGAGGCAGGGGTAGAGACCTTGCGGGTTAGAGGCCAGTCTGGGCTACATAGTAAGATCATGTATTAAAATAAAAACAAACAGAAAAAGGATTGTGGATGTGGATGAGTGGTAGAAATACTTGCTAGCTTGGCCCTAGGTTTAATCCCTAACACTGAAAAGAAAAAGAAAGAAGAAGGAAAAAGAAAGAAAGAAAAAGAGTGGAGAGCAAAAAACCACTTAAAAGCATTGTACTGAGTAGGGAAAAAAAAGCTGATCCCAAAAGTTATATCTTATATTTTTTCATTTATGTAAAGTTCTCAAAATAATATTATTACAGAGAAGGAAAACATATTAGTGATTGGTATAGGGGGATATTGTAGGGACAAGGCAGTTCTAGACCCTGATTGAGGTAGTGGCTTCAGGAATCTGTTTTTGTAATAAAATGCTATATAACATATACAGGTGCTCATATAACAAGTGTCCCATTAAGCTTTACTTGTCAACTTGGCACACCCTAGAAGTACATGAGAAGAAAACCCTCCATTGAGTATTGCCTAGATCAGATTGGTCTGTGGGTATGTCTACAACATATGACATGACTCATGGAAAGGGCTAAATTTCATGACAATCTATTTTTCAGAAAGGTCCTCGTGTACCCCAGGCTGGTCTCAAGCTCTCTGTTTAGCCAAGGATGACCTTGAAATTCTGATCCTCTTGTCTCTACAATCTGAGTGCTAGAATAACAGGTGTGTGAGCCCACACCTAGGTTTAGGGAGTGCTGTGGATTGAACATAGGGCTTTATGGATTGGTGGGTGAATAGTCTACTGATAAGTATCTTAGTGTCTCAATTGTGTTTCTTATTATTAGTTGTGATTATATACCTCACCTCAGGTTCCCAATGCACTGAACTTGTGATGAACTATGTGTGACTTATTCAATATCATATCTCCTATGTCTAATATAAAACAGGTGCTCAGTAAATATTTGCTGATTAAACTTAAGATATAGAGTTTCAAAAATGGCTCAGCAATTAAGATTGCTTCTGTTGTACCAGAGGATCCAGGTTTAGTGCCACATCTGGTGGCTCACAAATCCCATTAACTCCAACTACAGGAGACCTGAAACTCTCTACTGGCCTCTATAGTAAACCACACATGAATAACATAAATTCACATAGACACATACACGTTCACAAACAATTAAAATAAAATAAATTCAAACCCTGGCCATGGGCATGTTACTCAAATATTCTACTACTGAGCTACAAGTGATGGGATTATAGGAGGGGCCATCTGAGTCTTAGTGTGAAGTTTTAAATAAATGCATAATTTGGTAGTTGAGGAAACTGAGGCAATGAAAGGGTAAACAAATTGTGCAATACTGCTATGGCTGGAGGTTTGTGGATAGCATATCTCCTGCTCTTGAGAAATTCAAAGAGGAGAAAGCAACCACGAACATTCCAGGTTTCCTCAATCATCTGCAAAGTCCTATATTTGAGACGAGGATAGTTGGCTTTCAAGAAGGAGTTGGAGAGACAAATCACCTACCTGTAGTGAGGTTGGGTTGTGCGGTAGAGATCCTTGTGAAATACAGAGAGGTGGTCACAGGAGCTGAGGAGAAATGGATTGGAGTTTTAAAAAAAATCGTATTTGAAGTAGCGCATGAATGTCTCAAGAGAGCATATTTGCTCTCCAAATTGACCAAGAATATATATTTTGGTGGGTGTGACAGTACAACTTATAGTTTATTTTTTCTTCTCCATGACCTTGGATTCAGAACTGATCCAACAGGGTGTGGTTTACACAATCATCAGATTCATAAATACTCACTGTTGGGAATGGGAGAAGAGGTTTGATGGGTAAAACCTGAAATGAGAAAAGGAGCCAGAATCAGGATCAAAGACAGAACTGTTTATGCTATAGCTAAGGCCCATCGGCACCATCTCCAGTTGAAACTTCAAGTCTACACAGTGGAACACTTAGAATCTAGGTGTCATCAAGAGAACCATCTCTGTTTTCATGGATTTACAATTTATTTGGGGCAATAAACTCACCCCAAGTTCTACCACATATATTGGTTAACTGTTTTTTGTTTTGTCCAGGGGGTACATGTGGCATTGATGGGGAGGCAGATGAAAAAATCCACCTTTTTGATTTTGTTTCAGTTAAGATGGACCTTTGTTTTGTTTTAGATAGAGTCTTAGTCTGTATTCCAGGGAAGCCTTGAATTCTATGGAACCCAGGCTGAGCACAAACTTGCAGAAAACCTTCCATCTCAGCTTTTAAATGTTGTGATTACAAACAGGGGCTACCACAGCAGGTAAATGCTTCTGATTTCTGTTTCTGTTTCTCATCCTCCTTCTCTTTCCTCCTCTACTTCTTCTCCTTCTTTTCCTTATGGTTCTAGAGATCAAACCAAGACCCCTGAACATATCAGGCAAACTAGGGATTACAGGCATGAGTCACCACCCTTGGCTCAGTACGAAGTTTCAAATAAAAACTTTTGATGGAAATAAGGCTCAGAGAATATGGCTGAGCTATAACAAGGATGATAGGTACATTTTAGCTCCATGGAAATATGACATAGACAGGTATAGGGTATATAACTCTAGTCCCAGCATTCAGGAGAGGCTTGAAGCAATAGAATCAGTTTGAGGACAGGCTGAGTTACATTGTTAGTTTTAGGACTGTTTCAGCCACGTAGTAAGACTTACCTCAAAGTAAAACAGAACAACAAACACCCCTAGATTTGAACCACTACTGAACCACCATTGCCTTAAACCAGAGGTGGTCTTTGATGTGGCTAGAGAAAGGCTTTTATATGTTAGGCACATGTTCAAATGCCTTTGTAATGCAGAGATACAGAGAAGAAAAGAAGGACTTGAAGATTCAAAAACTTATCTATACCCTTAAGTCAGCAAGTGGTTGCTCAGGTTGAAGATGGTATATAGGATGGATCTTGTGACCAACCATGGTTATGGCTCCTAACAGAATGCTCACCATTGATGTATAGACTATCCTTTTCTAAAGTGAAGGATCCTAGCTGGGTGATACCATGGGTCTTATAGCTCATTTCCCAGTACAGCTTTTCTCTGTCCAGCTGAAGGCCCATGGGGTCAGGATGGTGAGTGCAGACAGCATCCACTCCAGTGGCTGTTCCATCTTTCTTAGGCCTGGGCAAGGGAAAAAGAAATATATGGAGAGATGGATATTCCGGGTGGGGACTCAGAAAAACTTCACTGAGGGATAAGAGAAGTGGGACTACTGATGATTGGCCTTCATACTAGAAAAAGACAAAGAAGAGCAGAGCCAAAGTCCCTGATAAAAAGACACAGCATCTAAACGTGTCAGTATTTGTGCTGTCATCCAACATGACATCTATAACACGACCTCACATGCCCTAATAACAGAAATGTGGCAATGGAGGTGAGAAAAGGAGTCTGAAAATAAGGTAAAAGAAAGCAATTTAAACTTACTTAACTCCTATTCAACCACTGAATGATGCCAGATGTGTTTCTTAACATCTCTATGGCTTATTTTTATGTATGAAATGAGGCAACAGCTTCAGATATGTGATGGTCTGTTTTAAATGTCAACCTGACACAAGCTAGAATTGCCTAGGAAAGGAGTTATCCGGATCAGGTCAGTTTGTCAGCAAGTCTGTGAGAAATGATCTTGATTTTTAATTGATGTAGGAGGACCCAGACTACCTTGGATAGCACCAATCCCTGGCCTGTATGAGTGAAGAAAGCTAGCAAGGAGGTGTCAGACTGAGTACATTAATTTTCCTCTATTCTTGACTGTGGATATGTTGTGACCAGTTATCTCAAGCCCCTTCCACTGTAATTTCCCACTTGATGGACTATAGTCTAGAACATAAGTCAAATAAATATTTCCTTACATATACTGCTTTTTGTCAGAGTATTTTATCACAACAACATAAATGAGATTATAACAAAACCTAACAGGAAGCACTCACTAAAATCACATATTGTTGTCTCCTGAAAGGAAAAGGATTGTACATTTTCCAGTCTGAAAGAGAAAGGACTAAAGAAGAACTGGTAGTCACTGGAACATTATGAGCATGGAGTTAGGACTTCTCATGGTGACCTTCTACATGCCCTGCATATCTGCTCTGGAGTTCTTACCTCAGTGAGACCAGTCTGCATCCAGAATAAAGGGGACTGATACTGCTGTTCTTGAATATGAGCTTGAGCTGGGGATGAAAGACAAGATGAGCTAAGAGGCCAAAGGGTACATTATGAGATGAGAAAGGGTAAGCATGAGATAGTTCTGACCAGGTGATTCAAGATCCTCTCTGTGCTGTTGAATATTTGAGACCCTTGGATGCCCATGCCCTCTGTATGGTGCAGGTTGGTTATAGTGAAGTTCAGGGAGAAGGGTACCAGAGATGAGCTTGTACCTATAACAGAAAACAGGAGTAGGGAAATTAATATGCACTGTGTTCTGGAATGGCTACAGACAAAGGGATATTGCATTTAACTGCTGTGTAGCCAGTCTTCAGAACCTTCTCATCTTGCAAGACTAAAACTCTTAATAATTGAACAGCTCCTGTTTGTCCTTTTCTAACCTATAGCAACCACTATTGGTAGTTTCTGTTTATATGAATTTTACTATGCTATATTTCTCTTAGGAGATTTGCCTTTTTGTGAGAGAAATGTGAGAATTTCCTTCTTTTTTTTTTAGGACTAATAAAATTCTGATATATATATATATATATATATATATATATATATATATATATATATAACCATATTTATGTTTATCCATTTACCTGCTCACACACACTTGATTATTTATATATTTTGACTGTTAGGATAATGCAGCTGACAAAGTGGGTGTGAGTTATTTATTCATTTACTTGTTTACTTATTGGTGTGCAAGTATAAGTGTGTCGTATGTGTGTGGTGTATATGCAAGGTGTGTGTGCAGGTGCATGTACCTAGGCATGCATGGAGGCCAGAGAGAGACATCGGGAGTCCTCTTATATCACTTTCTGACTTATTTCCTTGAGACAAGTTCTCGTTGATTTTTCTATCTGTGAAAATAATTTAAATCTATCTCTTCTCACTGAGCTTCTTTTTCATAACAAAATTTTGACACTAGCTTGGTGTGTGCATATTATTTATAACATAGAATTGCTAAAATTATGACAGATTGTCGGAGAGGTATGTGGGGATAAAATAGAGAAATGTAGCATTGGGGAGATGTCTTAATAGTAAAAGTGTTTGCTGCATGCCCTGGTCAGCTTTTACTGTCGATGTGATCCAACCTAGAATTATCTAGGAAGAGAATAACAATTGAGGAATTACCTAGATCAGACGGAGATGTGGGCATGAGAAACTGTCTTGACTAATTGGACTGGATATTGTCTTGATTAATTGATGCAGGAAGATGTAGCGTACTGTGGGCAGCCCCAACCCTAGGTAATGGTAGTCTTTGACTGTGTAAGGAATCTAGCTAAGTGTAAGCTTGCCTGTCAGCCAGCAAGAAGCACCCTCTATACTTTTGCCTTGCTTTGTTGGCTGTGAAGTGGGTCCTCTAGTTGGAAGTAAAACATCCACCAGATATTCCAAACAGGGATATTCCTTAATATGTAGATAAACCTTGAGCCTCGAACATAGTAGGCAAGAGACCTGCCTCTGAGCTGTACCCCAGGAAGAAATGCAGGAGGAGTAGGAGTCCAAGACAAAACTTTCTGTGACTATTTTTCTAGAGGAGGAGAAGAAGGAGGATAAAGAAGATAAGGAGGGGAATGGGTAGAAAAGGAGGTGAGGAAATGAGAGAAGGAAGAGAAAAAAGGAATAAATAGAAAAGGAGGAAGAGGCCTGACTTCAATTTTCTGCCTTGACTGGGAATTCTAAGACAGATAAGCCCTTTCTTCACTTAAACGGCTTTGGGCTAAGGTATTCAACAGTAACGAAAAGGAAACTAAGACAACCATACAAGTGTGAGGGCCTGTGGTCATATTCTTAGATCTCACATAAAAGCTGGAAATGTAGCTTGAGTGTCTCTAAACTCCATATCCTACAGTGAGATGGTGAGCAGAGATAAGAGAATATGCAGTAGTTTATGGGCCAGCTATCCTTAAGTATATAGTCATGAACAACAAAGAGACCATTTCTCAAACAAGGCAGAAGGTGGGATGTTGTTTTCTGACTTCTACATGAGTTATATAACACACATACCTGCATTCATACACACAAATATACATATACATATATAAAACATATGTGTGTGCATATATTTATATATATATATATATATATATATATGTATATATATATATATATATATATATGTTGTGATATGCCTTAGTGGCATAGCATTTGCAAGTATTTGAGGTCCTAGATTCAATCCCCAGCAAGCCAGGAACAAAAGGGAATAAAAAACTGTCTGGAAAGTGAAAGTAGTGGTGGTTGCATAACACTGTACCTATACCAATTCTGAATTGTACTCCTAAAACACACAAAGATGAGATATTAATGTTATATACATTATATACATATTATGTATTATATATTACCACAATAATAAAACTTATGCTTACTTGGTCCTGAAGTTACATTCTCAGGAGACCATGTGGACATTCCAGGTGTGGTCAGAGGGGCAAAAGGACTTCCATGTAGTATAGTTGTGGTCTTAGCCTCAGTGGGTCTTGAACTTGTTGTATCCAAATGACTGATCTCACTTGTAGTTTCCAGGTCGGTGAGTGGAATTGTTGAGGACTCTGATGGTATCAAGGCCATGGTAGAGCTTGTGACATTACTGACAAAATTTGGAAGTCTAACTGTAGTGACAGCTGGTGAAGTTTCTATGGTCTGTGAAGTTGTAGTGCTAGATTTACTAGTTGTAGAAACACTGGGAAACCCAGAGACACTGGGAGACATAGGCAGAGTGGATTCTGCTAAAGGGCTTGATTCCCATAAGCCTGTGGTGCCTGATAAAACAGGAGAAGGTGTTACAGTTAGAATGGGTGTGCTGGTCTCAGTCTCAGAGAGGGTGTGGAGAGAGCCTGTTTCCTCAGAAGCACCAGATGAAAGAGTTGTACCAAGGTCACTTTGGCTGTCCTTGGTCACAAAAGAGTTCGAGAAAAAATCTGTCATCTCTGGTGTACCAGGGGAGAAAGTCTGAGTTAAGGGAGCTGTACTAACCTCTACACTAGGTCTTATGGGCACCAAGCCTGTGGTCTCCAGTAAAGAAAGAAAACCAGTTGAAACAGGAAAGGTTGTGCTTTTCTCTACACTGGTTAATACAATTGTGCTTTTGGGTTCATTGGCGGACAGAACTGTAGATGTAGATGTACTGATTGATGTCCCAGAATGAGTAACCTGTGAAGTCATTATACCTGGTGCCCCAGGATAGACAGTCATTGGTACAGTCACTGGTACAGATGAACTACCTTCAGTGATAGGATGATTGGTTGTTGAGGGTGTTGCATCTAAACCACTATCAGAAAAACTGAAAGTTGTTTGGGTCAAAGTAGGATGAGTGATCAAGGAGACTGTTGATGTTGGTTCATGCATTGATGTAGTCTGTGTAAGAATACTGTTGTCTTTTGTAGAACTAGCAACCAGTGGAGTGTTCATATATGGTTCACCAGATGAAAGAGTTGTTGGAAGGGCTGAACTGGGCTTTGCCCCAGAATCAGAGGAAGAGAGGTCTGATTCACTATAAGAAAATGTGGGTGTTGTTCTGGAAAGTTGTATGCTGGGCTTGGCAGAAAGAATGAGCCATGTTTCAGTTCTTTCTGTCTCACTAGGTAAAGTAGACAGAGCTGAAGTGGCTTCTTTTCCAGGATGGGTGACCCATGAGGCAGTGGTCTCTGTTTCACCTGCAAAAACAGCCAGAGTTGAAGTAGCTTTATGTGTCTCTGTCTCAGAAGTAGCAGCCAGTGGTGTTATCATTTCTGTATTACCTGGAAAGACAGGAAGAGTAGGAATACCTGGACTGGGTTGTTGCCCAATATCTGTGACCAATGACATTGTAGTCTGTGATTTAGAAGGAACAAGAGTTGGTGAGGCCATCATATCTGGAACACTGGGTGAGATGGTTGTATTTAGAATACCTGAAGTGACTTCTGTTTGAGAATGAGTGACCCATGAGGCTATGGCCTCTGGTTGACCCGAGGAAACAGCCAGCGTTGAAGACCCTGAATGATTTTCTGTGCCAGAGCTAGTGAATAGTAGTTGTGTCATTTCTGTTACATCAGGAGAGGCAGCCAGAGTAGACATGGCTGAACTGGGCTGTCCCTCAACATGGGTGACCAATGATCTTATGGTCTGTGGTTCAGAAGGAGTGTGGTTCAGAGTCATTGAGGTCATCACGTCTGGAACACTAGGTGAGATGGTAGTACTTAGAATATCTGAAGTGGCTTCTCTTTCAGGATGAGTCACCCATGGGGATGTGGTCTCTGCTTGACCTGAGGAAACAGCCAGAGTTGAAGTTTCTGAATAGTTTTCTGTGGTAGATCCAGTGACCAGTGAAGGTATCGTTTCAGTTACACCTGGAGAAACCGCCAGAGTAGATACGGCTGAACTGGGCTGTCTCCCAGTGTGAGTGACCAATGAAATTGTGGTATGTGGTTCAGAAACTATAAGAGTTGGTGAGGTCACCATGTCTGGAACACTTGGTGAGACAGTTGTAGTTAGGAACCCTGATGTAGCGTCTCTTCCAGGGTGGGTGACCCATGGGGTCGCAGGTTGACCTGGGGAAACAGCTAGTGTTGAAGTCACTGTGCCCAAGCTAGTGACCACTGATGGTGTGAATTCTGTTATACCAGAAGAGACAGCCTGAGTAGACTTGGCAGAATTGGGCTGTCCTCCAACATGGGTGACCAATGATGTTTTGATCTGTGGTTCAGAAGGAGTGTACTTCAGAGTTGTTGAGGTTATCATGTCTGGATTTCTAGGTGAGATGGTTGTAGTGAGAGCCCCTGAGGTGCCTTCTCTTCCAAGATGGGTGACCCATGATGCTGCGGCCTCCGTTTGACCTGGGGAAACAGCCAGAGTTGAAGTGGCTGAATGACTTTCTGTGACTGATCCAGTGGCCAGTGATGGTATCATTTCTATTATGCCTGGAGAGACATCCAGAGTAGACATGGCTGAACTGGGGTGTCCCCCAATGTGGGTGACCAATGAAACTCTGGTATGTGGTTCAGAAGGAATAAGAGTTGATGAGGTCAACATGTGTGGAAGTCTAGTTGAAATATTGGTAGTTACATCTGAAGTGGCTTCTCTTTGGAAATGAGTTACCCATGGGCCTGGGGTCTCTGGTTGACCTGGGGAAACTGGAGCTGAAGTGGTTACATTTGTTTTTGTCCCAGAACTAGTGGCCTGTGATGTGATCACATTTGTTACACTTGCAGAGACAGGCATAGTAGGCATGCTTAAACTGGGCTGTCTGTCAGCAGAGGAGATCAAAGAAATTAAGGTCTGTGGTTCAGAAGGAGTATGATTCAGAGTTCTTGTGGTCATCATATCTGAAGTACTACGTGAGGTCATTGTAGTTAGAAACCCTGAAGTGCTCTCTTTTCCAGGATGGGTGATCCAGGAGGTTGTAATCTCAGGTTGAACTGAAGAAACAAGTAGAGCTGGGGTGGTTACATGTGTCTCTGTCCCAGAACTAGTAGCCAGTGTTGGTCTTATTTCTGTTACACCTGCAGGGACAGTCTGAGTAGACATGGATGGACTTGGGTGTCCACCAGCATGGGTGACCAATGATGTTTTGGTTTGTATTTCAAAAGGCGTGTGGTTCAGAGTTGTTGAGGTTTTCATGTCTGGAACACTAGGTGAGATGGTGGTAGTTAGAACCCCTGAAGTGTCTTCTTGTCCAGCATGGGTGACCCATGGGGTTGTGGTCCTTAGTTGATCTGGGGAATCAGCAAGAGTTGGAATAGCTAAATGGCTTTTTGTGACTGACCCCATGACCAGTGATGGTATCATTTCTGTTATACCTGGAGAGACAGCCAGAGTAGACATGGATGCACTGGGCTGTTCTCTAACATGGGTGACCAATGAAACTGTGGTGTGTGGTTTAGAAACAATGAGAGTTGGTAAGGTCACTATGTGTGGAATACTAGATGAGGTGGTTGTAGTTAGAATCCCTGAAGTAGCTTCTCTTTCAGAGTGGGTGACCCATGGGGCTGTGGTCTCAGGTTGGCCTGGGGAAACTGCCAATGTTGAAGTCATTGTATAGCTTCCTGTGCCCAAGCTAGTGACTACAGATGGTGTGACTTCTTTTATCCCAGGAGAGACAGCCTGAGTAGACTTGGCAGAACTGGGCTGTCCCCCAACATGGGTGACCAACGACGTTATGGTTTTTGGTTCAGAAGGCGTGTGGTTCACAGTTGTTGACGTCATCATGCCTGAAATACTAGGTAAGCTGGTTGTAGTGAGAGCCCCTGAAGTGCCTTCTCTTCCAGGATGGGTGACCCATGACACTGTGGTCTTTGGTTGATATGGGGAAACAGGTAGAGTTGGAGTGGTTATACGTGTTTCTGTCCCAGATATAGCAGACAGTGTTGAAATCATTTCTGTTACATCTGGGGGGATAGTCTGAGTAGACATAGATGAACTGAGATGTCCCTCAGCATGAGTGGCCAATGATGGTATGGTTTTAGGTCCATAAGGAGTATGGTTCAGAGTTGAGGTTATCATGTCCAGAACATTAGGTGAGATGGTTTTAGTTAGAAGCCCTGAAGTACCTTCTCTTCCAAGATGGGTGACCCATGGGGCTATGGTCTCTGGTTTACCTGGGGAAACATCCAGGATTGAAGTGGCTGAATGGCTTTCTGTGATTGATTCAGTGACCAGTGATGGTATAATTTCTATTACACTTGGGGAGACAGTCCAATTAGACATAGGTGAACTGGTATGTGTGGCAGCATGGGTGGGCAATGATGTTTTTGTCTGTACTTCAGAAGAAGTGTGGTTCAGAGTTGGGGATGTAATCATTTCTGGAACAGTAGGTGAGATGTGTGTAGTCAGAACCTCTGGAGTGCCATCTCTTCCAGGATGGGTGACCCACAGGGCTGTGGTCTCTGGTTGATCTCGGGAAACCAGAGTTGAAGGGGCTAAATGACTTTCTGTGGTTGATCCAGTGACCAGTGATGGTGTAGTTTCTGTTACACCTGGAGAGACAGCCATAGTAGACATGGCTGAACTGGGGTGTCCCCCAGTGTGGGTGACCAATGAAACTGTGATATGTGATTCAGAAGGAATAAGAGTTGGTGAGGTTACTATGTCTGTAACACTAGGTAAAAGGTTTGTAGTAAGAACATCTGAAGTGTCTTCTCCTTCAGGATGGGTGACCCATGAGGTTGTGGTATCTGCTTGAGCTAGGGAAACAGCCAGAGTTGAAGTCACTGAATAGTCTTCTGTGCCTGTGCTAGTGACTTGGGATGGTATCATTTCTGTCATACCTGGATATATACCCAGAGTAGACATGGCTGAACTGGACTGTCCCCCAGAGTGAGTGATCGAGGAAACTGTGGTATGTGTGTCAGAAGAAATAAGAGTTGGTGAGGTCGCCATGTATGGAACACTGGGAGAGGTGGTTGTAGTTAGAATCCCTGATGTGTTTTCTTTTCCAGGGTGGGTGATCCAAGAGGTTGTGATCTCAGGTTGACCTGAAGAAACAAGTAGAGCTGGGGTGGTTACATGTTTCTCTGTCCTAGAACCAGTGACCAGTGTTGGTCTCATTTCTGTTATACCTGGAGAGACACTCTGATTAGACATGGATGTACTTGGATGTCCCCCACCATGGGTGACCAATGATGTTTTGATCTGTGGTTCAGAAGGAGTGTACTTCAGAGTTGTTGAGGTTATCATGTCTGGATTTCTAGTGAGAGCCCCTGAGGTGCCTTCTCTTCCAAGAGGGGTGACCCATGATGCTGTGGCCTCTGTTTGACCTGGGGAAACAGCCAGAGTTGAAGTCACTGAATAGTCTTCTGTGCCTGTGCTAGTGATTTGTGATGGTATCATTTCTGTCATACCTGGATATATACCCAGAGTAGACATGGCTGAACTGGACTGTCCCCCAGAGTGAGTGATCGAGGAAACTGTAGTATGTGTTTTAGAAGAAATAAGAGTTGGTGAGGTCACCATGTCTGGAACATTGGGTGATATGGTTGTAGCTAGGATCCCTGATGTGCCTTCTCTTCCAGAGTTGGTTATCCTAGAGGTTGTGGTCTCTGCTTGACCTGAGGAAACAACCAGAGTTGAAGTTGTTGCATTTCTTTCTGTGGCCAATTTAGGGACTGCTGACCTTGTTACCTCTTTTATGCCTGGAGAGGCAGTGAGATTATACCTTGCTGAACTGGGCTGTTCCATAACATCAGTTACCAATGAAATTGTGGTCTGTATTTTAGGAGTGTGGATCAAAGCTTTTGAGGTCATCATGTCTGTAGTACTAGGTGAAGTAGTTGTAGTTAGAACTCTTGAAGTGGTGTCTATTTCAGTATGAGTGATCCATGAGGTTGTGGTTTCTAGTTGACCTGGGGAAATTTTCTGATAAGTTGTATAGTTTCCTGTGCCAGAACTAGTCAAGAGTGGTCTCATCATTTCTGTTACATCTGGAGAAATAGCAAGAGTAGATTTGGGTGAACTAGTCTGTCGTGGAACAGATGATCTGGCTTCCTGTTCAGTAGTGGTGGTTGTTGGGGGTGTGGCATGAGATTCAGTATGAGAAAAACTTGGACTAGTCCTGGGAATCCTGGAGCTGGTCTCTATAAGACTGGTAACAAATGAGGCTGATGCATCTGCTTTACCCGATAAAGCAGTAAGAGTTGTCACAGAACTGTCTTCGGGCATTGAAGAAATGTTTACTTGTGATGCTATTTTCTCTGGTTCTTGTGAATAACTTGTTATTGTTGGGGAAATTGTACTGGTATATATTTCAGAACTAGGAACTAGTGAGTCTACTGTCTCAAGTACACCAGAGGAAACAGTCATAGTTGGAAGGGGATGAAGTTGTCTGTTCTCCAGTATGCATGATCATTGAGACTGCTGTCTCTGATTTATCAGAAGAAAAAGTCAAGGTTGAAATACTGGTGCTGGTGTTAGTCTTAAAAGTAGTGACAAATGAAGGCAATTCTTTGGATACATTGGGTGGAAAAACAGAAGCTGAGGAATCTGATCTGTCTTCTATCTCAGAACTGGTGGCCACTGAGGGTAAACTATCTGATACAGTATGAATAACATCTGGAGTTGTCATGAGGACTGTTTGGTTAGTCTCTGAAGAATGAGCATCCTGTGATTCTGTTGCATCTGTCTTACCAGGTAAAGTAGATAGAATTAGATCACGTGAAATGCTATCTCTTCCAGGATGGGTGACCAGTGGGGCTATGGTCCGGACTTCACCTTGAGAAACAAATAGAATTGGAGTGGTTGCAAGTGTCTCTGTCCAAGAACTAGGGACCAGTGATTTCATCATTTTTGTTACACCCAGAGAGACATCTGTAGTAGAAATGGCTGAATTTGTGTCTTCCCCTGCTTTGGTTTCCAGGGAAACTGTGGTCTGTGGTTCAGGAGAAGGAAACATCAGAACTGATGCATTTGTTCTTGAATCTGTATCAGAACTGGGGACCTGTGGTGAGGTCTCTATGTCTAGAGTAACTGGTAAGATATTTGTAGTTAGAAGAGCTGAACTGGCTTCTGTACCAATAATGGTGGATGATGGAGGTGTAATGTCTGAATCCACATGAGAAAAACTTGGCCTTACATTAGAAAGAGTTGGGCTATTCTCTGAATGATAGTTGACTAAAGAAACTGTTTCATCTGGCTTACTGGGAGTCCCCATCCCAGTCCCAGTTGGAATCTCAGAACTAGTTTCACGTCCAGGATGGATGGCTTGCGTAGCTATCGTCTCTGGTTGACCTGGGAAAACAATCTGAGTTGGAAATACACTTGTTTCTACTTCATTACTAGTGATAAGTGGTATTGGCTCTGAAACATTAAAGGAGAGGGTTGGAGTTGGAATGGTTGAATTCATCTGTGGCCTATGATAGCTGATATATGATTCTGTAGTACCTGACTCACCAGAAGAAGCAGACTGAGCTGGAGTACTTTCACTAATTACTGATGAAAAACTAGTAGCCAGTGAGGTCAGAACACCTGGCACCTCAGGTGAAAAAGTAGAAGCTGAGCCAGCTGAACTGGTTTCTGTGCCAAGACTGGAAGCCACTGAGGGTGTAACATCCAATCCTCTGTGATAAAAATCTGGAGGTGTCTTGGAAACTGTAGGACTGATAACTGTATGAGGGGTGACTAATGAAATGGTTGTATCTGGCTCACCAGTAAAAATAGCTAAAGTTGGAACAGCAGAACTGGATTTTGCCTCATGGAGGATGGTCCACGAATCTGTGGTCTCTGGTTGACCTGGGGAAACAGTCCAAGTAGGAAGCAGACTGTTTTTCATTCCAGAACTAGTTATTAGTGAGGCCAATATTCCTGGTAAAGCAGGGGAGTAAGATGGAGCTGTAGTAGCTGAACTGATCTGGGCAAATGAGGTTGTTGTCTCTGATTTAGTAAAAGAAACAGTCAAAGATGGAATACTTGTACTGGTAATTGCTGTAGAACTAGTGACCAGTGAGGCCATTGTATGTGGTATATACCTGTTGAGGTCACTGTAGTTGGAAGAACAGAGCTGGCTTCTTCCCCAGTACTTGTGGTTGTTGACAGTGTCAAACTGGATCCACTATGGGAAAATGTTAGGGCTGTCTCAGGGACAGTAAAGCTTGTCTCTATAGGATGGGTGATCCCTGATGTTGTATTTGGCTCACCAGAAATACTCACAGTGGAAACAGTTGATGTGACTTCTGTTCCAGTCTGGGTGACCCAAGAGGCTGTATTATACAGTTGATCTGGAGAAACAGTCAGGGTTGAAGTAGTTGGCTCTATTCCCTTCCCTGATACAGTAGCCAAAGTAGTTGTATTTGTAACATCTGTATTTCCCCATGCTTTAAGATCAGTGAAAAGAGTGGCAGTGTTCTCTGGTTCACCAGTGGGAATCATACTTGATGTACTAGTTGTTCTCCGTGTCTGAGAACTAGTGACCAGTGAGGTTGCCAATCCTGCTATACCAGGTGAAGCAGTAGTGGTTGGAAAGTCTGACATGAATTCTGTCCCATGAATAGCATCTGTTGAGAGTGTGGTAGTACCTGAATCACTGTAGAAATTATCAAGAGTTGTTCCAGAAACAGGGATTCTGCTCTGTGCAAGATGCATGACTGTTGAAATTGTTGTATCTGACTCAGTAGAGGCAACAGGCAGACTTTGAAAAGCTGGCTTCATCTCTGCTCTAGAACTAATATCCAGTGAGGTTGCCATTCCTGACATATCAGTAGAAACAATGCTTGCAACAGAATAACTCATCTCTGTCCCAGGATGGGTGACCCCAGAGGCTGTGGTATTTGGTTCACCCAGGGAATCAGTAAGAGTTGGAATAAACATACTTGTGCTTTCTCCAGGCCTGGCAATCAGTGAGGTCACCAAATCTGGTATAGTAAGAGAAACAGCTGCTGTTAGAGTGGCTGAACTGACTTCTCCTCTGAAACTGCTGGATGAAGACACAGTGGCATCTGATTCATCATAGAAAACATTCAAGGTTGTCTTGACAACTGTTGGGGTGATCTCTGAAGTTTCAGTGATCCAGGAGGCTGTTGTATCAGGCTCAGCAGAGGAGACTGTTGAAGTTTGAACATTTGGACTAGACTCCGTCAAAGGACTGAAGACCCATGAGGCTGTGGTCTCAGATTCATCTGAGGAATCAGTTTGAGTCAGAATGACCATACTTGTGTCTTCTCTGATGCTGGTAGTCATTGAGGTCAGTAAATTTGGTTTGGTAGATAAAACAGTTAATGTTGGAACAGATGAACTGACTTCTCCATTGTGATTACTGGCTGTGGACACCATGGAATCTGATTCACCTTCTGAATCACTCTGGGTTGTCTTGGAAAGAGCTGAAGAAGTCTCTAAGTGATGGGTAACCCATGAGATTGTATCAGACTCACCAGAAGAGACAGTCGAAGTATGAACATATGGGTTGGTCTCTGTCCTAAGACTGGGGCTCCATGGCACTCTGCTTTCTGGTTCTCTACTATAAGAAGATGGTCTTGTCTTGGGAACCAGGCTGGTATTTTCTGTAAAGACTGTGGGAAATGATTCTGCTGTCTCTGGGGCACTGTGGGAAGCATCTGAAGTTGTGATAATCATCTCTGTGGTGTTCATGTTGGCTGTTTTCTCTGGTGTCTTGATGTGAGTCAGGGTTTTTGAAGTAGGAGAGATTTTGGTGGTTTGAAGTGGTAACAGAGGTGGCCTTCAGAGCTGTGGCAGTGTTTTCTGCCTTTACTGTCCCTTCAGTGGATGGCTCTGTAAGTTGAGACATGAAATACAAATTGTAAAAAGTGTTTCTACTTTCTAGGTAGGCAATTCATAATTTTTTCTCTACATGATGAAAGGGTGAGAAATGTCTATGATAGTGGTGCTTTCCTGAGATGTGGGTAGCATGCTCTGGGACAAGAAAAGGTACTGTGAATTCTGCTACATTATTCTTCTGATTCTCCCACTCCTGCTTTTTAAAAACTTATCTGGAGTGTGTGTGTGTGTGTGTGTGTGTGTGTGTGTGTGTGTGTGTGTGTGTGTGTGTGTATGTGTGTGTGTGTGTGTGTGTGTGTGTGTGTGTGTGTGTGTGTGTGTGTGTGTTTGAGATAGGGTCTCCTGTTTCCAAGCCTGGCTTTAAACTCACTATAGAGCTAATAGTGTTCTTAAACTTTAGATCTGCCTGCCTCCTAAATACTGAAAATATAGATATGCACCACCACACTTAGTTTATATTGTTACAAGGATGGAAATCCTAATACCACTATTTGATTACATAATCTTTTTCTCTGGGAGATACCTAACATTCATTGTATTATTCTATGTGTACCTTTAAGAGTGTACATGGGCTAGGGATGTAGTTCATTAGGTAGAACATTTACCTAGCATTTATGGAGTACTGGGTTCAATCCCTAGAACTGCATAATCTGAGCATAGTAAATACTATGTGTTTTACACATTTACACATTTACACACCTGTAAATACTGTGACCAAGACTGGAGTCTGCACACTAAGATACCTTGAACTGGCTTCTTTTCCTTCCCTTCTTTGTCTTCTCTGCCAGTGCTTGCTGGGACCACTCTCAACTTAGGATAAACTACATGGCTCCATGTCTTAGATTCAAAGACTGTTTCTTAGGAAACTCAACTAAGATGCTTCAGCCACAGAATAGAATCAATAGCACTAACCTGGTGGTAATGTATTAAAACAACCTAGATCTTGAAAGTATCCAAAGTAGCTTACTGAAACCTGGACTCCAGCTAAGTTTATGGAAAACAAATGTTCAACATCCTTAGCTATTATGAGACTACAAAGCTATATTGAGATTCCATTTCATCTTAGTCAAAATGGCATTTATGTTCAAAATAAAAAAAAAGTGCTTTTAACTATTTGAGAAGAATGAACAATTATTCACTGTAGGTGGGACTATCAGCCACTGAGTCTATCCACCCCAGAAAAAAGTATAGAGGTTCCTCAACAAATTAAAAACAGGAAACATTAAAGATGGCTCCATTGTTAGCAGCACTTTCTCTCTTACAGAAGACCCATTTTTTATTCTAAGCATCCACTTAGTAACTCATAACCATCCATAACTCCAGTTCCAGGGATTTGATTCTCTTTTATTACTTTCACAGGTACCAGGCATGCATGTTGTATACACACATACACACAGGCAAATCACTCATAAGATAAAAATAAGTGAAAAATTTAAAAATTAGGGCTAAAGAAATGTCTCAGCAATTAAGAACATGGTCTGTTCTTCCAGAGGGTGAACTTGACATCCAGCATCTATAAGGAAACTCATGACCATGTGAATATCAAGTTCCAAGTGATATAGTGCCCTCTTTTGACCTCCATGGGTACCAAGCATAAAAGCAGTACACAGAAATATGGTAAGCCAGACCAACCCAAGACTTTCTCAGAGGCCCTGATGAAAGGGCGAAGGTAACTTCAGTTCTGTGTGCTTGACCAGTTACAGATTTGGCAAGGTTGGTCTGACGCTGAAGCCAGTGCCTAGTAGGAGTCAAGGTTATAGTTTCTGTGGACCTGATTCTTTCCCTAGCACTTTGGTTATCAATCTTTATGCAGCTGTGTCTGAGGTATCACATGTTTTCTTTGCCAACATTGTCTGACATAGTTCTCTGCTAATCCTTCTCATTTCCACCCCAACTCCCTGCAAATACTGTACTTCTTAGTAAACTTGATTGACATAAGTCTACAGCTTACATAAAAGCTCATGGTCCCAGATATTATTTTTGTCTTCTTCATTTCTTGTCTTTTCATTTCTTATATCTGGACTTCCCACTTAACACCTTGCCATTTCAGCTTTTGTTCCTGCTTATTTGGTCAGACGTGAGTCAAAAACCCATAGATTTAGGCAAAATGCCTATACATATGCAATTAAGTTAAATTAAAAAATAAAAAATAACTAAAAGCATAATTATTTTATAATTTAAAAACCTGAAAAGAGAACTACCATATGATACAGCCATGCCACTTTTGGCTATACCCAAGGGAAATGAAAACATTAGCATATTAAAGCAATATCTTCATATTCATGTTTATTGTAGCTCTGTTTTCAAGACACCAAGATATGGACAGCCTAGCTGTCCACCTACAGGTGAATATAGCAAGAAATTGTGATATGTGTGTGTGTGTGTGTGTGTGTGTGTGTGTATATACATATATATATATTCTATAAAGAAAAACAAAATTCCATCATTTCAGAAAAATGGATAGAACTAGTCATCTACTAAGTACAGAAAAATAAATATCAAATTGTGTGTCATATGTGGAAAGTAATTTATTTTAAATGACAGTCTAAAATACAAGACAGAATTTTAAGTAAGAAGAAAGGAATCTGTGGAAAGAATGAGAGAAAGGCAGAGTGGTGATGAGTGTAGATAGCATCAAAGTACCCACTGGAGCAGACTGACTTAGACGTGTGATTGTATTTTTGGGTCCCTCCCACATCATCAAGTATGTTATTTCTTCAGTTTTCATGATCACATGTTTTTCCTTCCTACTTTTTGACCCCGTTGTAAATGTAGCAGAATGTTCAACTCAAAGTCAGAAACTTTCCCTTGAGTCAGGTCTGGTGGTACTATAATATCTATATTCTACCGTGTGGGAGGCTAGGGCAGGATTGTTTAAAATCCAATGTCAGCTTAATTTACAGAATGAGTTCCAGGACAGCCTGTGCTTCCATATGCCACCTAAATACATAAAAGAGGGGCTTCATGTGGTGCTTAGGGATAAAGCATATGTGTTAATCTATATGGAATACCTCCAAAAGCAAATCAAAGCAAAATATTTCCTTGTATGTTCATGATACCTTAGTTGAAGTCTAGTTCTCTATGTCTCACTGATCTATACTCTGAGGATCCCAATGTTGCCAAAATACTTCTCACTTTATGCCAGCTTGACCTTAAACAGATGGCTGAATTTGAAAATATGCAATATATACAGTAGAGTTTTACTCAGCTATATTGAAGAATGAAAAAAGAAAATGGTAGAAACTAGATATAATCATGTTAAACAAAATTAGGCAGATATAAAAGTAAATATCATAGGTTTTATGTCATGTGGAAATAAATAAACAAATATAAGACCTAAAAAACAGAAGACTGACTACAAAAGAAGTGGAAAGAGCCAATGAGAAGGTAAAGGAAACGTGAGAAGACTTCATAGTAGGAAGTGTGGATGGTGAGAGCATTGTTTGAGCATGTGTGAGAATATCAGAATGAAGCTCACTAATTTGTATAATTTGTTTGATTCTATAATAATAAATGTAGTAATAATAAATAAATATGAATGAATAATGAACTAATTTTCTATCTTTTAGGAAAGGGCTATTACCTATGATCCTGTTCAATTTATGAATGTAATTTAGGAACAATGGGTCTTTACTTGTCAACCTGGTTGAATGTATATGAACTGGAAAAGCACCTGTAACCGTTCCCAAGTCTGCCCTCTCAGTCATTATTTTTCCCAAGAAAAGTGATAAAGTTGTCTTGATGGGATGAGTTCTAGGTTTCAAGGTTCTAAACATAGTCATGCTATCTTGAGAGCTGCTCCTCATTGTCATTACAGTGTTACCTTCTATTTATATATTGCTTGAAGGAGTAATCCCATGGAGAGCAGGGAAGATTGTAGAGTCAGTGGTACTGGAAGCAGGAAAGGGCAATGGTGCAGAGCTTGATGAAAGTGGGACTTTTTACAGTGGTGGAAACTAAAACATCACCATGGCTGGACTGTGTTATAATATGGGAATTGCTAGAAATCACAGCTACGTTACCTTTTGGAACACTGGTTGTGGCAAATGAGCCCATCTGCTTTGTTGGGGAAGAGATTGTTGTATCCTTCAAAGTGGTCTCAGCCGAAGGCAGCATACCAGTTCTTAGAGCATGAGTACTTTCTGGTAAAGGCATAGTAAAATTGTATTCTGGGAAGGATGTTACCCCAGTAGACTCAACAATAGATGAAGAAGAATTTAAGACAGTGATTATATCTACTGGAACTTCAGTAGACTGTGAAGATGGAGTCTGATATAAGGTTGATATGTTCATAGAAGAAGTGACACCACTCTCAGAACTTGGCAAAAGGAAGGTGTACAGAGGAGCTGAAGTTATGTTTGTTTGTGGGAGCATGGTTGTGTCCCTCAATCCAGAAGTCAAATGGGAAAATGGCTCAGTATCAGATCTTGTAGTATCTAAATAGGCAGGCAATGATGTGGACATAGTAGTCACCCATTTTGAGGAAGAAGTGCCCACTTTATAGGTGTCCCTGGATGATTCAGAGGATATTGGTTCAGAGGACCTTAGCTCATGTCCCATACTTGTGGTCTTCATGTTGGTTACTGCAAAACTTGAGGAAGAATTAAATATTTCTGTATCAGTAGTGACTTCAGATATGCCCAGTATTTCAAATGAAGTGCTGGTCAAATTTGGAGGTGAACTTGTAACAGATTCCAAGCTTCTGCTCAATGTATCTGTTGTCTTTACAAACTCAGATGTGAGGAATGAAGTCTCAGGAAAAGAGGGGGAGTTTGAAAACTGTTGTGATAGAGAGGAAGCAGAAGAAGGTGAAGTCTCGGTTGGTAATGTCAACAAGAAGGAAGAAGAAGTGGTTTCTCTCCCACAGTGAGAGGACTTATACTCAACAGAGTGCCTACTTGAGAGTAAGGATGAACTGGAATAAGAGTTTGATGGCTCTCTGTGGGTATGGTTGTAGTTAGAATGTCCCAGGTACGTGTATCCTGTGTTGAAGCTCCAGAAGGATTCACAGGAGTGGTAATGGTGACATCTGAAGAATCTGTGCTGAAAGAATCAACAGAAACAACAGAGGAAATTTTATAGGTGTCTGTAATGAGACCATCTGGAAAAGGAAAAGATGAAACTTGTACTGCTGTGAACTCTGAAGGCATGGAATCTTCCTGAGTAGTAAGTGTCCAAGAAACTAAAGAAGGACTATTTGTAGAAGCCATTGATTCTGAATGGGGTACAGTATGTGTCACACTGGGGTGGGTGGCCTTGACCAAGGCAGTGCTGGATGCCTGTGGGATACTCCAAATATCTGAAGTAAAAGAAGAACGGCCCATGAGTTTACTTGTCATTTCTTCTGATTCAGAGGTAAAGGTAGTGAGAGACTTGGCTTTATCAGTGGAAGAGTCTTCAGGTGAAGCCTGATGATTGTCTAAAAAGGGTGTGCTCTGAGCTAACACGGTTCCAGTCCCAGATTCAGGAAATGAAGGATTAATGGGGAATACAGAACTGCTAGAATTGTGCTCGGTAGTAGATGTATCTGGAAAAGTCACACTGTTAGATGTAACAGCAGAAAACACGCTGTGGGTGCTTGAAAGTTCTTCTGATTCCCTGACAGTTGTTGACCTAGGGATCATGGTGGATATCCCAGTGGAAGTGTCTTCTATTGTTGACTGCTGAAGCTCTGAAAGGGAAGTGGTCTCTGAAGACAGGGCTGCTGTCCTAGATTCCAAAAGTGAAGGACTAGTGGGCAGTCCATGATGGCTAGGATTGTATTCTATAGTTGGATTTATGTCTACCAGTGTACTGAAATCTGTTCCTGCTGTATTTAAGGAGGAAGCTGTGACAGTCTCAATGTCAGCATTTTCAGGGGTTGTGGGCAGGGAAGGTGGATGTCTCCTTTGTTCTGTGGAGGGCAGAAGGTAGTAAAAGATGCCTTCTGAGGTAAGACTGAAGTAAGAGTGATGGTGGTCAAGAAACTGGATGTGGAAGGCCCATCTTCCACACTGATATCTGATGTGAATGAGGAAACAGATGTGCTCATTGAGGGTTTGGTGAGTGATGGAGTGTTTGAGCTTGGTATTGAAGGAGACTCTGAAACTGAGATTAAGTATGATTCAGTTGTTTCTCTATCATTTACAGCTGGGAATACTGAGGAAGCAGAAAGAGGAGTGGTACTACCTAATGTCTTTGTCATTTCAGAAACAGGAAGATGTGAATGTGCCTCCTTTGTAGGTCTTGTGGAACTTGCAGACATGGAGCCTGGCCAAGTTGAATCGGTCCATGATGGGGATGGAAGATTGGTAGAAGGAACCATGGATTTTGAAAGTAGAGAGTCTGTGTCCCACTGGGGTGGGTCTCTGAGTGTGAAGCAATAGTGGATGAACCTGGGGTGTCTGGTGAAATGTCCCCCTGTGATGTCACCACAGAAAATCCCCTCTGATTGCTTGTGGTGTCTTCAGATTCCCTAATAGTGCTTGCTATCAGGTTCATGGTGGAGATCCCAGTGGAAGTGTCTTCTGTTGGTGACTGCAGAATCTCAGAAAGGGAAGTGGTCTCTGGAGACTTGGCTGCTGTCCTGGATTCCAAAGGAGAGGGACTAGTGGGCAGTCCTTGAAGGCTAGGAGTGTATTCTGTGCTTGCACTTAGGTCTTCCAATGTACTGAACTCTGTGCCTGCTGTATTTAAGTAGGAAGCTGTGGCTGTCTCCACCTCTGCACTTTGAGGGGACATTGGCTGTGAAGGTGAATGTCTGCTTTGGTCTTTGTAGGAGAGAAGGTTTGTGAAGGATTCCTTCTCAGGTGAGACTGAAGTAAGAGTGAATGATGGTCTTGACACTGGGAGTGGAAGTCCCTCCTTCCGCCCTGTTCTCTGATGTGAGTGAGGTATCAGAAGTGGTCATTGAGAGTTTGGGGACTGGTGAAATGTTAGAGCTTGGTATTGAAGGAGACACTGAACCTGAGGTTAAGTATACTTTGGTTGTTTCTGTATCATTTACAACTGTGAATATTGAGGCAGCAGAAAGAGGGTGACGGTACTTATTGTCTCTGTCTTTTCAGAAACAGAAGGAAGTGAACGTGCCTCCTTTGTGGGTCCTGTGGAACCTGCAGACATGGAGCCTGGCCAAGTTGAATCAGTCCATGGTGGGGATGGAAGATTGGTAGAAGGAACCGTAGATTTTGAAAGTAGAGAGGTCTGTGTCCCACTGTGATGGGTCTCTGAGTTTGAAGCAGTAGTGGATGTACCCGCGGTGTCTGGTGAAATGTCCCCCTGTGATGTCACCACAGAATATCCCCTCTGGCTGCTTGTGGTGTCTTCAGATTCCCTAATACTGGTGGATATCTGACTCATGGTGGAAATCCCAGTGGAAGTGTCTTCTGTTGGGGACTGCTGAATCTCAGAAAGAGAAGAGGTCTCTGGAGACTTGGCTGCTCTCCTAGATTCCAAAAGAGAGGGACTAGTGGGCAGTCCTTGAAGGCTAGGAGTGTATTCTGTGCTTGCACTAAGGCCGTCCAATGTATTGAACTCTGTGCCTGCTGTACTTAAGTAGGAAGCTGTGGCTGTCTCCACCTCTTCACTTTGAGGGGAGACTGGCTGTGAAGGTGAATTTCTGCTTTGTTCTGTGGAAGGGAGAATTGTTGTGAAAGATGCCTTCTCAGGCGAGACTGAAGTAAGAGTGATGGTGGTCTTGACCCTCGGTCTGGAAGTCCCACCTTCCGCCCTGTTCTCTCTTGATGTGAGTGAGGTATCAGAAGTGGTCATTGAGAGGTTTGGGGGACTGGTGAAAATGTTGGAGATCGGTATTGAAGGAGACACTGAACCTGAGGTTAAGTATAATTTGGTTGTTTCTGTATCATTTACAACTGGAATATTGGGGCAGCAGAAAGAGGGGTGACTGTACTTATTGTCTCTGTCCATTCAGAAACAGGAGAGAAGTGAATGTGCCTCCTTTGTAGGGTCCTGTGGGAACCTGCAGACATGGAGCCTGGCCAAGTTGAATCGGTCCATGATGGGGATGGAAGATTGGTAGAAGGAACTATGGATTTTTGAATGTAGAGCGGCCTCTGTGTCCCACTGGGGTTGGGTCTCTGAATTTGAAGCAGTAGTGGACGTACCTGGGGTTGTCTGGTGAAATGTCCCCCTGTGATGTCACCACAGAATATCCCCTCTGGCTGCTTGTGGTGACTTCAGATTCCTTAATAGTGCTTGCTATCAGGTTCCATGATGGAGAATCCCCAGTGGAAGTGGTCTTCTGTTGGTGACTGGCAGGAGATCTCAGAAAGGGAAGTGGTCTTCTGGAGAACTTGGCTGCTGTCCTTGGATTTCCTAAGGAGAAGGGAACTAGTGGGCAGTCCTTGAAGGCTAGGAGTGTA
>JAMJFZ010003942.1:0-46863 GCA_026225945.1 Cricetomys ansorgei
TAAACGCAATTTTCTTTTTTAAATGTTTTATTTTATGTGTATGAGTATTTTGCCTACGTGTATATATATTGCACCATGTGCATTTCTGGTGTCCACGGAGGTCAAAAGAGGGCATTGGATCACCTGGAACTGGAATTATGGATGGTTGTGAGACACTATGTGGTGCTAGAAATTGAACCTTGGTCCTCTATAAGAGTGGCAATTGCTCTAAACCACTGAGCTCTCTCTCCAGCCCAAGAAGTATAATTTTCAGAATACTTAATTCAAAAGAAATCACAAAGCAAAGAAAAAGAAAAACATGAGAAGTGAGACAAGTAGGAAGCATTTATAAGAGGGTAACTGTAAACACAAATATGCCAGTTATTGCATTAAAGTTAAACTGAGTAAATTCTTCAATTAGAAGATAAACTGTCAGACTGGCTAATAAAAAAAAAAGCTAAATACATGCAGTGCAGAAGACATCTAAAGCCTAAGAATGTATAAAGGGGGATGGAAAGATGACTTACTGGGTAAAATGCTTCCCAAGCAAGACTGGAGACTTAAGTCTGAATCCCCAGAACCCATGTAAAATAATTTATCCATAATCCCAGAGCTACTGTGGTGAGATGGGATGCAAAGATAAGAGAAGTCCCAGAAGTCTGTGAGCCTGCTATCCTGGCATTTGCACTGCTTCAAACAAAGTGAAAGATGAAAGGTGAAAGGTGAGGATGGACACCTGACCTCTACACATGCACTGTGGCATATGTGCGCACACACGCACACACACACAAACGTACACATACACACATATGCACACACATGCACACACATACAGACACATATACACACACATACACATATACATACATACACACACATACACACACATACATACATACACACATACATACATACACACATATTCACACACATACATACATACACACATATACATACATACACACACATACACACACACATATACACACATATACACATACATACACCCACATACACACATACACACACGCATACACACACATACGTACACATACACACACATACACACATATGCACACACATACACACACATATACACACACATAACACATATACATACATACACACACATACACACACATACATACATACACACATACATACATACACACATATTCACACACATACATACATACACACATATACATACATACACACACACATACACACACACACACATATACACATATATACACATACATACACCCACATACACACACATACACACACGCATACACACACATACGTACACATACACACACATACACACATATACACACACATACACACACATATACACACACATACACACATATACACACACACACATACACATATACATACACACACACATACATACATACATACACACACATACACACACACACGTAGGATAAAAAATACATACATAGTGTCTTAGTGTTTTATTGCAGTGAAGAGACACCATGACCACAGCAACTCTTATAAGGAAACACTGTCTAATTGGGGCTGGCTTACAGTTGAGACATTTACATCCATTGTCAGCACACAAGGTAAGGAGGGGAATAAGCCGGCAGCAGGTAGGCAGACATGGTGCTAGAGAAGTAGCTAAAGGTTCTACATCTGGATCTGTAGACAAAAGGAAGCAGAGTGCCACACTAGACCTGGCTTGAGCATCTGAAACCTCAAAGCGCTCCCACAGTGACACACTTCCTCCAATAAGGCTACATTTCCTAATAGTGCCACTCCCTATGAGCCAATAGAGGATATTTTCATTAAAACCACTATACATAGGTGAGTTCAAATAAAAGGATAGAAAAATGTATAACATGCCACCTCTCTGAAATTAGAATTTAATATCAGACCTAGGAGACGAAAAACATGACTATAAGGACTCACAGTAACAAGACTCCATCTACTCGGTAGAGAAACAACTCTGAATTTGTATAGCCTAAAATAATTTCAGAACACATTCATGATGATACTCACTGGTAGGCCTAGATCCTAAAAGGCAGGAGGATCATGAATTCAAAGTCAACTAGTTAGACCCTGTCTCAAAAAATCAGATTGATACATAGATGATAGACAGATGATAGATAGATAGACAGATGATAGATAGACAGACAGATGATAGACAGACAGATGATAGATAGATATAGATAGATAGATAGATAGATAGATAGATAGATAGATAGATAGATAGACAGATAGATAGACAGACATCATCCATCCATACATATATACATACATACATACATGACAGTAAATAGGTAATAGACAGATCATAAATTGAAATAGATGATAGATAGATAGATAGATAGATAGATAGATAGATAGATGATAGATAGATAGAAAGAAAAATAGACAAATACATAATTGTGAATTTAATATACCCCTCTCAATAAGAAGGAGAAAATGTGCACAGACACACAACCTCACTTACCCCAGAGTCATCACACACCCTTCACCTCACAACCTCAGCAGCTCCTGACACAAGATAATGCACCAGGGATGGGGAGAGAGCCAAGGATGGTGCTCAGCCTCTCCACCTTGGATGAATCCTGTTCCTGAAGAGCATCTCTTTAATTGGTCTCAAATCACTGACCACTTTCTAGGGAGAAGAAATCACTGTGGTTCACAAGCTGAGAGCTGGCAGAGAGAAGGCAAAACCAGTGACTCTTGCCATCTATTGACTGTCTTCTATGCAGTACTGTTGTGCTGGGTACTTTATTTTACTTAACATTAATTCTCACCAATACTCTTAGTGGGATGGGGGAGGTAAGGTAAAAATTGAATACGGTACAATTTACTACTGCCCCCAAATGAGCATAAAAATGGCAGGGGGTGGGAAGAGAAGAACAGAGCAATAGGGTGGAGGGAGGGATGGGAGTGTGGCCAAGATGGAAAGCCACCAGCCTCCCTGGGCTTCCAGTCAGTCTGGACAGGCTCAGAGAAGATGAACGGGACCACCCTGAGTCTACGTGAGTCTCAAGAGTGGATTTCTGAGTTCACTTGCCAGGTAGACTTTGCTGAAAACAAAAGGACCTCATCAGTACACAAAGACAACACCTGGAATCCCACACTCAGACCTGTCATCAGTAAGAGCATTAGGATGCAAGGACCGAGGTCAGAGGAAACAGACGCGTTCTTCTTGTGTTCCATTTCTCTCTAGTCTCCCTCTGCCTTTGGCTCTAGCCAAACACTTGTGAAGCTGGTCCCTTGCCAGCCTCCATCTCAGAGCCTGCACATCCACACATGATCGCCCTGCTGTCCTGCCTGTAGGCCATGCTAGGCTCTCTCTTTCTCTAGCCCACAGATCCGGGGGCTCCCTCTAAGGAGCTTTCCCAGACTCAGTCACTCTCCCCCTCCACCACTGTTTCCCAGGCCTAAGCTCTCTCTTTTCTAGACTTACCATGTCTTCTCCCTGCTCAGTTCCAGGTCCCCCCGCTGGCATCAAAGCTGTCCCTTCATCGGCAAGCAGTGTGGTTGTGTCCTGGCTGCCCCCAACCAAGCCCAATGGGGTGATCCGCAAGTACACCATCTTCTGTTCCAGCCCCGGTCCGGTCAGCCGTAAGTGGTGAGAGGATCAGGGGAGCAGATCTTTTAGGGACGACGTATTAGTCAGCTTTCAGGTCAAACCTTGGGCCTTTCTCTATCTGTGTTTTTCTGTGAATCGTAGTTCAGAATGGGCACTGGACCAGATGGCTCACTAGGTAAGGGTGTCTTCTGTTAAACTCCAGAATCTGAGTCTAAGCCCTGGGACCCACACATTAGGAGAGGACCTACTTCTGCAAGTTGCTTTCTGACAACACACACACACACATACACCACTGTGAAATGTACACTCCTCTCCCAAATAAATAAGTACATTTAATAAAAATTAATTTTTTTAAGTATGGGCACTGTTTACTCTAAAATGGCTAAAACCTTGCGTGATATCCGTCGTGGGCCAGGCATTTACTGCAGAGGCTGCAAGCTTGTGACAGCTTTGGAGCACCTTTTGAATCATGTGAGTCACAGCCAAACAGAGAGAAAAAGAGGCCACCCAGCTTTGCTCTTTCAGCCTGCCAACCTCAGGCTCCCAGGACCTGGCTGGCCCATGGACTCTGGGAATGCATGGCCTTTCGTCAGGCTCCTCCGGGTTTGGAGGCACTGCTGAAGCTCTATGGCAGATAACTGCCATGGTGTGGAGCTGGGCAAAGAAGATGGGTGGGAACAGTCTAGGGGTTAGGGCATCTCTGGCCAGGGCCTGGGCTTCAGTGGGCAAGAGCCTCATAGTCTGTGTACCTTCCCTAATCCTGGGAGATGGGGACCCCCAAGCAGAGGTACAGTCCAGAAGTCAGTCTTGACTTCCACTGGGAGTTCATGGATCCCCAGAGAGAAGGAAGAGAGGATGGGGTGGGCAAAGCATTGCATATGGCCATATCCCATAATATACTTCCTTCCCCTCTTTTCTGATCCCTAGCCATTTGGGCACAGAGTGCAGCTAAGTCCAGACTTCTCTGCAGCACATCTATTCTCAAATGAGAGCAGGTGGAAATCCCTGCCCTCAGCAGCTTCAAGGGCTAGGGACAGTTGTGAGAACACCTTGGAGGTCATCTGGGACATAGGCTTAGGGCTGGGTGGGTGAGGGGCAGGAGGAAACGCTAGCCAAGCTTGCTCTCTGGGCCAGGAATGCTCTCTGTGGCTTCTAGGTCACTGTTACCCTTCCCTCCTCTGGTTTACTGCGGGCTTTCTAAACTACCCCTCAGGAATGGGTACCTTCTCACTCTCCACTTTCTAAACTTTAGGGTATACACGTGCCTGTATTTCCGTGTTTCTGCATCATGCTGTCCACCAACATGCTAGGTGGAGGCTTGGGGTGCAGTCTCCTCTTGGAGCTCATCACAAGGTGCTGCTGGGCAGGCACTTTGCAGAGTGGGTATCTGGAAGAGGAGTTGCCAGGACATGGGGCCTGAACGCTATACTTCTGGTGTTACGCCAGGTGTGCATGCATGTAAACACACACACATGCACACTCAGGGGCTGAGTCTAGTTGCTCCATATTAGCATAGACCCTTGGGATTGACCAATCAATGTTTCTGCATGTCTTCTGCCCCCTCCCTTTACCCTTCCCCCTCTCTCTGTCCTCGCAACACTAAACTGTTCACCTTCCTTTTCATACCATGCCTTTGCCTTCATTGAGTCCTCCTGGGGCCTATTTCTCCATCATGTGACTGCCTTATGGACATTAACTGTTGGCATAGTTGACTCCTGCATTGGCCCCAAGGACCACAGGAACAATGTCTTTTCATCTCTGGATCCCCAACTGTGGAGCACTTATCAAAAATATTAGAGTGAAAAAGAAAGAAAGAAAGAAAAAGAATATCAGAGTCACTGATACATGTTTGATGATTGAATATCTTATAGCCTGGCTACTTTAAAGCCCTAGACATGTGGCATGTTCCCTTTTGTAGCTGATAGTAGAAGGTAGTCATATTCTAGCTTGACCTTTACAGTCATTTTCTCTTCTGATAATGAGGTCTTTCAAAGGGACCATCTGTGGTGGCCACCTGATTAAGTCAGTCTTCAGGAGTGTCCAATGACTGACTGGGATCCTCTCTCAGGCCTTAGCACAGAGTCTCTGGTCCCCATCCCCACCCCCACCCCTACTGCTGAAGACACTGGAACTGTGTCAATCAGCTTTCTGTTACTATGACAAATACCTGAGATAATCAACTTATAAAGAAGAGAGGTTTGTTTTGGCTCACAGCTTTGGGGGTTTCAATCATGGTCAGTTGATTCCATGGCCTTTATGCCTATGTTAAGGCAGCTAGCTCATCATGGCAGGGAATAAGTGTATTGTAAAGAAAGATACTTATGTCTAGGAGGTAAGGAGAGACATTCATCCCAGCCTACATACCAAGGCCTGTCTCAAAGACAAGAGAGACAGGAAGGACATGCTACCAATGACTTAACTCCCTCCAACTGGGTCCCACCTCTTAAAAGTTCTACAGCCAGACTGGAGAGATGGCTCAGCAGTTAAGAGTACTGTGTGCTCTTGCAGAGGTCCTGAGTTCGATTCCCAGCAACCACATGATGGCTCACAACCATCTACAATGGGATCAGATGCCCTCTTCTGGCATACAGATGTACATGCAGATAGAGCACTCATGAACATAAAGTACATAAATAAATAAATCTTAAAAAAAATAAAGTTCTACAGCCTTCCACTAGCACCATAGGCTGGGCACCAAGCCTTCAACAGATGAGACACTCAAGATCCCAAATGTAGCAGACTCTTGTTCCAGTCCCTTTGTGTCCTGGGCATGTAAAAACCCCCTCTTTCAGGGGAGTCTTCCATGGGGCTATATCACACAAGGTCTACATAGAGTGATAAGAATTTCAGTTCAACTACCTGGGAGACTGGGGTGGCAGGGAGACATGCTGAGCTCAGTCAGGTCCCCGGGGAAAGCTACTACTCATCACAGTACAAGCCACGTTCCGAGTGACTGTGTTCCTTTACAAGAGGAATTTTGCTCAAGGTGCTAGGGATGAGGACATACTCACATACAAGAGACATGTGAAACCATGGTGAGTGGCAGAAGCAGATGGCCATGAGGCTGGGTGCTTATATACACTGGTGTGTGCATGTGAACACGTGCATGCCGCTCCATGGCTCGCAAGAACAGGGTCAGCCGGGACTGCATCGAATAGGGCGAAACTCTACCAAATACTTCAGTACAGTGGCTGTGTTTCTCTTTTTACAAAAATAGTAGCCAGGGCCAAAAAAACGGCTCGGTGGATAAAGGGGCTTGCTACTAAGTCTGATAAGGTGTGTTCGATCCCCAGCAACCACATGGTGGAGAGAACCGACTTCTACAAGTTGTTCTGACCTCTATTTGTGCACACATGAATTTGCACACTAAATGAATAAGTAAGATAAATTAATAAATACTAGGGCTAGAGAGATGGCATATTGGGTAAAAGGACTTGTCGTGAGAGCCTGACAATCTGAGTCAGGTCATCAGAACCTGCAATGGAAGGAGAGAACAACTTCCTGGAAGCCGCCCTCTGACCCACATACACATCATGGCATGCATGTTCACGCACATATACACACATAAATAAATAAATGCTATTAGAAACCCTGAAAGGGCAGAACACGATAAAGAAGAAAACATGTTACTGTGCTCTCTCCCTAAACATGAGCACTGATGGTGTTTTAATAAATAGCCCTTCAGTTTGGGAGACAGGGTCTCATGTAACCTAGGCTGACCTCGAACTCCCGATATAGCCAAGGAAGACTTTGGACTTCTGACCTCCCTGCCTCCACCTCCCAAATACTGAGACCACAGGCATGTGCCATCACACCAAGCCTAGCCTTCCAGTCTCTGATCTGCACATATATTATCTGCACATATTATGTGAGATTTGAGCATTTTTACATAATAATAAATTTATTAGTAATAATAAATTCATTAATAAATTAATAAAATTGTTATATAATCATTTCATATAATTTATGAAGGTACTTTTATGTACCATCAAATATTCTTTTGTGGCTGTGGTGAGACTTTTTTTGTTGACATTTATTTTTAAAACAAGATTTTACACATCCCAGGCTCTAAAGACTGGAGAGTGGTGGCGTATTCCTTTAATCCCAGCACTTAGGAGGCAGAGGCAGGCAGATCTCTGAGTTCGAGGCCAGCCTGGCCTACAGAGCAAGGTCCAGGACAGCCAGGGCTACACAGAGAAACCTGTCTTGAAAAGAAAAAAATGGGCTGGAGACATGCCCATCAGTTAAGAGCACTGATTGCTCTTCCAGAGGTCCTGAGTCTAATTCCCAGCAACCGCATGGTGGCTCACAACCATCTGCAAGGGGATCTGATGCCCTCTTCTGGCATACAGATGTACATGCAGATAGAGCACTCATATACATAATAAATCAATCTTTAAAAAAAATGTCTTGATCCCTCCACATCCCAAGTGCTGAGATGACAAGCACGTAACATACACACACAGTTTACACACTGCTGAGGTGAACCAAGGCCTTGGCACACTAGGCAAGCACTGGCGAAGCTAGTTGCTAAGCTAAGCTTAGCTAAGATAGCTAAGCTATCTCCAGTTCACCAGATGTTCAAAACGCAGTCTTGAGTGATCACTTTTATACAACCATTTCACAAGGCTTCCCTCTTGCCTCCACTTTCACTCCTATAAATAATATTGGACTTTCTTCATGAAGCTTCTGTGGATATGTGTCAGTATTTCCCTGGCATGGCTTCCCACAGGAATTCCTGGGTCACAGAGGCTCTGCATTCATGCTTACAAGTTGCTTCTGGGCAGCACAAAGGCATCTGATGTGCCACAGAGCATCCAGGTTCCTGAGTCTGTGCTGCTGATTTCAGATTTGCTGTGGAATTTGTTTTCGTTTTCGCCACTTGGATTTTATTTCTTAATAGTTGTCTCATTTAAATTCTCTTCCTTTGATCACTTACTAGGTTGTTTATTTGCAAATGCTTATTGGTTGTCTTTTTTTAGTTACTTTCAAGTTATATCCTATGTTCACTCTTGCTATTTGGGTTGCTTGCACTTTTCTTACTGATTTGTAAGTGCTTTTTTCTATATTAGAGACAATAGCCAGTTTCTAATGTGTAAATTACAAGTAGCTGCTAATTCATGCCTTTTGCATTTGTTTTGATGCATGATAATATTTCTTTTTAGAGAATTTGAATTTATCAGTCATTTCCACTTTTTTTTGCATCTGTGATTACAAAGACTTATTATTGTTTGCCTATCAGTTTTTCCTATCATAGTGTGTTTTTCTTCTATAACTTCGTATAGGACAGTATGGCTTTAAAAGCAATTTCAAGGGATTCATTGGGAGTCCAGATTAAAAAGAATGTACTAGAATCTGGTGAGCTGCTGCTATCTCTCTAGAGATGGAGGTCCAATACCTCCATATGAGACATCAATTTGAGGCCTACTTTGGCTACATCATGGTTCCAGCCTATCTATGCTGTAGAGTGAAACCCTGTCTTTAAAAATAAAAACAAGGGCCTGAGGAGATGGCTCAGTGGATGAAGGTGCCTCTTGCTGCTCACATGAGAACATGATTTGAGTCCCGGCACTCACCTAACAGGCTAGCTGTTGTAGCATGTGTCTATAATCCCAGCACCAAGGAGGTGCCAGCCAACATGGCAGGTGCCTAGAACCCCATCACTGAGGAGGTGAAGGCAGGTAGGTCCCTGGGCTCCAGGACAAGCCAGCCTAGGCTAATGAGTGAAGGACAGGTCCCAATGAGAGACCCTATCTCAAAAAAAAAAAAAAAAGTAAGCAGCTTCTGAGAAAAAAATACCCAAGTATTGACCTCTGACCTCTACACACACTCACGTGTACCCACACACATACCACAGATAAACAGACAGGCAAAACACAAAAGATCTTCAAGGGAAAGACAAACTTTCCTACCGTGGATAAGCACAAATGTATTCTCAGGTACACACTGACACACACTAGCACATGCACGCGACATCTATCCACACGTGGATGCACATGCACACACAAGCACGCATGTACACACACACCTTGCCTCAGGGTGACTCACAGTCAGAGCCCAGAGTAGGCAAGGTTGTGTGATTCCTAATTTGCACATGAACTAAGGCCCTATGGGGCTCAGACCACGTGCGTTACCTGCCTGGTAAGGACAGCAAGCACTGAAGCCACCACACCAGCCTCGAGCCATGCACTGGCATAAGCTGCACCAGTCTCCAGATGCCCTAGCTTAGAAGGGCTCAGAGTGGCTCTGCACCTGTCCCCAGCAGGAATTGTGTTCAAGGTTAACACAGCATCACGCCCCACCCCCAGGAAAGGCAGGAGGGGGACCCTGCCAAGAGATCTGTGCACATTACGAGGGTGCATGAACCTTCTCCCAACATTTCCCTACAGATGACCTGAGGCCAAAAGAAGACTTTTTTTTTTCCTGTTACAAGTCACTGGGCCCTTCTGCTCTCCCATCAGCCGTGGAGAATGTCCCTCGTGGAGAGCGTCCCTCGGTGACATTCATCTCTCGGCACACGTGTGCATCCACACAGCCGTGTGCAAGAGTGCCCGAGTACAAAATCTCATGACTGCGGAGATAACTAATTACGAGCTCCCTCTGGCCTCAGGCCCCCATCTGTTCCAGGGACTGTTCCTCCTCCTTGGACTTGTGCCCTGATCTCAGAGAGGCCCTAGTGCTATCCTCTCCCCTATTCCCTGTGGCTGGCCAAAAAAAAATAAAATAAAATGAAAGTCAGCCCCATCCGGCCGATGCCAGGGAAGAGGCTGACGGGAGGTCTACAAACTAGCGCTTATCAAAAGCGCCTTCTCAAATTCATTTCAATATCTGAGCCTCTGGTTTCCAAGGCAACATAATCTTTTCATCAAAGCAACTGGTAAAACCACTGGGATCTGATATTGTTTTGTTGGCAACTTGTCAAAACTGTCATTTGGCTAAAAAAAAAAAATGTTATAGATTTATGTAACCTACAAATATATACGGTGATCCATACCACTAATAATCGTTAATGAAGTGCTGCCCAGTACAATTCTCCCCGCTGCCTCCCTACCCCTTCCTGAGAAGGGAAGAGTGTAATTAGGTGGCAGGGCTGGGAGGTGGCTGAGCAGAGGACAGGCTGGAGGGATGACTACAGCCCTAACAAGGCAAATGCAATCATTTGACTTCTCCAGAGAACCTCTTTCTTTGCGTGTGGTTTCCCTGGGACCTGGGGGTCCTTCATTCTCCTTTCTCTGACTGCCCCTCCTCATTCACTCAAAATACCCACACCTGTTCACCTGTAGCTGCAGCTGCTACAGCCTATATAACTCAGAGAGGTAAACTGAGGTTGACCCAGAAATACAGCAAGAACTGGCACCATCAGCTCCCCAGGGCTAAGCCCAGCACAGATGCTGTCCACTGCTGTCCTCAGGCTGGGAGAGAGCACACTGGACAGAGTCCTGGCTCCAGTCCAAGATGCTGAGGACAATGGCAGGCTGGGGGCTAAGGCCCGGCTTTTGTTTCAAAGTGTGGCTTCACCTCTGCCCACAGGCTCCCAGTGAGTACGAGACAAGTCCTGAACAGCTCTTCTACAGGATCGCCCACCTGAACCGAGGACAGCAGTACCTGCTGTGGGTGGCCGCGGTCACCTCTGCAGGCAGGGGCAACAGCAGTGAGAAGGTTACCATCGAGCCTGCTGGCAAGGGTGAGAAGCCTGGGCCTGGGGCTGGGGCTAATAGAAGCTTCCAGAAGCTTATATGTAGAAGACTGTGCCTCCTCCGTGCTACCTGTGACTGTGACTGTGAGGAGTTGGCCCCTCGGCTCCTTCCTGTATATACCAAAGAATAGGCCTCTGCTGCCCCCTGACTCTGGAAAAGCCACACAACAGGTTACAGTCAAGGCCCACTCTTACAGAGGCACCTTGGCTATACTGCAAACTCTCCTCTGACTTGAGGGAGGCCCCTTCATCCCCCCATCCAAAGAAGAGCCTCGATCTTAGTACTCAGCTCCTGGAAGAGGGGTGTCTCAGGGTATGGGGTACACCAATGCTTCCATAGGGCCTTTGAGATTTCGTGCTGCAACCAGAAACCGCAGGCAGAAGTTTCTCTCTGGTGATGCTCCTTTATCCACCAGCAGGGTCTGGGCTGGAATAAGGCCTCAGGGCAGGCCTCATCCATTCCTGATCTGAATATGTAGGTACTCCCATACTTTTAAGAGAATAACAACTTTGAGGCCCCAGCCCAAAACCCAGGATCAGCCACACAGTGCAACTGAACTCTGTTTTGGCCCAGGGGCAGAGGAACTGCCAACAATGAGCTTCAAGTCTTCCAGTGTCTCCAGCCTCCTGGTCCTTCCCTCCTGCCTCGTTCCCTACCTGGCCAACTCCAAGCTCACCTGGCTCTCCATGCCAGGGTCCCAGGCCTGGCCTGCACTGGCCCAGGCCCACTCCCTGGAATGAGAGAAGCTTTCCTGTTAGTCACAGGGGCAGAGCCAACAAGCATCCAGCTGAGGGTCTGTGGTAAGCCAGGGACTCACACCTCAGCCACCAGGCTCTGGCAGCCTTCTATCCAGCTGTGTGACCTGGCATCCAAGACAGTTGAGACATGTTGTGCTGTCCTCAGTATCTCCTTGCACACAGCTGTGTCAGCACCCCTCCCTTCCTCTTCTCCTCAAATGCTACCCACCCTTTCACCTCCTTCAGAAGGGAAGGAGCCCAGAGCCTGCCATCTTCCCAAGACAAGGTCCTAAGGCCTGAGCTCTTGGCAGAAGTCTGGCCCTGCCCCTGTGGGCATCAAATACAACACATTCCTACACATACACAGCTATCCTGTTAAACACTACTGTACCTCTGCCACGCTTACGCACACTCACACGAGTGCACGCTTACGCACATGTACACACAGCCTCTCCTACCCAACTTGCCCTCCTTCTTGTGTGCCTTGTCCCTGCTAGAACACCATCACTACCCAGATGGCCTGGAATCTTGGGAGGGCTCTCCACCCACCATCTCCTCCAAAACCAGCAGACCCCAGGTCCTGTGAGCTCTTGGCCTGAGCCCTGGCACATTGGTTCCATTTTGTCACAGGACCACCTCTACCAAAGCAGCCAGTTTAGCCAAAAATATCTCCTCTGACTTGCATTGTAAATGTGGGGAGCCCTGTGGAAGAGGCTATGGGACTGTGAGCGGTAAAAAGCAGGGCAGCCCTCACGTTCTCCTCCCTGTAGCCCCAGCGAAGATCATCTCATTCGGAGGCACCGTAACGACACCCTGGATGAAAGACGTCCGGCTGCCTTGCAATTCAGTGGGAGATCCAGCCCCGGCTGTGAAGTGGACCAAGGACAGGTATGTGGTAGGCTCTGGAGTCATATGGCTCCTGAAAAAGCTGTTTGCTCCTCACTCTGCCCTATGCCAGTCCAACAGGGCATATGGCAATGCTTGTAGCAGTTTACATACACACACACACACACACACACATACACACCAGCTAATGACCTTCTTCCTGGGTGGGTGAAGAGACTGGGGCTCACTGGAAATCCCTGGGACATGCTGGAAAAAACCCCAAGAACCCAAGACCCCCTGCAAGCCTCCTCCTGCCTCTTTTCTATTGCCCCACAATGGGGAGAGGGCCCAGGACTAGGGAGCATGTGCCATAACCCATGTCACCTCCTCATCTGGCAGTGAAGACTCAGCAATCCCTGTGTCCTTGGACGGACACCGGCTCATCCACACAAATGGCACACTGCTGCTCCGTGCTGTGAAGGCTGAGGACTCGGGCTACTACACCTGTACCGCCACCAACACTGGTGGCTTTGATACCATCATCGTCAACCTTCTGGTGCAAGGTAAGGCTCTGCAAGGCAGGTGGTTTGAGTGGTGACAGGGACAGGAATTCCACCCTGTTAAAGATACTGAATGACAGAGAAAACCCACCCTGGGTGTTGGGGAGGCAGACCTTGGTGGAACCAAGGAGCTGGGAAAGGAAGAGAAAGGGATGAGAAGGATGTGGAAGAGCCAGTACCTTCCTGTTATGACCCTCAATCCCTCCAACATTGCCGTGGGGCTCATCTTTTCCACTGAGAGTCGGTGGCTTTCCTCCATAGTTCCCCCGGACCAGCCCCGCCTAACTGTCTCCAAAACCTCTGCCTCTTCCATCACTCTGACCTGGATTCCAGGGGACAATGGGGGCAGCTCCATCAGAGGTAAGGAGGAATCCTTCCCCTATCCCTAAGGCTTGGTCCCATAATCCCCGGGAAAGATCTGGAGGGTGATTCAGACTATAAGTGTTCAGGTGCATGAAAAGTGCTCCCATCTCCTCTATTAGTGGACGTTTTCTTCTCTGGGCCTTGATTTCCCAGTCTTTCAAAGCAGACAAATATGACATCAGTGCCTCTCAAACAAGAGTAAGTGTGACTCAGCAGAGATCTTGTAAGGATACAGCTCAGGGTTCAATAACCTGAGGTGGGGGTAAGAGTATCCATCCAGAATGCTCTTCCCAAATGAGGTCACTGCAGGTCAGGGACTTCCTGCTTCTAAGAGAACAGTTAGTGTCTTAGGCCTCCCAACTCTCAATACCTCACTAGAGCTATGGAGAGCCCCAGATTCACCCCTCCAGCTTTGCATCTCATTTGCATATGCCCATCGCTATGTCCTCTGCTGGAGTCTGGCCCCCATAGTACATACTGGGGAGTCAAGGCTGGGTTTCTGCTGCTCTGCCCTTCTCTGCTTTGCCCACTTGAGCAAACCCCTCCTGCAGGCTTCGTGCTGCAGTACTCAGTGGATAACAGCGAGGAGTGGAAGGATGTGTTCATCAGCTCCAGCGAGCGCTCCTTCAAGCTAGACAGCCTCAAGTGTGGCACATGGTACAAGGTGAAGCTGGCAGCCAAGAACAGTGTGGGCTCTGGGCGCATCAGCGAGATCATCGAGGCCAAGACCCATGGGCGGGGTGAGGCCGGGTCGGGGGTGGTGGTGAAGCCCTGGCCTAGGAGGGAGGTGGGTGGGGTGGAGAGCCCACAGCATGGGCAGAGGATGGTTATCAGGGGGAAGGAGGAGCCAAGTGCATAGGGGACTAGAGGGAGGAGACTCAGCCTTGTTCCCATCAATAGAACATACTCTCATCACCAGGAGAAACTGATCTGGACTGAGGGGCAGGGGGAAGGGGGCGGGGGTTATAGCTAGTATTCATGACTACCTGGGTTCAGTCCCCAGCAACATATAAACTGTAATCAGAGGTGGAAGCAAGAGAATCAGGAAATTTGAGGTTATCTTTGGCTACATAGGGAGTTAGAGGCCAGCCTGGGCTACCCTTATAAAACCTTATCAAAATTAAATAATTAATTAAAAGATCTTACTGCCATATCAAGAGGGTCAGAGGTCAGTAGTCTTCCTTCCACCACTCACCCTTCACTGCTGGGACCCCCTCCAGGGCCTTTCCTCCTCTTCTCCACTCCTGGGGCACCTCTGCTGCAGTCCCAGCCCAGGAAAAACCTCCCAGATAAAAGAGGGATCCCTTCCTTCCAGGGCTCCCTAACCTCTCTCTTACCCCTCTGGTCCCCCCAGAACCCTCCTTCAGCAAAGACCAACACCTCTTCACCCACATCAACTCTACACATGCTCGGCTTAACCTGCAGGGCTGGAACAATGGGGGCTGCCCCATCACAGCCATTGTCCTGGAGTACCGGCCCAAGGGGACCTGGGCCTGGCAGGGCGTCCGGGCCAACAGCTCCACAGAGGTGTTTCTGACAGAACTTCGAGAGGCCACATGGTATGAGCTCCGCATGAGGGCCTGCAACAGCGCCGGCTGTGGCAACGAGACTGCCCAGTTCGCCACCCTGGACTACGACGGCAGTGAGTTGGAAAGGATGAGCTGGGACAGCCCCAGAGCATCTAAAGAGATGGACAAATAGAAACAGACAGGAACGTGCCCAGGGTAGAGGGCTAAGGAGCAAGACAGAGGGGCCAGCAGATTGGTAGCAGGTGGGTAAGTGGACAGGTCTATGGGTGGCCAGTCCTGACAGGTAGATGGGAGTCTTTGAAGATGCAGTTCTTGCTGTTCATTGCTTCGGGGAGGTGGAGAGGGGAGGTAAGCTGAGATGGAACTGAGGTCCTGCCATCTGGGGGCTATACTAACAGAGGGTATTAGTCAAGATGGACAGCCTGTTTCACAATAACAAATACTAAGAGCCTGGTGGCTCAGCCCAGTGAAGATTCTCTTCTTGCTCTGACAAAGTCCTGACAGAGTTGATTGGCTACCACTTTCACTTGTGCCATCTTCAACATGGCCCCTCCCCCAAGAAAAAAGGCTCATCAGTTCTTAACTGCCTTGAAGGGCTGGTTTTCACCACTTCTTTGTGTGTGTGCAGGTGCATGCCTGTGTGTGTGTATGTGTGTATGGTGTGTTTGTGTGTGTGTGTTGGGGACCAAACCCAGGACTTTGCTCTAGCTAAGTAAAAAATTATCACTTCTTTTTCATCCTCTATTATTCCAACTAATCATGTGACCCTAATCTAGCTGCAAGGTAGTCTGGGAACTGTAGACAAGAACATGGATAATTGGTGAGCACCTAACTGGTGTCTATCTCATAGGGATGCTACACACATACAGAGAGATAGAGAGGGGGCATTGGAGGAAAAGAAAGCTGAGCTCTTAGGGGCCAATTGTTGCCAGGTAAATTAAGTCCACCTACATACTAAGGAAACAGAATGAAAACAGTCTCAGGAGCTAGGCCCCAACAAGACAGTCTTTGTGTAGATAACTCTTAAGCACAGCTTGGAAAACAGGCAAGGATCAGGGTTTGGCAGAGGGTTATATGAGTAGAGTCTATCATTGCCTTCCTGAAGGCACCAGAGACAGCAAATGCTGCTCATGGGAAGGGATCGCAGGATCCCACCCCACCCCCTGCCCCTGGCATCCATAATCACTGACTGATCACCCTGCTTTGTTCCTCCCACACACAGATAGATGTGAGAATGTAATCCCATCAACCCCCATTCTAGGATTAAACATTAAACCTGGCCAGGCAGGAAAATAACCTTGAGAGAGATCAGGAAAATTCTAAACAGAACCAGAAAGTCACTAATATAGCATAAAAGCTTCAAAACTGCACATAGTTGTGCTGATGGACCAGAATTTAGGGAAGCAGAGGAGAAGTTTACAGCTCTGGACTGGGAAGTGAGTGGGGGTCAGGGACCAAGGACAATAGAAGTCATCAGTAGGTTTCCCCACCCATGGGCCTCTGTGAGCTCACAGCATCCCCTGGTTCTCTTCTCTACCCCACTCAGGCACCATCCCTCCCATCAAGTCTGCTCAAGGTGAAGGAGATGATGTGAAGAAACTGTTCACCATTGGCTGCCCCGTCATCCTGGCCACCCTGGGGGTGGCACTGCTCTTTGTTGTACGCAAGAAGAGGAAGGAGAAACGGCTGAAGCGACTCCGAGGTGAGGGACTTTGGTAGGCTTTCTGGGAGAGAGGGTGATGGCTCCCAGTCATACTGGCCACCTTTCAGTGGATCACAGAACCATCTGGCCAAGAGACAGAGCCTGTGTCTCCTGAAAGGAAGACCTGCCAGTCAAACCTTCTCAAGTCTCCTTAGTTATTCACAGCTTTCTCCTCTATGTCCCCAGGATTTCGTGCCTATGCTAGGCCTGACTCTTATATAGATCCACACTGGCGATGCCATATTGGTTATTAACATATGAAAATAGTTCCATATTGGTTGGCAAATGCATCTCTCTAGGACTCCGCTCAATTCCTGGCCAGGAAGTATCCATGCTGTGTCAAATGTGAAATATTTTAAATATCATCCCTTTCAGCACTTAACACCATAGTCTGGCATGAATGAATCTCTTGTTTCTCAATTGTCCCAGAACCTGATACAGTATCTAGCATCTACTGGTTACTTCATATGTTTGTTCACTCCCTTAGAAAATATTTGAGTCTGGTGCAGAGTAGGTACTGTTGGAGGGCAGAGATGCAGAGATGAAGAAGGGGCAAGCCATAAACTTATAGCATTCACTATTTAATGTGAGAAGCCAGGAGACAATAGCAGAACAGAAGAGGGAATTACTAACCTCTCCATAGAATTCAGGACCAGAGGGGATGGAAGAATGGATTGTCCAGGGAATGGCTGGGTGAATGAGTACATAGTTGGATGAATGACTGAATGTTTAAATGGATGAATTGAATATATGGCTGATGGAAAGATGTATAAATACAAGAATGGCTAGGTGAATGGTTTGATGAAGGTTTGGATATGGTTGATTGGGTAGGTGGGTGGGAGGCTAGGTATTTTGATGGATAATAGGTAACAATTTGATGCATGATATAGCCAATCATATAGTTGGATAAAAGAATAACTGGAATGGTAGAATAATTGTATGACTGGTGAATGGGTGGTTGCATAGTAGCGTGGATAGTTAGATATATAAACGGAAACATGGTGGATGCTGAAAGCATTGTTGCATAGATGAGTCAGTAGTTGGAGTGCTGTTTGAGTAGACGGTTAAATAGTTAGATGGGAAGCCTAGGGAAATAGGTCAGTTAGAAGAGTGCTTGCCTAGCGTGCCTGTACCCTAGGGTTTGGTCCTCAGCACTGCATAAGCTAGGTTGAGGGGATACACCAGTAAATCTAGCACTTGAGAGGTTAGGACGGGAGGATCAGAAATTTGAGATTATCCTCAGCTACAAAGGGAGTTCAAGTTTGAGGCCAGCCTAGAATTCAGGAGACTGTCTCAAAAAGAAAAAAAAGTTTGATGCACTGATATTTGGATCACTGGATAGATGGGTGGGTGGGTGGATGGATGGATGGATGGATGGATGGACGGGTGGATGAATATTTTGTTGGCTGAATGAATGGTTGGGTAGACAGGTAGATGGCTGGCTGGATGCAAGCATACCACTGTCTCCACTGTGCGGGTCATCCTCAGCTTCTGGGCTCTAATACATTGGATAGACCCTTGGTTCCCTTCTCTTCTGGTCTCAGTGAGATTCAAGGCCCCTTTGAGATGGACTCTTAAATCCATTCATGGACTTTGGGGCACAGATGCTCTAGAGGAAGAAGTAAAGTCTCTTGGCTGCTGTGAGAGTTTAGTCATCTAAGGCCACTGACCACCTCTGCCTCATCCGACATTCTCCCCTTTTCCCAAGAGAGCTGAGGATATCCTTTACTTCTGTCTGTTTCCAGCATGCCATGGCATCTTGTTAAATTACATCTGGCTCATGAAGTAGACAGAGCACTAAGGATGCCCCCTCTCCTTTAGGAAAGAGCTTACTATTAGATGGGGAAAAAAATTCTAAGGACAGGGAGCCGGATCTAAGCCAATGCCAACGGGGAACAATGAAATCTTGCCATATGGGTCTTAATCTTGCTCCTTCCCTTAGACCATTGCCATTTTAGACAGTGTCCCCACTTCATTCACATGGCTCTCAGTCCTCCTGCTCAAACTCCATTCTCACCTCTCTCTACTGTTTTGCAGATGCAAAGAGTTTGGCAGAAATGTTGATAAGGTAGGTGTCACTTGGCTGCTTTCTCTTTGCTCCACTCCCCCTGTTCCCCTAGTCTGTTCTCCTCCCCCTGCTCCTCTATATTGGAGCCACCCAAAGTGGTGTGACATCTTTGTGATCTGCAAAGCCCCTTACCCTACTCCTGAGCACCCACTTCCTTTCCTTCATCCACAGCAAGAACAATCGAAGCTTTGACACCCCTGTGAAAGGGCCACCCCAGGGTCCACGGCTCCACATTGACATCCCCAGGGTCCAGCTGCTCATCGAGGACAAGGAGGGCATCAAGCAGCTGGGTGAGTGGCCTGTTCTAGGTGTGCTCCCCCAGGCCACAACCCATGGAGGACAACTGCAAGTCCCATGGCCAGGCCAAGGGTTCTAGCAGCAGTCCCACCCACATAACAGCCTGGAATTCACTGCAGATCGTCTCAAGGGCCAGTTTTCTCTTCTTCCAATGCTGAGAGCTACTGGCCTCTCTGGAACTCTGCATTGGACAAAGACAAAGGAAAATTTGAGGAGGACTTCAGGTGATTATTTTTCTCCCTCTAGGAGATGACAAGGCCACCATCCCTGTAACAGACGCTGAGTTCAGCCAAGCTGTCAACCCACAGAGCTTCTGTACTGGTGTTTCTTTGCACCATCCAGCTCTCATCCAGAGCACAGGACCCCTCATCGACATGTCAGACATCCGGCCAGGAACCAGTATGCATTAATCCCAAAGGGACAGTCCTATGGAAGCTGGGGGAGGGGGGATGGTGGGGGGAGTCACTCAGCATGGGGTAGAGTTGATTTTTTTAAAAAGAAAGAAAAAGAGGGCTGGGGAGCTGACTCAGTTAGTAAAGCACCTCTACAAAAGCCTGAGGACTTTGGTTTGGGTTCCCATCTCCCACATAAAAAGCCAGGGACAGAGACACACATCTGCCATGCCAGCTCTGGGGATGCAGAAGCAGGCACATCCCTAGAGCTCTTGCCCAGCCAGCCTAGCCAAATTGGTGAGCTCCAGTTTCATTGAGGGATCCTATCTCAAAAGACCAGGCAGGTGGAAGACAACAGACATCAACCTCTGGCTTCCACACACAAACAACACGTGTATACACACACACACACACACACACACATATACATTTTGAGAGAGAAAGACTACAATGGAATGGATGAAAGAATAGATGAGGCTCTGGAGTTAGGTAGGAGTCTGAAGGCCTAGACTGCAGATATCCTACTTACAAATGGCCTTGGGCATTGCTAACCTTGTCTCTCTGGTTCTTGGTTTCCTTACTTAGAAAATTTGGGCAAGGGTTGGGTCTTCCTGTCCTCTCCAAGGGCTTTCTGTCACAGTGACTTCAGGATGGGCTACATCAAGGGCATAGGGAATGACAGTTAGAAGGCAGCAGAACAGAGCATCCCATTCTTCCCAACATAGAAGAAAATACTGGGGGAGGGGGATCAGGGTACCTCCCACTGCTCCTATACTTTTTCTGTCACTCTTCTCCTATGGGGCAAATCACGTAGTCAGGAAAGCTGCATGGCCAGCATTCTCGAGGGAGCCTCTGTGACTGCTTCTGCCTCTACCCTTGCTCCCCACTGTTCTTCGTGCTAAGTGCCAGCTGCCCATGCCCAAGTGCCCTCAGCTGGAGGGTGCTATCTCTTGCCTCCCTCTGTGTAGACCCAGTGTCCAGGAAGAATGTGAAGTCAGCCCACAGCACCCGGAACCGGTACTCAAGCCAGTGGACCTTGACCAAGTGCCAAGCCTCCACCCCTGCCCGCACCCTCACCTCCGACTGGCGCACTGTGGGTTCCCAGCACGGTGTTACTGTCACCGAGAGTGACAGCTACAGCGCCAGTCTATCCCAGGACACAGGTGTGTCTGGGGACCTGCCTGCATCCCATCCATCTCCTCCAGTTCCCCACATCCACTGCCCACTTCTCTTTTTGCTGACTCCTTTCTAACCAGCCTCTGTTGTCTACCATCCACATGACTTTCCTTCCCAGCTATCCACTGACTCTCTGTGTGGTGGGTATCAGGGGAGGGACATTTGATCTTACTTGCACAAAGATTTTATTTTAATCCCCCCCCCAAAAAAAAACGATTAGGAAAAAAAATGGTGCACTAGACATGTGTTAAAGAAAGAGCTGATATTCCAGGGGTCGGTCTGTTCTTCATTAGCCAATGATCTCACTTCTGCCACCCCTACCACTCCACCAGGGAGAACAGGAACTTCCAGTCTGGTGCCCTCACAGCCAGGTTTCCAAAGGTCCTCTTGGATTAGGGACAGCGTCACTCCCACACATCACCCCCTCCTCTCCTCTCATCTCCACCCCTTCCATGTCTCTAGACAAAGGACGGAACAGCATGGTGTCTACTGAGAGTGCTTCCTCCACCTATGAGGAGCTGGCCCGGGCCTATGAGCATGCCAAGTTAGAGGAGCAGCTGCAGCACGCCAAGTTTGAAATCACAGAATGCTTCATCTCAGACAGCTCCTCTGACCAGATGACCACAGGCACCAATGAGAATGCCGACAGCATGACATCTATGAGCACGCCCTCAGAGCCTGGCATCTGCCGGTTCACCGCCTCTCCACCCAAGCCCCAGGATGCTGACAGGGGCAAGAACGTGGCTGTGCCCATCCCTCACCGAGCCAACAAGAGTGAGTGCTCAGCCCGCATCCCCTGCCCTGCCCCATCCCCAATACCATAAGCCTTATCTAGATCTTGTCCTGCCAGCCCTGCCTGGTTCCAAGGATAACAATAGCTCAGAAACAAGTTCTGGCTCAACTTCTTCATATTTCTGTGGTTTTAAATAAGTCTCTTAACCTCTCTGCCCTTAATTTTCTTATTTGTATAATTCAAATGATACTATCTCCTTTGCATTAAAAATCACATGCATGACTGATCCATGGGAGGGGCTCATTATGTAGTGGGCATTCCCTTAATCTGTGAGGATGGACTGGGATTGAGAGAGTGTGTCACCAGGCCTCTGACTCTGATAGCTTCTGCCTCTTTGATTCCAGGTGACTACTGCAACCTGCCACTGTACAACAAGTCAGAGGCCTTCTTCCGAAAGGCAGATGGACGGGAGCCCTGCCCTGTGGTCCACACCCCGAGAGGCCTCCATGAGGAACCTGACTCGAGCCTATCACACCCAGGCCCGGCACCTCACTCTGGACCCTGCCAGCAAGCCCTTGGGCCTCCCCCATCCAGGGGCCCCCGCTGCCACCGCCACGGCCACCTTACCTCAGAGGACTCTGGCCATGCCGGCCCCCCCAGCTGGCATGGCACCCCCAGCACCTGGCCCTACCCCCAGCGAGCCTCCTGCTGCCCCCAGTGCTGCCCCTCCGGCCCCCAGCACTGAACCTCCACGGGCCGGAGGCCCACACACCAAAATGGGGGGCTCTAGGGACTCACTACTTGAGATGAGCACCCCAGGTGTAGGGCGTTCTCAGAAACAGGGGGCTGGAGCCTATTCCAAATCCTACACCCTGGTGTAGAAGCGCTGACATCAGGAGAAGGGCTCCACGCTGGGACCTCTGCACCTCCAGCCCTCACACACCAACGTGGCTGTTTCCTGAATTATTTATATTAAACTCACAGACAAAAAAAAAAAAAAGACGTCAAAAAGAAACCCCCAAGTCATGAACACTTGTACATAGGACTCTTTTGTACAAATGAAACTATTTTCTTCTTCTCCATGAAGCCAGGGCACAAAAGTCAAATCCTCCACCCCACGAACTATGTGTGGAGAGATATATACATATATAGGCAGAATGGGACACAGCAACAATCTATATATCTATATATTTCTCTCACCTTCTTTTGAGACAGAGGCACAAAGACAGCAATTTTTTGGCCCTCCTACTCACCCCCCTCCCAACTAGGTGATTTTGACAAAGACCAAAATCCCAACTCAGAGACACTGCATGCGATTTTACTGTTCCAAGAAAACCAGGAGTTGCTTCAATTTGCAGATGCTTATGTGTTAATACCTTTTTCTATAAAAAAAGACCCAGCGCCATGTGCAATAAAGGTTATGTTTCTACGTGGTGGCTTTTTTCCCCATCTGGCAAGGGCCAGTGGGGAGGGCGGAAAGACCTCTGTACCAGGCCCCAGCTTTGACTTCGTGCTAGAAGCTTTTTTAAAGCCTTCAGTTAGCCAGGGCACATCCATTGAGCATGTCTTTTGTTCTCAGATTCATGCTGGGTTCTAAGAGGCGACCAGCTCTGTGGCTTTGAGCAAGTACCTAAACCCCTCTGAGCCAGTTTCTTGTCTGCAGACTGAAGGTACTTGTAGCCCATGCAATGAGACAGTGAATGTGTTCTGGGAAGCCTAGAGCCAGCAGTGGGAGTCCCCTGACCTCTCCTCCAGAAGAGCCAGAGCAGATAGGGGAGTGTGAACCACCAGTGTGAACCACTGGTGCACAGTTACATGAGAAGTACAGGTGAATATATGTTTCAGTTTTCTTAAAGTGTGTATAGCTTTTTTCTGACATTGGGGTCTAGGCTCTAAGCCTTCTGTCTGTCTTCTTTCTTATTCTCTGTAACTATCTGTCTTTCTCTGACCCTTGTTTCTGCCTCCCTTCCCTATCATCAGCTTCTAGAGCTCACTGTCTCTCCTGTCACCACCCAACCAACTCTGGTGCTCACTGTTCCCCTGACACCAACAAACCAACCGTCTTTTCCCATGGACACACTCTCTTAAATAGCTCCCCTCCAAGTTGTTCCCAGAAGTCCAAGTGACATGTAACCATAAGGAAGGCTGCACAGTACATAAAACTTCTTGGGGGCTGGAGATGGTTCGGCAGTTAAGAGCACTGGCTGCTCTTCTAGAGGACCCAGGTTCAATTCCCAGCACCCACATGGCAGCTCACAACTGTCTATAACTCCATTTCCAGGGTGTCTGACCCTATTACACAAATGCACTTAAATTTTTTTTTTAAATTCTTGGCAAAGAATCCCCCTACAAATATATAAACTATTTGGGGATGTACCCAGCACTCAAAGCTCAGGACTGACATTGGGCAAGGTATAGCCACAGGGAGGAGAGAGAATGCTTGGAGGTCAGAAGGCAAAAGGGGTTCAAAGGCAAGGAAAACCGAGAATGTCCAGAAGACTTGGAGAAGAAGGACAGGTTTGGCAGGGATCAGCAACTCAAACACCGGGTAGAGAGACCAGTGTCACACGGAGGATTTGGGTGCACAGCATTTCTGGAGACACGGTCTATTCGGGGAGGCTGCCTGTGACCTCCTTCCATGGCCACAAAGGTTTGGAACAGCAAAGTTAGGGGAAAGGCCTAAGTTAGAGGCCAGCAGCAAATCCTACACGGTGACCAGCCCCGGGGAGACTGGACTGAGGATCTGGAAGGAAGATGGGTGTTTCTGAAGATGACAGAGGACTGAGAAGGGGCAAATTGGTGGTATAGAGCAAGAAGCAAGCTAGTGCAGCACGCAAGCAGGTCACACCAAGCAGCCTGGGCCACAGTGAAACCCTACCTAGGCTATGTGGGATGTCCAGAAATTAATATGAACAACCATGTTAACGGGTAAGGGAAGGTATAAAGACTCTGAAGTGAGTTCAAAGTTCATGAAGAAGTGCTCGTTTCAGCCCCCACACCCACAATAGACCCCAGAGAACTGGCTAACTGCATAGCAAAAACCAAGGCCCTGCTGGCGCAGCTCAGAACCTGACACTTCCCATGGCTATGTGCGCCATCTGCAGGTAATGTCTGAGATTGCAGACACAATAATCAAACCTAGAAGCTCTGCCTAGAATTAACTAAATGAACACACAAACTCTCTCTCTCTCAACCTCTCTCTCTCTCTCTCTCTCTCTCTCTCTCTCTCTCTCTCTCTCTCTTTCACACACACACACACACCCATGCTCTCTGAACACTGAAAAACAAATATGAACCAGTCACAGCTCCAGCCAGGTCACGGCATAAATAACTGCAGAGAAGTTAGGAAATTGAGCCACCCTCCTCGGGGCTACAAAGCGGACATTGCAGTGAGGGCATGTTGTGGAGCCCTATGGTGTGGGAGGCAGGAGCTAGGTAGAGTCCGTCACATTGCCTCATGACTTCATTGCTGGTTTAGGACACAGTGTCAAGTTTCTATTTCACAGACAAGAAAGCCAGGACCTTCGGGGGTTAGGAAACTCTTCCAAGTTTAGAAGATCCGGAAGAGATCAATGAGGCTTTAGCTCTTAAGAGTCTGCTCCCTTGGTCACTGAGTCACACTACCTGGTGTTCCACCTTTCAAAGTCTGAGTTTCTGTTGTGCCATGAGGAGGCTGCCATCAGAAGAATCCACCCTGGGAGTAAGCTGGACTGAAGCAGGTAAGTAGCAGATATGGAGCTGTGCAGTCAGATGAGCCTTGATGCTGGCGGGATGGGAGGGGAGCACTGCACAGTTCTCTCTGGAGAGACACGGTCAGCGGTGGAAGGGGAAGGATGCCTGGGAGGTTGCTGGAGAAGGCCTGGGGCCTGAGGACTGTGTAGGTTGAGGAAGAATGAAAGCAGCAATGGAAAGCCAAGCAGGAGCCAGTTAAACGTCTGTTCAACTGAGCTGGGCCCCTTACTAAGATGCACAAGGTCTGGAAATTCAGACAGGCCAGGCTGGAGTGTAACTCAGTGGGTAGAATTCATGCCCAGCATACATGGGCGGAGCCCCAGGTTCAATCTGCAGCACCACATAAACCAGATGTCATGGTGCATGCTGGTAACTCCAGAACTCAGGAGGTGAAGCCAGGAGGATCAGAAGTTCAAGAGCCTACATAGTAAGTTTGAGGCTGGCCTGGGATATATGAGACCCTGTGACAAATGGGAAGGCAGAGGAAGAGGAGGAAGAAGAGGGGGAGGAAGAGGAGGAAGAAAAATGAAGAGAAAGAGGAAAAGGAAGAGAAGTAAAAGAGGAGGAGGAGGAGGAAAAGGAAGAAGAAGAGAAGGAAAAGGAGGAATTATCAGGTCTGTACAAAACCCAGACTATTTCACTTGCTAATACTGTTGAACCATACCACGTTCTGTTCTTTGTTCTAGAACCATACCCAGACCCCACAGATCCCTACCCTTGTCATTTGCTTTCAACAAAATGAAGACCTGGATCAGTCACCTTAAATGTCTGCTCATCCTTTCTAGATATCTCCTTTGTCCCCTGCAGGCAAAGCCACCTTGAGGACCCTGGTCTTCAAAATGTTGTCCAAAGACAAAAGCATCAGCAGCACTAGACGCTTAGAAAAAATAGAACTCTTCAGGCCTCACCTGGAGCCACTGACTGAGTCGAAGCTGTATCTTAGCGTCATGCCAGGGGTGCATATATACAGGAAAGTTTAGGAAGCCCCCTCTCAAAGACTGTCAGAGAGACAGCATCTTGTTTCTCCATCTACCAACAGCCAGAGCTAGACTAGTAGATCTCAAACCTAGCTGTACAAGAGTCCCTGGAAAACTGGCTACAAACTGCAGAGGCCGGAATCTCACCAATCCAGTCAAATAAGTACTTGTTGGCATTAGGCCAGGTATTTGTATTTTTATTACTGTAAAAATACATACCATAAAAATTTTCCATTTTAAGTATTTTTAAATGTTCAGTTGAGCAGCATTAAGTATATTCACTTAACTTTGAACTGTCCCTCTCCTTTTCTAGAACTTTCTACGTTCTCTCTAGAGTTGCTTGTTTGGGGGAAACTTATATGAGTACAGACACTCAATATCTGTCATTTCTTATCTATTATTTTGCATAAAATAATGTCTTCAAGTTTCATCTGTGTTGTATTGTTACTTGTTTGAGTGTTTTGTTTGTTCATTGTTTGGCTGGCTGGCTGGCTGGCTGGTTGGTTGGTTAGTTGGTTGGTTTTTTAGACAGGATATTTCTATGTAGCCCTGACTGGCTTGAACAGGCTGTGGCAATCCTTCTGCCTTTACCTGCCAAGAGCATGAAAAGCAGGTGCGCCCTCATCACACCTGACCCATACATTGTATCTTTTGTTGTTGTGTTTTGTTTTTGATTTGAGGCAGGTTTTCTGTATGCCCAGATTAACCCTAAAGTCTCGATGCTCTTCAGCCTCCCTTTCTGTATGCCCAGATTAACCCTAAAGTCTCGATGCTCTTCAGCCTCCCAACTGCTGTGATTACAGGAGTGAGCCACCATATTTGCATATTTTTTGAGAGAATATGAGAAATTAATGACAACATATGACCTTTTTACATTTATTATGTGTGTACATTTATGTGTGTGTACATGCACCCATGTGTGTGTGTGTGCACATACATACCAGGGTATGCAAATCAATGTCAAGAGGACAACTTATAGGAGTTAGTTCTCTCCTATGCAGTTAATTCCAAAGGTTGAACTTAGTTTATCAGGCTTAAAAAATGGCAGACATTTTTCACCCACTGAACCATCTCAGCATCCCTGTTGTATCCTATATCAGAAATGTATTCCTATTTAAAATATTGTACATATTCACCGTACTTTGTTCATCTGTCATCTGTGGATGTTCACACCTTCTGAGCATTATAAATAACGCTGCTAGTGACATGGGTATGTAATTATCTGGATCCCTGCCTTCGATTCTCTTGAGCTTATGACCAGAAGATTTGCTGAGTTATATAACAATTGTACGTTTCAATTTTTTGAAAAACTGCCACCCGGTGACTATGTGCTGTTTCTGTTATTGTTTAGTTGTTTGCTTGATTGGGAGTTGTTTTAGACTGGATCTCATTTTGTAACCCAGGGCTTCACATGTAATCCAAACTGGCTTTAAACTCATGGTGTTTCTCCATTTCAGCATTCTGAGTGCTAGAATTACAGACACGAGCCACATCACACTTGGCTAAATGAGGACCATTGGTGAAATCCATTGTGACTTGTCTTGTTCCTGTCACAGTGCTGGGAAGCATTCTACTACTAAGTCATACCTCCAGCAACATCTGTATTTTTAAGATTTTTTTTTTTAATGTATATGAGTGTTTGCTTTCCAGTTTGTATGTACATCACCTGCATGCTTTATTCCCACAGAGGCCAAAAGAGGGCATCACATTTCCTGAGACTAGAATTATATATGGCTATGAACTACCTTGTGGGGGCTGGGAATTGGACCTGAGTCTTCTGCAAGAGCAAAATTGGTATTAATCATTAAGCAATCTTTCCAGTTCCCAACATCGGTATTTTTTAAAGATTTATTTATTTATGTTTATGAGTACTCTGTCTGCCTTCACGTCTGCACAACAGATGAGGGCATCAGATCCCATTACAGATGGTTCTGAGCCACCATGTAGTTGCTGGGAATTGAACTTGGGACCTCTGGAAGATCAGCCAGTGCTCTTAACTGCTAAACCATCTCTCCTGCCCAACATCTGTGTTTTTAACAAGCAAAATGCTTTCCAAAAATTTACAAGTTTTTTAACATTTATTTATGCATGTGTGTGTGTGTGTATGTGAAGGTCAAATGACAACTTGCTGTATTTGGTTCTCTCCTCTACTGTGGATTCTTTTGTATGTTCTCCTCCCCGGGTGGTAGCTAAGCCATTGGCCACTGGTACAGCTCCAGGAAAAAGAGGCTAGGGCAGGTCTGGAAAGGTTTTTGGTGGGAGCCTGAGAACCACAGGAAACAGACTTCCCAGGAAGTTATTGAAGCAATAAAAAAGTTACAGGATAGAGGGAAGGGCACTGGGCAGCCTCATTTGCATCTGGGAGGCTCACAACCAGACCTAGGTGGTCATATTGTCATTGCCTGGGGCCAAAGTTCTGGAGGTGCCTCTTCTGCAGGGGGAGTGGTCTTACAGGGGCCAGAGGAAGACCTTATAAGGTTATATAGGGAAAAGAGAGACCTAGCCAGAGGCCCTCCAACAGCAGCATTAGGTAAATGATCTGTCAGTGCCACGCTGTGAAGGCATGGCACCATAGGAGCTAGCTGGGATTTGTCTGAGTAAGAGAAGGGAGCAGCTGATGCTTTCTGCTCTCAGGGTGAGAATTCCAGGGTTCAAAGCACACTTCAACCCTCTCTTAGCTCAAGGACAGGCCCACACTCCATGTGGATTCTAGGTATTGAACTCAGGTCATCAGGCTTGGCAGCCATTTACTGAGCCATCTTACTAGCCCCCAAATTAATTATTCATGAACCAAATGTCCTCAACACTTCCGATGATATTGAGCTGGACATCAGAAATACAAGGGCCCTGTGCTTCTCTCCCTGCCCTCAAGGGTACAAATTGGCAGAGACAGATGCTCACGGTGAAGTATGCCCATGATCCCAGCACTTGGGAGAAAACAGTAGGGGAATCAGTTTAGGATCATCTTTCAAGGCCAGCATATGCTACCTAGTCCCTGTCTCAAGAAGAAAGAGAAAAAGAAGAGAAGAAAGAGGAGAAAGGAGGATGATGATGAAGAGGAAAAGAGGAGGAGGAAGAGGAGGAGGAATTTGAGGAAGAGAAGTAGGAGATGAAGAAGGGGTGGAGGAGGAAGAATTGTCAAAGGTGAATGAGAAGCGGCTGGTCTGCACATGACGACAGTTCCAGGCACCCCCTTCCAGATGGGGCCACAAGACTGGGTGCTGACAGGTGGAATGTGGCAGAAGTGAGGTGTGCTGCCTTCATGCTGAGTGCATAAACATCTCCCTAGTCACTCCTGCTCTCCCTGTCTAGATGCCAATGCCCAAGGGCCACTTACTGAAGATGGCAAAGCCTCTGTCAGCTTGGGCACCTGCACATGTGCTCAGAGTAGGGAGGGGTCCCTTCTAACACACCAACACCACTGGCTTTCTTGTGAGCAAGAAGTAAACATTTAATGTGTTAAATCTCTGGGGGTCTGAAGTTTATCTTTACAACAGCTAGTATCATCCCAACTTATGACAGAGACGAAGAACTTGGCTCTCATCCATCAGGAGCCTAGAGCCCCTCTATCTCCTGGCTTACAGACTGGATATCAGGCCAGGCAAAGGTTGGAGGAAGAGCTACTGGTAAGCTGGAAGGGAGGAAAGCATCTGTGGTCAGTAGGACAGCAGGATAGGAGGACCAACTGGGCTCCAGCCCTGAGGTAGGGTCCTATCCTCGCTCCCAGAATCCACCTCTCCTGGGCAGTGGGAGCAATGAGGGGGAGGGAACAGCTGCCAGCTATGTGTTGCTCTTGAGATGATCCATGTTTGGTTTTAGTGCCTTACAACTAAAGGATCTCAGGGTTCAAAGAGGCCCTCAGGGTCGCCTCATTCAAGCCTCCACCTGAATCTTGAGTTCCTTCTGCAACCAGCAAGGGCTTCCCTGCCTACCTCCTTTTGTAGTCTCAATGTGTCCCCTAAAGGTTCTCATGGTTAAAAACTTAGTAGTCCCCGAAGTTGTATGTTGATAGTATCTGAGTTCTTTAAGGGGTCATTAGGATTAGATGGTGTCATGATATTCTTTCTATTGCCGTGATTAAACATTCTGATCAAGAGCTACTTAAGGAAGGAAAAGCTTTATTTGGCTTACACTTCCGGGTCACAGTGCATCACTGAAGGATGTCAAGTCAGGAATGCGAAGCAGAAACCTTGGAGGAACAGTTTGTTTGCCTGCTCTCCGGCTCATGCTTAGCTAGCTTTCTTATACAGCCCAGGACCGCCTGACTAGGGATGACCCACCCACAGCGAGCTGAGCCCTCATTTATCCGGACATTCCCACGGGCAAATCTGATCTAAGTAACTCTTCAACTGAGGCTTCTCCTCTCTGATGATTCTTAGCTGTGTCACTCGAACTAGGCAAACCAGGACAGATGGGGTCATGAGGGTGGGGCTGTACCATGTCATCAGTAGTTGTATAAAAAAAGAAACTTGAGTTGATATGCTTCTCTCCCATAATGCCCTTCATCATGCTATGATACAGCAAGAAGGTCCTCACCAGGCTCTGAGCAGATGATACCACCCTGCTCTTTTGGACTTTATAGTCTTTGTAGCTATGAAGAAATGAAGGCCTACTTATAAACTACCCAGTCTTGGATATTTTGTTATATAGCAACAGAATACAGAGTGGGTCCAACAAAAGTGTCACAGACACCTGTGGATGGCTCTGCCAACAAAATCTCCCCTTCTGCCAGGCCTGAACTGTCCCATCAAAACAAGTCTCAATCCACCCTCACACAGGAGGAGCATTCCACACATGAGGTGACAGTGGTTAACCTTGAGAGTCAACTTAACTGGCCTAATAAGTACCTGGGGAACTGAAAAGTGTGTCTGTTTTCAGAGATAATAAAGATCGTGAGGGCTCTACCTAGTATACAGATTGAACCATTAACGGATGGTGGCAGAACTGTGGAATGTGGCGTCTGGTTGGAGGAAATAGGTTGCCAGGGATGTGCTATTGGAAACTAGGTCTTGACCTAGCCCTTTGTTACAGCTCTGCTCCGTTTCCTGTCTACAAGGAAAAGAAACTCCTCCACCATAATGTTCTGCCCAAGTCCATTCAGCTAAGACACCAGAGGCTGAGTCCTCTAAAACAGTGAACCAAAATAAATCCTTCCTCTTTAACTTAAGGTACTTTTTCATAAGGTAATTAAAACATATTGTCTTTGGGCTGTTTTTAGATGATAAACCAGTTCCAGGATCCCGGGTATTCAGACCAAGCTGCCAGGGACTGTGCTGTGAGCCTGGAGGGAAGGGGAGCTGTTGACACTGAAGTGGTTGTGGGCAACAGAGTTTGACTTTCAGAAACAGATCCAGTTCAAATCCTACTTATAAGCTCTGTGACCTTGACCTGCAGTTATCTAGCCTCTCAGAACTTAAACTTTCTCATCTCTGAAATATCGGTTTCCTAAGGTTGATTACAAACAAGAGCATAAGGAAACCATAGCACAAGGAAGCGGCCAACAGATGTTGGCTTGCTCCCTCAATTACTCCTTCCTTCCTACAAAGTGGCTAGGACACTGGGCTAAATTCTTGTTTTCAGCTGATTTACCATACAAATCTCTGACACGGGGCCATGCTGGCTGATCCTCCTAGCTATCCCCTTGCTACAAACTCAAGACTACACATAGACTGTTTACTGAGGGAAGTGGGAAAAACCCACTTAACTTTACCAGCTTAAAACCTGGGTGTGGGGCATCGAGCATGTCTTCAGTTTTGTCTACACCAGAAGAAACCCAGTCTGGGGAAACAGCACTGTGGGTCTGCAGCCTAGCAAACTGGACTCGGGGAAGGGGCAGACAGTGAATGTGAGGGTGTACTCCCTGAGGACTCGCAGCAGGTGTAGGGCTGAAGAGTGCTCTGGGGGAGGGGGAGGGAGTGAAGGGTTCTACAATTTACTGGGGACCTCAGGCTCCTAAAGGTTTCTGAGCCTTGATTTTTCTGTCACCCCTAAAAATGGAGTAGACACACCTGCACCAAACTCCACACTGTTGGAATGATTAAATCAGACAGATAGCCAGGGAGGTGTTTCAACCATTTTCCCTCCTCCCTTTCCCTCAGGGGGAAGGATACAAAGGCCGTCAAAGAGAGGAACACATTGGCAGACTGCCTCGTAGAAAACAGACTTGCAGAGATTTAATGGATGCAAAAAACACAGGATTGTCACCAAGGTAGGTTGCATCACATGAGCTGTTCTCAAGGCACATCGAGTGGGACAAATAATAAAATGGACTTTTTTTGTGTGTGTTTGGCTGATGACTACAAAATATCTGCGAGAGTAAAAAAGCCAACTGGCTCTTAGTGTCTTGTTCTACAGCCAAGAAATGAGCAATAAAGCGGGGAGAGTTGGTTTCGGGGGGTTGCAGGGGTAAAGGCAGCCCTCAGCTTCTCAAGACAAGCAAGACGAGGGCATTTTGTCTAAACAAGACAGATGCCGAGGACACAGCCTGCCGCTCCCGCGGAGCCCACAGAGGGGGTGTGGGCTGTGGGGGCTGTGGGGGCTGTGCGGGCTGTGCCAGGAGCACCACCTAGCCCAAGACCATCCCTGCCCATGCCAGGTACCAGTCAGCCCTTCCACCAGCTCTGGGAAGAGCTGACAGTTGATTGGCCCGGGGTGGCCAGGAGTGGCCAGGGGTGGCCAGGGGTGGCCAGGGGTGGCCCGGGCTGAAGGACAGATGGAAAAGGGCTCACAGCTACACTAGGGATGTTGTAGGAAGAGAAAGAGCAAGACACAGAAGCCATCCCCGTCTTTTTCCTATGGCTTTTTGGCTTCCTGGAGAGATAGGTGCTTGAGACCTGAGAGCAAGGGGAGAGAGCTCCGAGAGCATCCCGAGGGAAGGAAGGGTGCTCCTGAGGAGAGCCCTGAGGAAAGCACAGTGCTGGCTGAGGGAACAGAGGCAGAATATCTGGGGCCCTTGAGCAACTTCCAGCAGTGCTCAGGCAGCTGAGTCCAAACCTGAGATAGTCAAAAGAAGATATTAAAAATGGAAAAAGGAAAGAGAGGGGGGTGAGCGCGATCCTTATGGGGCTGAGGTATCGGAAAGACGGGTACAGGCCCAACAGAGTCCCAGGGCTGTCCTGACCAATGAAGGACCGCACTCTGCACCTTCATGAGAGCCCTCACCAGACCTCGAAGGCCGGGAGACCAACCTCCCAAGGAGAGTCCCTAGGCCTCCCACAGCCGCTCCTTTAATTGGAGGCGGCCACATCTCAGTGCTGTTTTGATGCAGAAGCTCACAGGTGCCCCCATATCCCAGCTCGGGACAGTCCATGGTCGAAGCTCGTGTGGCTCTTCACAGCCATGCCATGCCCTCCACCCACTTACCCATGGTTCCACCAAGTCCTCCGGTGGCTGCCCTCCACCCCCTTTCCCCGAGTCCTGGGTAGAGTGCACGATGGAGGACGTGCTTGATCAGGGAAATAAAGTGCTGGCAGCTCTTCAGGCACTTGGGGTAGAGGAGGGGGCCCACTGCCCTGGCCCCCCACAGGGCTCAATAGTGAAACACATTCAGTCTGTTGTTCTCATCCAGGCCCAGCTGCAGTAAGTTTGAGGTGGCTGTTGGTTTGGGCACCGAGGGGAAGAGTTGTCTGGCCACAGAGTGAAGGAAAATTGTGGATGGCTGAGTATGTCCAGGTGGATGCTAAGAAAGGGTCGAAGGCCCAACAGGATGCTCCTCGGCCACTATAGTCGGGCTGCTTTGTCAGGGAGGATCTAGGGCTTGGGGACCAGCTGAAAGGATACACCTTGGGGTCATTCCTGAAATGTTCTAGCCACTTCCGGTTAGACTCGATCATGCTCTGAATGCTGACACTGTCCGTCTTGGGGACTCGAGAATGGGGGCGCTGCAGGAGGTGGAGCTGCTCACTGGCAAAGAGGAGAGTTGAGAGCGTGAGGAGAGGAAGAGTAAAGTAGGCAGAGGAGGGATGGTGTGAACAGCCAAGCATCCCCCTCCCCCTCACCGACCCACCAACACCTCCGTGAGGCCTCCAGCAATTCAAAGGTCTACCTCCAGCAAGGCAAGCATCAATTCCCAAAAGGGAAGGCAGTGGCTGCCCTCCACCCCCTTTCTGCGAGTTTAATGCAGACGTTTACTCTGGACTCTCACATTTGTCCATCCTCAGCCAATCCCATCAGCAAGAAGCTTCCTTTGTCGGCTCGCATACTTACATAGCATTAGCATCGGCCCTCGGGCTGCCCCAAAGAGCAGAGATGGTTGGGAGACTTACAGTTAGGGTTGGGTGTGGGGAGAGGAGTATATTTGGCAGAGAATAAGATGAATAGGAAATTAATAACAGGTCTAAATAATTGCCTGTCTGTCTCCCCCACGGGGTCTCCCTCTTACTCCAGATGTTGCTCAGCAGGTATTGGAGAAGGGGCCATAAGAATCAGACAATGAGCTCAACAGAAAAGACGGGCCAGACTCCAGGGCTAGTGGGGCCAGGATAAGCAGGGTCTCACCTCAGGTTCAATGGGCAGCATTCACAGAGCTAGTTGGACACGCCCCTCCCCACACCCACTGGACCTCAGCAGCAGGATTTGGCTTTTCACTGGCTATGGGGGGTACCTTAGACATAGTCAAGATGTAGGTGACTCAGGACTGGGAACCTGCCTGGCTTCCTGGGGCACCAGGACCATGAGGTCTGTGTCCACCCGTCCCTGGTTCATCTGCCCAGGGAGGTACAGTGAGGATCTTGACTATGAAGCTCCGCCCAGTGCAGAGAGGCTTACCTTACAGACACGTAGCCCAGCTTGTTCTCCAGTGGGGGCGGGCAGCCGCTGAGCAATGGGATGCCAGCTGGAACAGCAAAAGAGAGTTCAAGGGTGGCAGTCAGCTGAGCCAGCCCCAGCGGGCCACCTCCAGGTTCACTACCAGCACCTCCTGCATTCCCAGAAAAGGACGTCCCCAGAACAAACAATGGCAGGGAGAGTTTCTGGTGACAGACAAGAGCTGTCCTATTTACTTTAACTCTAAAATTCTAATTTCCAGTTTGGACAGAAAGAAGAATTTACTTTGCTGTTACATTGTCCTCAAGTGGCTGCCTTTATGACTTCTTATGTGCCTTACCAGGGCGATGAGACTAGAGGAGACCAGGCCCCAAAGCAGAAGCCAGGCCAAGCAGTCATGTGACTCACTCACTCACAGGGTATTCTGGAGCTTATTACTAGACAGCCCTGAGTCTCAACTTACTCATCTAGAAAATGGGGATAAATAATTCCTACCTCAGAGAACTACAATATGGACTAAATGAAGGAGCGCGTGTGTAAACGCCATAGTGTACTGTACTGATGGCAGGCATTAGGATGACAGCAATAACTTCTTTAGATTCTGCCGGGCTCAGCTCCTAACAGTACAGGCTCTGTGTAAAACATTCTGGCACAGAGCCTCTGGGGCAGGGTCACCAGCAAGGTCTCCCTTTACCAGGGTCCCACAGGCGGAGCCAATGGGCCAAAGATGGGGATGAGGTAAGGGGCAGGCAAAAGAAAGGATGATTGTGAGAGAGGACAGAAGGTGGAGGAGGGAGATGGGAAGGTCCTACCCAGACACCAGGCCTGTGGGCGGGGGTGGCGGGGGGTGGAGACCTACAGGGAAAATACTTGCGCCACTTCTCCAGCAGGAAATCATCCACCGTTTGTGAGGAAGAGGAGGAGAGCTTGGCGCCCTGTCCCGGGTCCCAGGCCCACTGGGTGGATGTGGATGTAACAGAGGATGACGATGAGAGCTTGGTCAGGGAGGAGTAGGCAGGGGCAGGGGCGCTCTTGGAGGACCGCAGCGAGGAGGTGAGGAGCGGAGGCGGGGGCTGGCCGCCGAGGACCTGTGGCGGCGGCTGGGAATTGAGGCTGCCCAGCACGCTCAGCACCCCGTTTAGCTCACTGCTGATCCGCTGAAGGGAGCTGCTCAGGTAATGGATCTTGTTGGGATCAGCAGAGCTTAGGGGTGAAGTGACTGAAAGGAAAGAGGCAGATGGCAAGGACTCAGCTTCAGGTCCGGCTGGCACTTGAGTACTCTACTGCTGCCTCTTCCTGTCCCTGCAGGTAGAGCCTGCCTTCTGGGAGGACAAAGGATGGCTTCTGTGTCCCAAAGGAACACAGAGAGGTCTTTGACCCAATTGAGGCCAGAGCAGCAGAAAGTAGGTGGCTGGACCCAGCACTGACAAGGTACCTCATCCAGACACAGGCTCACTGCAGGGCTGGAGGGCAGGGGACTGGACCAAAGCCCCCACAACACTGGACTTCTCCCCACCTCTCCCTCCCAGGCTCCCGCGCCAGGCCACCACTCACACTCACTGTGAGGCAGGGGGCAGGACTCAGAACTCTCACTGCTCAGGTCTTCCATGTCGCTGAGATCAAAGGTCACCTTCTTGATAGAGGATCCTTTCATAGTGTCCTCATCAGAGACCTGGCAGATGGGAATAGTCACCAGTATTGTCCCTTCCCATGTGTTTTCTATCCACCTGCCCTTGTGGTAAGTGAGGTCTGGTGAGTTGGTTCTTTCGGGGTTCAAGGTTCTACAAGCACCCCAGGAGAGGTACCAAAAAGTCTGCGTCAGTACAGAGGCTAAGCTAAGAGAACCCACCTGCTTGTGAGACAGTGCATAGATCCCTCAGGACCGGAGGAACCCCATTACTCTGCCCCCAACTAGCCTAGCAGTCTCCCCATTTGAGCGCCCCTGCTCTCAAACCTAAGCCTGGAGCGTGGAGGACACTGCACATAGTCAGGGAAGGAGGGACACCCCTGCTACCACACTTGGTCATGCCGCTCCTGGAACCACGTAGGAGGAGCAGGGCTTGTCCCCAATTCTGTGACATTCACCAAGAATGCTGAGACCAAGCACCAGAAGCTCCAAGGTCACCCTGAACCATAGCCCAAGATGGCAACTGTTCAGATGTTTTGGCAGAGCCAACACCTCTACTATCTCAACAGCCAAGTGCATGAGCCCTAGAGATCCAGTTCTCCCTGGATCCCAAGAATAGAGGAGGAGGGAGGAGCCTATGTGGGTTATGTGGCCACGAGGTGATACCTCTTCCTGTAGAGAAGTTTCCAGCTGGTTCAGCTTCTCCTCTTTCTTCTTCAACAGGTCATGGCCTTTCCGCATGGCTGACTTCATCTCATCCAGGTGCCTCGTCTCCTGTGGCCAGGGAGGAAGGGGAAGAAAATAGCCTTAGCACAGACACTAGAATCCCATCCTGAAACTTGCTGGCTGGGTGGTCATAAACACACCAAACACACCCCGTAAGTCTCAGTCCAGCTGCTCAGCTGAGAGAAACACTACTTTCCCTTGGATCCTGGGAACTGACGGGATGGTGTGTTACATAGGGAGCACCATGCTGTAGACACTTAAGTTCTCAAGCTGTTGACCAGATGGCTACCATCACTCCACTACCTGTTACTATCACCCTGGCCGCCAACGGAAGGAATAAAGCAGGGCAGGAAATGTACCCAGGGATAGAATGGATACACCCTGGGGAGCCCGTCCTTGTGTCCACAAGCCTCTTGCTATCTGTTACCCACAAGGCTAGGCATACAGGTCGCAGGGCATGTGTCCCTCAACAGTTCTGGCACCGTCAGAACTCTAAGAGTCCAGACATGATCCGGGGGAGCCCATGCTATCGAGGCCTCGACTGGTACAGAAACCTGAAACATCATGTAATGATGGCATCTCTGTCTTTTCATTGCAAATCAGACTGCCCGAGAAGCCAGCCAGGGCAGCTACTCCCCGTTAACACTGAGTGTACCAGAGCAGCAAAGAAGAGCGTTGCATTTGAAATATTTCAGACAGTGGTCACACCTTTCACCCAGGAGATGGCAATGGTAACACAGGCTGAGTATGCCATTTCCAAGCTGCTTGGCTTTAGAGATGTTTGAGATTGTGTAGTTTTTTTCAGGTTTGGGAATATCTGCATAACTTTACAGCTTGCACTGATTTGGGGATCAGGAACCCTCACGTACACCTCGCTGGCTAAAGATGATTGCTATGAAGATAAAGCTATAGTATGGCCATGATCAGGCAAGTGGCCCCAGGACCCATGTGGCCCATCTCAGGGTTTCTAGAATGGTCAGCTGAGGAAGGCTAGCACCCAGACCTCCCGACACAAGCTAGCAGGCCCTCCTTTAGGCTCCTGACCTCATCCAAGTTCTTGCGCACGTTGTCCAGGACCTTGGTGCCTGGTAGGTCTCCGTCCACCTCCTGGGCACTAGCCAGCTCATGGCGCCAGTGCTGCTGGGCGGCTTTCAGAGCCGTCTGTCGCCTCCTCATGGAGCGTGTCTGGCGCACCAGGAACTCTTTAGCACTGCGGACAGCCACACCCTCAGCAGAGAGGAAGTGCCGGACACTGTGGGCATCAGGAAGCAAGGAAGGAAAGCTAGAGACTACACGGAGCCACAGCGCCACTTCCCACCTGAGCATACACAGGAGCTACGGGCAGGGCTGGGGATATCACTGTTAAGTAACTAAGGCAGCAGTTCTCAACCTGCTGGTGGTGGAACAGTCGTTTCACAGGGGTCGCCTAAGACCATCCACATCTCAGATATTTACACTGTGATTCATAACAGTAGCAAAATTACAGTTATGAAGTAGCAACAAAAATAATTTTAAGGTTGGGGGGTCACCACAACATGAGGAACTCTATTAAAGGGGTGCAGAATGAGGAAGGTTGAAAACCACTGACCTAGAGTGTGTGGCACATGGGACCAATAACAGACACTCTGGGGATTGTGTTTCAGGCCTGCACTCAGATAGCTACACTCCTAGGGGGTCTGACCTTTGAGTAGAGGTCAGCAGGGGCTAGCAGGCTGTGTTAAAGGGCACAAACTGTAGGACCTTAGCTTAGTAGGGAGGATTCTCCCATCCCTGGGCCGTGCCTTGAACCAAGCCCCACTGGTGGTCTCTGTCATCTCAGCTTTGAAGTGAGCGCTCACTCAGCTTTCACAGACAAGATGGGCTAGGGAAACTCACCTGTCCATGGACAGGTCGATCTCCTCCTTGCTCTGGGAGAGAGAAGAAGACACCTCTTGTGCCTCATTCTGCAAACACGCAGTGGAAAGGGTCAGCTGAGTGCAGCAAAAGCAAACAGCCCGAAGGCTAAAGAGACCCTGAAGCCCCTCCCAGTGTCCCAACCAAAGCAACAGTTCTGCCAGTCCCTGCAGGTAACCACCTGAGTGATGCAGAAGGCAGAGAGGGGAAGAAGAAAAGGAGGCAAGAACCTAGTTAAAGCAGAGCCAGGTTCCTCTCCAAATGTCCCACCTTTCTGCCTCCCACCTACAAGCCCCGCCATTGATCCCCAAACCTCCACCCCAGCTCACTGTGCCAAGAGATTTCCTCAGGTCCTCAATGTGGAGATCTGGCTCCAAATGTGGGGAAGCATTATTCTCAGCTGCCAGCTCTTTCAAGATGTCCTGCTTCCTTTGTACTTCAGCCTCTAGACTGCTGTGGTGAGAAAGGAGCAGGAAGCAGGCCATGAGGCCAGGGCACTCGCTCTTACTCCCACAGGGCAGGGCTGAGGTGTGGACACCAGAGCCCAGAATCCTCTGCTTCTCATAGCCTCGACACTCCATTCCCTACACATGAAGCAGAAATGTGCTGGCTGCTTCTGTCTAGATTCCAAGCTGGGCCCTCTTCCTCTCCCTCTGTTGGTCCATGATGAGACAGGGCCCGTAAGCAGCAGAGGGTGGGGGTGGAGTGGTGGGTGACCAGTGGCCAGGACCAAAGCACACACACTACCTCACATGCTTCTGCAGTCTCTGACTTTGCGCCTGTAGCAGATCCACCTGGGACTCCAGTTCCACCCGTCGGATGCGCAGGTCATCAACGACCCTTCGCAACTGCCGCTTTGACTCTGCCAAGTGAGTGTGCTCTTTCTTTACTTCTTCCAGTTGCTGATGGGTGACTGTGGCTTCCTGGGGCAGAGGAAAAGATAAGAATGGCCACAGCCCCAGTGGGGAGGTAAGGTGCAGGAGCATGAGAAGTGTGGAAGACAGGAAACAACAGGGCAGGAGCTGGAAGCCACTGTTCCTAGGAACTGGGGTCTGTAGACTCCCGGTCTCCCACCACAGCCCTACTCCCTGATGCTTGAAAGACGGGTACCCTGGGTAACATGACACTGGCCAACATAGTCTTGGATCCCCTAGGCCCTGGACAGGTGAACAGATGGTGGGGGGCAAACTAGAGGGAAAGGGGGGCAAACAGACCTCCCTCTCCAGAGCAGCCTGTCTCTGCACATCCAGGAGCAGCTGCTTCTCCTTCCGCATGTTCTCCTCCTTAGGGGAGATAAGCCCCAGGCTGACTGCAAACCCAAGATTGAGGTGGAGCCTCCCTCTGTGCTCAAACCCCCTCCCCAAGGCAAGGTAGATCTAGCCAACACCCTCTCTCACCTGGACATCCAGCTGAGCCAGCCTGCTCTTGACATCTTTAGTTCTGGTTGTAAATTCCATCTCTAAATCCTGTAATTTCCTTTCCTGGCAGAAGTTTGGTAGAAAGACGTGGTTTGTAGAAAGGGTAAGAGGTGTTAGCTGAGGACACGAGGAAGGTCCAGAACCCAGCATGCCATACCCCAAACTTTAAGCTGGACTCAGGCTTCCTCTCCTTTCCCCATCCTCACATCCTCCCAGGGTACAGCATGCCACATCCTGTTGATTCCCAGTGGGGCAAGGAGCTATGATCCTGTCCACCCCAAAGACGTAAGTGGGCTGACCTCTCCTTTCCAGTACTAGGCCTATTCCCAGGCTCAGAAAACAAAGGAGCAAAGATACTCTCAAGTGTAGACATGGCTAGAGTGAGCCCATTCCTGAAGGTACCAGACTCTGCACCCAAGACTTCCTACCCACCCTCCCTCAAGCCCTCACTTGATCCCAGTGCCGGCGCCTTAGGTCTTCAAGCTGCTGGTCCTGCTCCTGCCTCACACTCTCTAACTCTCGCTCATGGGCCCTTCGCAGGCGCTCCAGCTCTCCAGTCAGGTGCCCCAGGAGGTCAGCCCGCTGCTTTCTCTCCTGAAAAGATCATGGGGCCACCAGTGAGAACTTACAGTGGCCCCTTACACCCCCAAAATTAGTCTCCCCAACTCCTACTGTGTCATATTAGTTAGACCAATGAAGATCACTATTAGCTCCCCAAAGTAGGTTTTAGAGGAGGGCCACAGAGACAACACAAACCCAGGCCCAGGATGCCTGCTTGATCTCCCCCTGCGACTTAAGCAGGTGCAGGCCAGATGTCAGGAAGAAAGTCCCCTTTGGGAGACCACCTCCCCTACTAATGCATGGTGTACAACTTCTCCATAAAGAAAGAGAAGCCACTGGTAGGTTACCAATAGTCTTCAGAAAGGACTGAACCAGCATGGGAAGGCATGCAGTCAAACTGTGTCAGGAGACTGCTGTTTCTGCCAGGAAAGACTGTACAAAGAGTCTGGACTCCGGCTACTAGAGCAGGAGCCAGAAGGTCTCCCATATGGGCTGAGCTGTGCTGCAGTCACACTGCTACCCCTGTCCACTATTCGCCCCCAATGGGAGGAAGTCAAGTTGGGGGTAATGAGGTAGCTACTATTATTGCCTTCTAGTTGACAGAGCCTGAAATCACCTATAACACCTGGAATCTCTGCGAGAGATTGTCTGGATTGGGTTAGCTGAGGTGGGAAGGCCCACCCTAAATGTGGGCGGCACATTCCATGGGCTGAGGTCTCAGACTTCCTAAAAACAAGGGAGCTGAGTATCAGCACGCCTCCCTCTCTGTTGCTGACTGTAGACAGTGTGACCAGCTGACAAGCCTTCCCCGCCATAATACGAGTATAATTGCACACTGGGCCAAAGTAAACCCTTCCTTCCTGAGTTGCTTTTGTTAGGTAGTTTGTCACAGCAACAGAAAAGGGAACTGACACAGGCAGATAAAGTTAGCTATTTGTTTGGCTCTTGGTAGTGTCTTGTTCTGAAATTCCATGTGCCCTAGTGACATGGCTTTGGAGTGACTAAAACTGAAGGCTGTGGAGTCAGACAGCTTGGGAAGGTGGCCTAGACTCCCTAGGTCTCAGTGCTCTGGCCCACAAAGTGAAGAGAATGACAGCACACATTTCCCCAGGCCGCCATGAGGAGAGAATGCAGTAGGATGGCTAAGGAGCTCAGAGCAGCGCCTGACACCCAGTAAAGCTGGGTGCCTATCAGCACTCACTACCATTTAAGGAGAGTGCAGCCACTGTGGGGAAACAACACCCCTCACTGGGGAATGGGGTTTCCTTATGCTTCAGAAAAAGCTGAACAATGGACCTTGCTATTGCAGGGTGCCAGAGAAGTGAGTCTCTACCCCACTTTCCAGGTCTCATCCTCTCCTCATGCCTGGCAGGCAGCGGGGAAGGACCTCGGTTGGTGTGCCTATGTTTATGTGTGCTGGGTAGGGAGGTGACTGGGCTACCTCAGCTTCATATCGCTCTCTAGCTTCAGCCATCACTTGCCGGTGCTCCTCCTTCATCTTGTCCATCTTCCTCTCGTGCTCCCTCTCTACCTCCTGGCGCTTGTCCCGAAGGAGGCTGCTGAGCTGTGAGGGGGACAGAAGGAAAACAGCTTACAGGACTGAGAGTAGACAGGCCTGGGGCACCTGAAGATCTTACACATGAAGTGTCCCTAACATACACACACACACCACACATACACACACATACACACATATACACACCACACATACACACACACACACCACACACACACACACATATACACACCACACATACACACACACACACACACCACACATACACACACACACATATACACACCACACATACACACACATACACACACACCACACACAAACACCACATACACACACACACATACATACACACCACAAACACACCACATACACACACACACATACACACACACACACACATACACACACACACATACACACTACACATACACACACACATACACACACACATACACACACACACATATACACACCACACATACACACACACATACACACACACACACATACACACACACACATACACACCACACATACACACACACACACACACACACACACACACACACACACAGCACCAAAGCATGCATACATCTGCACTATCATCCTTACCCCTCCCTACAGACATACAGGGGCCTAGGAGTAGCAAAGGTCCTGGCCTGGAGGGAGTGGAGGCCACCCAGGCTACATGGCCCAGCAGACTTTTACAAAGCTCACAAAGTCCAGCACTCACCTCTTGCTCATACTCAATCACCTGATGAACCTTCTGGTGAGCTCTCTGCTCTGCCCACCCAAGGCTCTCCTGTAACTGGGCCTCCTCTTTCTGCTGAGCTACCTCTATCTTCTTCTGGAGGTTGGAGACCACCTAAGGAGGTGCCAGGGCATACAACAAAATGTGGCCCTCAGAAGTGAAGCCACCATGCAGGGACTCACTGCCAGGGATTCAGCACCCATCCCAGAATCCTGTCGGGGAAGGAACGCTCACTCCCTACTGGCCACGGGTGGGACTGAACTCATGGGCCACCCAGCGTGAAGGGATCTGAGGGCCCAGGCTCAGTCCCTCAGGCCAGGCCATCCTCTTCTCACCTCCCGGTGCTTGGCCTCCAGTGAGGAACAGAGCTGCTCCAGCTCAGCACTATGCTCCTTCTCCAGGCCTGCCACTGCCTGAGGAGAAGCAGAGGGCCTGTGAGAGAAGCAGGGCAGGGGTGCTGGCCAGGTACTGGCTGTGGGAAGGCTCGGTTCAGAAGATCACCTTGTTCTTTGGAAATAAAGTAGAATCACAGGGACAACTCAGCCACTAAAGTCTGCAGCTGGCAGAGGGGAAGAACAAGGCCAGTGTAGAGGGATCTCTTGGTACACCTCGAGTCACTGCCTCCATCCTCTGACTGAGCAAGGCCACAGGTACACACACAAACCCACTGTTGTGAGTAAGAACCAGGCCAGATGGAGGTGGAAGTGGACTGTTTGGGCACCTGATTTAGATCATTCTGTATCTAACAACCAAACTCTCTCACCAAAAGAGAAGTTCTGTGCGGCCTGTTGCTTTGGTATTTAATTTGGAAGCTGACGTGAGGTTAGAAGAAGGGTGGGGAAAAGAGAAAACCTGTGCAAGGGACTAGTCCCTTACTCCAGAGCAGAAGTCAGGGAAAGGAGTCACTGCAGCCGCCTACCAGGAACAGGGCCAGCACCTTTGTGTCAAGTCCTCTGCTCTGGCCGAAGCTCCCCAATAGCAAAAGCTCCCCAAATCCACAGGACATTTCCCTATACATCTTGCCCTGGTAGAATGGGTCCACAGAGAAGGGCTCAGAGAGTCAGCTCCCCTCCCTGCACCCCTACCTGGAGCTAGCCTCTCTCACCCTCTGCATGCTATGTCACTTGGTCGCTCACCTCTTTCCTCTCCCTTTCCAGCTGCTCCCTCAACTGCCGCAGAGCCGCCTCCTTCTCTGCCTCCTTCTCTGCCTTCAAGACGGCCTGTGCACTCCTTTCCTCAGCCTCCAGCTGCTCCCTCAGCTGATCCAGCACCCTCTTGCTTTTCTGTTCCAGGCTGGCTCTTTCGACCTTTTGGAGGGTCTCTGCCTCTTCTCGAAGCCTTTGCAGGGCAGCCTCTTGCTCGGCTCTGGGCAGACAGAATAGAATGGGAATTACCTGCGTGCTCAGGCCATCTCCTCAGGCCAGGTGGCTCCCAGTGCAGACTCACTTAATCTGGTTCTCAAATGCTTCTGTGCTGGACTGCACCTGGGCCCGGAGGTGGGCCAGCCTCCGGCTTCCCTCCTCTCTTATCCGAGCCTCCTCTTCCTTCTCCTCCTCCTCAGCAGCTTTCTGCAGCTGTGCTTTCAGGAGGCTGGGGGAAAGGAAAGACAGGCTGGTGAGAGTGACCACAGAGGTCTTTCTTGTATTCAGGATCCATGCCACTTGGCCTCTAAGAGCCTTACAGCCTACCTACAAACCACCCTTGATGTTAGAGGTCAGAACTTTCATCTATGCTGGTTCCTCGTAGACCTACACTCTATGTACCTTCAGCCACAGGAAGCAAATAGCAGGCTGTTTGGTCCCAGGCTCCCCTCCACCTACAGGTTATCCTCCTGAACATGGTACTCACTGGAGGAATCTCCGGTCCTACATCTCTCACTCCTTAGTCATGGGACTCCATCCTAGGCACAGTAGACACATCACCACCCTTTTCTTTGCTCATGCTGGTTCTTAGCCAAGGATTCTATTTTTCTACCTGACAAAACCATATTCATTGCCCAACACACAAGTTCATCAATTCTCCTTTCTGCTCACAATCCGCACTCAGGGCCTTTCTTAGCCCACGCTGCCCTGTGCCATGCGCCACAGTACCTTGTAACTGATCTGGTCTATCTGCTTTCCTTGTAAGACAGGGAATTTCTTCAGAGCAAGATTCCTGCCTCCTCTGGAGGAAGGGACAGGGTCTTGTGTAGCCTAGGCTAGCTTCAGACTCACTATGTAGCCAAAAGTGGCCTTAACTCCTGATCCTTCTGCCTTTACCTCCCAAGTGCTTGGGACAACAGGCTTACGCCACCACACATGGCTAATAATACTGTCTGTAAGTCTTTTGTAGCAAGCACCCAATGTAGTGCCTGATATAAAATGGTGTTCAATCAATGCGTTGGGTTTGTGTAGTACTATTTAACTCCAAACTATGAGCAAGCCTTAAATGTCCACGAAGGGCACCTTATCTGATCAGTGGTTGCCATCATTTCACCAGAAGCAAATATACCTTTGCTTTCACAAATTACCCAAATCTTTTTTGGGTAACTCCTCACATAGACCCCACAAGACTAGGGGATGTGTGCAGTGCACCCAGGAGGTTCAACCCTAAGGAAAAAAAAAATTCAGGAGACAACCTCTTTGAAAAAGTCAGTAGTGAATGCCAGAGCAGAAACTGACTTCGGGTTATTTTTTACTCCAAGTTATCGCTGTCACTGCTTTCCTCTGTAACGAAAAAAAAAATGTTGAGCAAAGTCCAACCCTCCCTGTTGGACTCACCAGAAATCCTGCCTCTTTTTCCATGGCAAAATTTACAAAACCAACACTAAATGTAGGGTTGATGGGGAACTGAGAGCAACTCAAGCTCTCCATTTTATTCCTAACAAAACAAAAGGTCGCCCTGTCTTCTCATCCTGCAGTGAGGGAGGACCCCCCACACCAGGAAAGTTTGCGTGCGAAGAGAGACAGGGGTCTCATGATGAACTGCTCCGAGAGCCAGGCAAGGCTCTTACACACGGATAAATATCACTTTGTCATGACTGGCTAAAACTTCATTTTCACCTAAAATCAAAACAAGAAAGCCATTTATGGAGCAAATACCATGTTCTAGGTCCCGAGGCAGATACTTCCAGCACCCTGGTCTCCACCACAAACTTAGAGAGCTCTTAGGAGACGCCTCAGAGGTGCTGGAGATGCTGTATTTTAAGGTAAGCTATTAGGCTGTGCCCCCGCCCTGATCTTTAGTTGGCCAGAAGAGAAGAATATTCTTCAGGGACCCAAG
>JAMJFZ010003943.1:0-86984 GCA_026225945.1 Cricetomys ansorgei
TGTGTGTGTGTGTGTACACAGCTGGATATTTACAGACAAAACAAAAATTGCCTTGCATTGGCTTCTGATTTCACGAGGCAATTAGGGAACACCTCAACTGGGAGGGAACTCAACTCATGTCTTCCAACATGGGTCCTAGCTAGAAGCAAAAGACTGTGTGATGGTCTGTCTTCTGTAATTTAATAAGCATCTATGATGTTCCAGTCTTCAGGAGCATATGAGAGACAGGAAGGAATACTTAGTTCCTCCCCTAAATGATTTCATGAACCAAAGCCTGAGAAGGAGCAGAAAGAAACAAAAACATTAGAAATTGTGAGCTCCTTGGACCACAACACTGCATGAGCCTGTTTTGAATGTTTTTGGGGAGTCAGGGTGTTTGAGGCCAGTAGTAAAATGCTTTCTAAAGACAGACTGGTCTCAGTATTGACCTGCCTTCTGTGATTTCTCTGTCAATGTAAAAAACCGAATAAGGATGCTTTGACTTCTTCCTTCCCAATCTGCATCCCCGTGATCTCCTTCTGTTGTCCCATTGCTCTGGCTAAAACTTCAAGTACTATATGGTGGATGATCTTTTTGATGTGTTCTTGGATTTGGTTTGTGACTATTTGATCAAGTTCCCACCCTCAATGTGGGGACTGGTGCCTGGCCTTGACCCATTTGATGTTTCCTGTTTGAGGGTGACCCTGGGAGGACTGCTCTGTTTATGGGGACAGATGGGCCAGGGATGAATGGGTGGGGATGAGGGTGGCCCAAAATAGGAGGAGGGGGAGAGTGGAGATGCTGGGAGGAAATGGAAGGAAGGTAGGATGGGTGTTGATATGTATTATATGAAGGAAGAAAAATAAATTTTCGAAAAAAGAAACAGAAAAGTGAGACATGACTGCTCGGGTGAAAAGATGTGAGATTAATTAGTTTAAACATAGAAAAAAAAGTCACCAATGCTTTTAAACTAGCCATGGAGGATTGTGTGCAAATTAGCTGTATTTTCAACTGCAGAGAGACTTACCTCATTTTCCATCCAGAAGTGAAAAGTCCATTACTTGAATTACTCTGTTGTTCTGTGTTCTGGTTTATCAGATCCCTACAGCTTGTAGTTAGGAGAACTTTTTGCTTCTATGGTAACTGATATTGATTCATATTAACTGTAAATTCATGCCTTGCTAAATTAATGTATGGGCCAGGTATGGCCATACAAGTATGGTGTGGGAGATACACGCTTGTAATCCTGTGGTTTGACGGCTGAGGCAGGAGGGTAGACACTACTGCATTGTAGAGTGACATACTTAAGAACAATTTTTAATTTTAAAAGGTATTAGATCATTGCTTTTTTTTTCCCCTAAAGAATTTGCAGTGGCTATTAACACAAAGCAAAGATTCCTTTAAAACATGACTGGGTTTTACTTTACAGGGCTTGCTAGGAACTCTTGATGCACCAGAGGCTGCTAGCCTTGAACTAGTTGTGTCCCAGCTTCCTGACCACCATGGCTGAGACGACACACTTGAACAGGCAGTCCTCCCATCTTCAGTACTTTTAGATAATTTGTTTGTAGGATCACAACAGGGAAAATTAGAATCTAAGTTGAGACGCTTTTATTCGTGGCTCCCATGATTTTCTACTGTCTACTCTGGGACTTAGCCTATCACTCTCAGATATCCTCTCCTTAGGTTCCACTTGTAGGTGAATTCAGTGATTTCCTAGAAGACACAGGACCCTCTGTCTGGAAGCTGTGGAAATCTTGCCCTTGTGTTTTTCTTTTCTGTTATCCTTGGTGTTCACTAAAACATAAAGCCATGGTGTGCACAGCTAACATGACACCTGATCCTATGGTAACAGTAAAACTAGCTCTCAATAGAAGGGTGGGTTGATACCATTTTTGGCAATTTGATGGGATTGTTAAAATCACTAACATGTTCACTCTCATGATGTCCAAGGCAAAGCATTTTGTATAAGGATAGATGAAAACCACAAGCAAGGCAAACACAAATACTTCCCGAACATGAATGTGTCTATCAGTATTGGACAGGTTCAATAAATGGTGGCACATTTAGCTACATTGACTGTAGTCAGTGAACTGCTCTGAGGATTTCATAAGGAGGTTATGAAGATACATATGGGTGTCATTCGGGGACATATTGCAAATGTGTAGAGTTTACTTTGTTCAGAAAGAGAAGGTACATGTGTGAAAGTAAATACTATGAACAATGTACAAAACATATATAAAGAACACAGAGGCTTTTGGGACAGTGCAGGAGGGACATTGAACTTTTTTTCCTGGTCTAAGGAATTGGAGTTCTGCAGTCAGAAACACGCCCTAGTATATATACACTACCTGCTTCGAATTGCAGAGGGCGCTGCATATACAACCTTCCTGTCGAACCTTTTCTCCATCTATCTGCTTATCACAGCTTTGCTACAGGGCAGCTTGCTTGCCCACTAGGAAGGCATGTGACCAGCTGTCTACTGGTCACTATTTGGTGATTATGGTGTGAGGGATCCAGTCTGAGTTGAAGTGTAGGTACCAACTGGAGATGTTCTGTCACTTGAAGGATGGTAGAGGCAGAGGGAGTCACTTGAGGGAGTGAGTGTCCATTGTCCTCTGCACTGGATGATTTTGTGACTCTGCTCACAGGTCTCGGTGACCCCTTTACTCTACTTCCAGTGATGTCTTTTCCCTATCCCAAACTTCAAAATATGTAAATTTATTTCCACAAATAAAGAATAGCTGACAGACATATGAAGGTTGAAGGCAATGAGCAGAGAGAAGGGGCATGCCATGTGGCTTTAGTTCCACATCACAAAGACACCTTCATTCCCTGAAGGCGACAAGAGTAACATGCCCTATGTCTAACCATGATCCTTTGTGACAGGTAGAAAGACTGTCTCCCAGTAGATAGCAGATCCCTGGAGCTCATTTTGCTGTCTTCAAGTTTATCTGTGAAAGGAAGTCAAAGTTGATTCAGCGTTCTTTCAGAAATCTAAATTCCCCATGTAGAATGCCAGTTCTCGAAACCAGGCTTCTCCCATTCACCCTTCTTACCGTAAAGTGCCTGTGGGATTGTATTTTACTAACCAGAAATAAGACTTATAGATAGGTATGGTCTATTTTCATATGATTTTAGGAAAAGACATCATTGTAATGTCCTAATTGTAACACAGTGAATCAACTAAATTCATGCTAATGCCTGTCAGCGTGTGGATGTGTAGGTTTGACTGTACTAGAAACATAAAGAGGCCAGTACTTTCTGAGTCTGTTAGTTGTTTCCTACTGGGAATTCATTGCAAATTAGTGTGGGGAAGAAGATTTTAAGAAAACTTATGACATTTGTTTAGGTTCTAAGATATATATAAATGGAACGATTTGTTTCTCCTATTTTTAAGACATTCTGAACTTATTCAAGTGTGGGACACAAATAAGGACCCAAACACACACACATACACACATACACTCTCACACACACACACTATTAGTTTTAAGTTCTCTAGAAGAACATACAGAAAGAATTTATACCTCTAATCAATCTATCTATCTATCTATCCATCTATCTATCTATCTATCTATTATCTGTTTATGTATTTATATATATGATTGGATTTGTTAAAATGGCTTTCTGGCTGTGGTCCAGTGAGCACAACAATGGCTGCCTACCCACTGAAGGTTCAAAAATCCAGCTGCTATTCATTCCACAAGGCTGGTTGCCTCGGTGGGTCTTCAATATATTCTGATATCTCGAGGAAGTAGGCTGCTGTGCTTTTGAAGGAATGGATCGGGTTAAAAGTGAACTTTCTCCATCCATGTCCTTTATATAGTCTGTAACAGAAGGTGAAGGACAGATCTTCCCACTTCAAAAGATCTGGATTAAAGGCGTACATTTCCACCTCAATTATCCAGATGATAATTGGAGTTCCTGATTGAAAGAATTTCATTAGAACATCTCTCACAAGTTTGTCCAGCCATTTGGGTTTCAGTTAATTCTAAATGTAGTCTAGTTGACAACCAGGAATTCCCAAGTCCACCAATGTCATCTTCACAAACAATTGTATCTCTTTACGCCATGCTTAATTTCCAAATGAAAACAATAAGCAGTTCATGATTATGCTTAATATGATATAACTATACCTTGTATGGCTGCAATGCATTATAAATGTAGAATAGGGGACAATGTCTCAAGATAACTGCTGATATTCTTCGAATGGATGCTATATGACATGATAAAGAAATAGAGGAAAGAAAACAGAAATATTTATACAAGCATATTTCAACCAAATAAGGCAGAAACACTTAAGTCAATTATATTCCTCATTTCTGCAACTAGTCAGTGGCCTCAGCTGGTAATCATAATGACCATCCTCTACCACCCAGTCTGTTTTTCTTCTACCATCGGCAAGTACCTTAGCAGGTCTTGCCTCCTTTCCTGGAGGAGTGACCCACACCTTTATTCTTGAAGGGTCTGTGCCTTTGTCACCCTGCCCTGCTTGGATTAGGTTGCTGTAATCCCCAATGACTTTAACCTCAGGTCATGGCAGCACCAAGAGGAGCCCTAAGGGGTCTCTTGTATTCCAGACATAGTCTTTCTTACCTCCATTGTGGAGAGGCAATCCAATCCTCTCTCTGTCTTGGCTGCAACTGTGGCCTTCATTTCTTCTACTTTGATGTATGTGGAGAACAGAGGTTTGCCTTGTTTATGTAGATGGGACACTCTTCATGGGCAGAACAATCTTTAAGACATAAATCTTTAATTTTAAAAAAATCCACAAGAGAACGTGATAAAAATCCTAAGTCATTGGGGTTCCATCCATGAGGCCTTCTTTCCTGAGGGCACCAGAGAGAGGGCTTAAATCTCTTCTCCACCCTCTAGCCTTAGCTGACTAAGTCGTGATCATAAAATTTAGCATCACCCTGACTGGATGGAGCATGATTTCAGGATGTGACCATGAATAATTTCTAAGGAAACTGGCGTGTGGGTGCCTGGGCTCTGTGGGCATGGTTCACTCTCAACACAGGTGGACTGCATGCAGTCAGCTGGGAGCTGCAGGAGACAGAGAAAAGGAGATTTCCTCTGTGTCTTTCCTGGGACAAACATCTTCTTCCTCTGTCCTTACACACCAGAACTCTAGGTCTGCTAGACTCTAGACTCGGGTGTGTGGACTTGTGTTTATCTGGGTTCTCGGGTCTTTGGCTTCAGCCTGAGATTCACACAATGGGCTTCCCTGGTCTCTGCCTATCAGACATGGACTGAGCCAACAAACCATTATTCTAGAGCTTCCACCTGGCAGGAAGCCTGTTGTTGTGGGAATGCTCAGCCATATAGGCCAGTTTCCCTAAGAACTATAGGGCCCTGGGGAACTTTACTTAGATTTCAAAGGATGCCGTATTCAGCTTTGTAGTCAACAGAAATTTCTCAAGACCATATTTCCACAGAAGGTCTCCTCTAAGATATATATATATATATATGATATATATGTCATATATATATGTATAAGATATATAGATCACCTATAAGCAGGGTGATATATTTAGAATAATACTTCTCATTCCTGGAAGGGATGTGCTGGGAGCACATATTTTTGAATAATGCTTTTCCTGGCATGAGTTACAGCCTCACAGAAAACTTCTACACCAGTGGTTCTCAACCTGTGGATTTCGACATCTTTGGGAGTCAAATGAATAAGTCACAGGGGTTGCCTCAGACCATCTGTATATCAGATATTTACCTTATGATTCATAAAAGTAGCAAATTACAGTTATGAAGTAGCAACAGAAATAATCTGCGACATGAGGAACTGTATTAAAGGGTTGCAGCATTAGAAAAGCTGAGAACTCTGTTCTCCACCATGCAGCAGTAGTGGTTTGTTGGGGATGTTTTCTGTATAGGGAACTATTAGCTCTCTCTCTATATGCCTATTAATGGGTGACAATAATGTGGTGAGGTCCAACTCTTCATAGGGATTTTCTGCATCAACAACTACTTGTCCAGTTGGACCAGAGTCTACCTTGATGAAATTCTAAGCAATTGCTTTTGTTTTTTCATTTTTCAATTTATACGAGAAGGGAACATTTTGTTCTGCTTCTTCCACCGAGAAAGAGAATAAGAATTAGGCTTAGAGTTCATGACTCAGGAAAAAACCTCCTCTCAAGCATTAGTTTTTCTCTGGTCGGATTGTCAGCACAGAATCCATGCTCTCTTGCATACCCTAGAGCCATGGAGCATAGTCACCACAGCCTCACTGAATCACACAGAAGCTCGATATTCCCAGTGTCCCACTGCATCTTTATGTTCCTGTGTTCATATGTTTATGGGTGTGAGCGCATGTGTGTAACTGAGTGTGGAGCTCCACCACAGTCAACTTTAGGTGTGGTACTTCAGTTGTGGTCAGCCGTAATTTTTCAGGAAAGGAGACTTTCATTGGCAAGGAAGCCCAACCGTTTGGTGATGCTTGATGGCCAGCAAGCGCCAGGGATCAACCTGTGTCGTCCTTCCCTGTGTTGGGATAACAAGTGTCTGTCACCCTCCTGTTTTATTGTACTATTAGTATCATCATCATCATCATCATCATCATCATCATCATCATCGCTGATACTTGGGTTCAGGGCCTAGATAGAGCTCACAACCTTGTGTTTGCCTGGAAAACACTTTATGGACTAAGGATCCCTCAGGCCTGCATTTTATTCATTCCTGAGGTCTTGATGCACCTTCATTTACTGATTCTGACAACCTGACATCTATAGTTCTATTCTGTAGCTCTGTTAATGTTTATCTTCTGTATCTGAGGCAAGACTGAACAGTAAATGTTACCCCTGCTGATTGGGAGTCTCTAGTGAATTTGAACTGAAAAATAAAGCCTCTAGATTGTTTCTGATGCTCACTTGAATTCAGTGTCATTTAAAACAACTCAAAATATCAAGTAATAAACTCACACCTGTTCTAGAGGTGTATGAGTCATATCTGTTCATCCCTGTCCTGACTGGAAACACCAGAGTAACTCATCAGACAAATATCAATCAGCCTGTCATTCTGGTATTCTTGCCTAACTAAGGAGCACTGATGGATCCTGTGTTTCTTCAGGAGGTGAAACTAACTATTCCCAACAACAAGCCACTATGTATACCACTGGGAAGATTATTGACTACACACAGCTTAGAGATAACCACACATGATCTAAACCTCTTGATACTACCTTCTGAATTCCCTTATGTACTGGTGACAGTGGTCATTGTGGGCAGGTTTCTTGCTGTAGATTTAGTAGGAAAGTCATGGCCATCTTCAAGTCATCTGAATCTGTGAGAATCGTCGGCATCACCAGTATGGTGGTTGACTTTTTAAAGTCACTGGCCTTTGTGTCCCCCAAATGAACTAGCCAACTAAAACAGAAGATTCCTTGGGTGCAACACAGCACAGGGCGGAGGCACAAGCTGAGTAGCCTACACTCCATCCTCCTGTCTCTGCGATCTTCACACTGACCTTCACTGCCAGGTGCTGTTTGTACACCCTGGTCTAATTCTGGAGCGGGTAACTCTTCAGGTTGTCAGGCCTAGAGAGAACGACATTGACAGTCTGCAATAAAAACCGAAATAGAAAACTAGCACAGTTCTAATATCAGAAAAGAGAGAAAGAAGACAGGTTCAGAGACGCAGCCATGTCACACATGCATTGAACCCCCTGCCCTGCACCCCCCCACACCCCCACCCTGCTCTGGAGAGGCGGCAGCAGCTCCTTTCTCCCGTCCAATGCTTGAGATCTGGGGCTTTTGTCTCAGTAACTCTGTGCTGCTCTGAAGATTTTAGGTCAGCCACAATGAAATGAAGATCCACTTTGTGGATGTTCTTCCTGCTCCACTGCTGACAGTTGTTTGATATTTGGTGTGTTTTTTACTTTTCCCTACAAAGAATCTAAGGGAAGAGACCAGAGTGAGTAAGATGTATAGAAGATGTGGAAATGTCCAGATGAGGCCCTGAGGAGATGTGGCTCCTGCATACAGAGTTCCAGAGGCCCCTGGAGTGAGAAAACACAGACCCTGAAAGCCCTTGTATGACTTTCATCCCCATGCCTGAGGAGAGAAAGGTCTGTGATCTTCTCTAAAACCTTGTGCTTGAAAGCAAACTCCAGCTATCTGAGTGGTATGTGCCTGTCATTCTAGCACTTAGGGGGCTGTGGATGGTATCTTCCTCCCCACTCTTTCCATAGTCCCAGCCCCCAACTCAAGCAGGCATTCCTGGGGAACACACCACCAAACCTGCCAGAGAAGCATCCAGGCTAGGGAGGCAGGTAGGCAAGCTTCAGACCTTCCCTCTTCCTCCCTTCTCCAAATGCAATCTCTCCTCCACCTCCTTGTCTCATCCCCAGCTCTGTAGTAAACTACCTGATACCGAAGTAGTTTGTGGCCTCAGTCTCTAGCCCCATTCCCAAAGGAATAAGATGATCCTGGTGGAACACCCTGCCTTCTTATATCTGAGGACACCCTAAATTGCTTCTTTTAGCCCATCTCTCTTCCTAAGTGTCAGATCCCAACATTTAGAAACCCTTTCTATGGTCACAGCTAGCCAGGCAGGATTCCAGAAGTATCTGTACCAGGAACACACAGTCACCACACCCTCATAGGAACCAAAAAGTGCAACAGAACCCAAGGAACAAAACACTCACCTAACAAAGACAAGACCATGTTGTAGAAGTTTATTTTTAGTTGTTTAAAATAATCGTTTTGTGTACAATTGGGTGAGGAGCTACCCTAAGTCTTGGAATTTTGCATTATATTTTGCATTATCTGCAGGTGTTGCATTTCTGTGGGCAATATTTGATTGCTTATGATCTGTACCCGAGGATTTCTGAATGAATAAAATCACCTGAGAGTAGACGCTCAGGGTACCACTGTCAATTGAGTGTGGCCCTGGTCATGAGGGCGGTTCCCTCTGTTGAGGTCTGGCAGGGCTTTCATCTATGAAAAAGGCCCCTGTGTCTTCTATCCTGAGCTACCACAGCAAAGTACAACTACAAGACCAGGCAGCAGCACTTAGAATCACAATTCATCCCAAACCCAGATGCCTAGATGCCAGTGTAAAAACACAATCAATAACAGCCAGGACAACACTCCTGTTACAGTAGGCCTTGAGAGATGCAACATAGCTGAAGCTCAGGACAAGGACCTTAGCTTACCTTTGTGAGTGTGATAAAGGTCTTTAAAGAACAAAGGAATAAATCCCTTAAAAAAAATCTATGGAAACACAAACAGGCAGTGGAGGAAATGAATGAAGCAGTTCATGACCTGAAAGTAAAATGGAATCAATACAGAAATTCCAGGCTGAAGGAAATCTGGAAATGACCAGTTTAGGAAAAGGAACTGCAACCCCAGAGGCAAGCCTCTCCAGCAGAATACAAGAGATGGAAGAGAGAATCTCAGGGACTGAAGACAAGACAGAAGAAATGGATAACTCTATCAAATAAAATGTAAAATATATAAAAAAAATTCCTGACTTAATACGTCCAGAAAATCTGGGACAGTATGAAAAGCCCAAAGCCATGAATATTAGGAAGAGAGGAAGGAGAAGACACACGGGTCAAAGGCACAGAAAATTTCCCTGAGCTGAAGAAGGAGATGCCTATCAAGATACAAGAAGTGTACAGAACAAGAAATAGGCTTCCCCAGAAAATAAATTCCCCTCGGCACATAATAATCAAAACAGCAAATATACAAAACCAAGAAAGAATATTAAAGCTGAAAGGAAAAAAAGACCAAGTAACATATTAAGGCAGTCTAGTGGTAGTATTTTAGTGGTAGAATGATGCCTGTCTTCTCAGTGGAGACTCTCAAGGCCAGAAGAGGCTACATAGATGTACTACAAACTCAGTGACCCCAGTTGACAACCCAGACTTCTAAACCCAGCAAAAGACTTAACCACAACAGATGTATAAAAAAAAATCCATGATAAATCCAAATCTAAGCAAGATCTATCTACAAATATAGCCTTACAAGCAGGTACTAGAAAGAAAACATCAACCTGAAAAGGCTAACCACACTCAAGAAAACACAAGAATAAGTAATCTTAGAACAGCAAATCTACAGAAGTGAAAAAACCCACACCATCTCAGCAAAATAAGAGGAATCAGCAAACAGTGATCATTGGTAACTCTCGGCATCAATAGTCTCAGTTCCCCAGTAGAAAGACATGGAATAACAGAATGGATGTGATAACAGGATCATCCTTCTGCTGCATCCAAGAAACATACCTCAGCATCAAGGATGATATCATCTCCGGGTCAAAGAGTACAAAAAGATATTCCAAGCGAATGTACCTAAGAAGTAAGTTTGTGTATTCATTTTAATATTTAACAGAATAAACTTCAAACCAAAACTAGTCAGAAGAGATAAAGGAAGGATACCACATACTCATCAGAGCAAAAATCCTCCAATGGGATGGGGTCGTAATATCTATGCACCAAATGCAAGGGTTCCCAAGTCAATAAAAGAAGCATTACTGTAGCTTACATCACATATTGGCCTTCATACACTGAGAGTGGGAGACCAGAATCTCCCCACTTTCACTAATAGATAGGTAATCCAGACAAAAATAAACAGATAAATGCAGGAGCTAACTGACATCATAAACCAAATGATGTAACATACATTTACAGAATATTTCACCCAAACACATTGTCCACTGGTGAGAGCGAGATACTGAAACTTCTCACTATCAGTGTGTGAGGGTCAATGTGTGTTTTAAGGCTTAGCAATGATTCTTTTACACGCCTGGGAGCCCTTGCATTGTGGGCATAGATGGTTAGAATTGAAACGTCGTCTTCATGAATTTTTCCTTTGACGAGTGTGAAGTGTCCTTTCCCATCTCTTTTGATTAACTTTGGTTTGAAGTCTCTTTTGTTTCGATATTAGAATGGCTACACAGATATTCGAAAGGCTTGCTTCTTGGTCTATTTGCTTGGAAAATCCTTTTCCAACTCTATACTCTGAGGTCATGTTTATCTTTGCTGTTAAGGTATGTTGCTTGCATGCAGAAGGATGAATCTTGTTTTGACGTCCACTCTGTTAGTCTGTGTCTTTTAACGGGGGAACTGAGACCATTGATGTTGAGAGAGAAGAATGACCATGATATGAATGAATGTTAGGTCCTCCTATTTCCTAGTTTATGTTGGCTGTGGTTATGCGTGTGTGCATCTGTATGAGTGTTTGTGTCTTCCCTCTTTTGCTTTTGATGGGGTGAGGTTATTTATTACCTGTGTTTTCACGGGTGTAGTTACCCTTCTTGGGTTGGAGTTTTCCTACTAGTTCTTTTTGTAGGGCCGGGCTTGTAGATAGATGTTGTTTTAATTTAGATTTTTCATTGAATATTATGTTTTCTCCATCTATACCAATTGAGAGTTTTGCTGGATATAGTAGCTGTGCTGACATCTCTGATCTCTTAGAGTCTGTAGCATATCTGTCCAGGCCCTTCTTGCTTTTAGAGTCTCCACCGAGAAGTCTGATGTGATTCTAAGAGGTTTGCCTTTATATATTACTTGCTGTTTGTCTCTTGCAGCTCTTAATAGTCTTTCTTTGTTCTGTATATTTAGTGTTTTGATTATTTTGTATTGAGAGGATTTTCTTTTCTGGTTCAGTCCATTTGATTCTCTGTATGCTTCCTATACCTTGATAGGTATCTCCTTCTTTAGGTTTGGAAAATTTTCTTCTATTTTTTTTTTTTGAAAATATTTTCTGGGCCTTTGAGGTAGGATTCTTCTCCTTCCTCTGTTCCTATTATTCTTAGGTTTGGTCTCTTCATAGTGTCTCAGATTTCCTGGATGTTTTTTGTTAAGAACTGTTTGGATTTAACATTTTCTTTTACCGATGTCTCTATTTCTTTTATAGAATCTTCAGCCCCGGAGATTCTTTCTTCCATTTCTTGTATTTGGTTGCTGTGGCGTGCTTCAGGAGTTCCTGATTGCTTTTCAAGATTTTTTCATTTCCAAAATTCCCTTGCTTTGTGGTTTTTTTTTTTATGGCTTCTAATTCCATTTTCAAGCCTTGAACAGTTTTGGTTAATTCCTTTAATTGTTTGCTTGTTTGTTTTTTTTTCTTTCTTTGTTTCTTCTCTGGTCTTCTGTTGTTGAGCTGGGGGTTTCTGCCTAACTTTAGAGCTGAAGCTCTGGTGGCCTTATTTGGCCTCTGGTCCAGTAAGAACTCTCTGGCTGGGTTCTGGGTTGGGACTTGGCTTCTGTTCTTCTGGCTGACTGTCCTGGCCTGTACTGTTCTTCAGGCTGGTTGACCTTGTCTGACCTAGTTCTTCTAATGTTGTGTGCTGCGATGGTGCTGGGGAATGGTTCTTCATTGGGCTTGGGGTATGTTAGCACTGGGGGTTGTCCACGAGTCTTGTGGGCTGTGACGGCAAGGCTGGAGGAGAGTGGGAAAGGGTTAATGAAAAGTGGGTTTTGGGAGCAGTACCAAGTAAGTGTTCTGCAATCAGGTAGCCTACCTGGTTCATTCACTGGCTGTGGCTGCAATGGTGATGGGATCTTTCCTCTGGTCTTGAGGGCTCAGTAGCTAGAACTAAAGGAGAGTGGGGAGGGGCTATGGAGGAGTGGTTTTGGGATCAGAACCAAGTGTTCTGCAAACTAGTAGCCTACCTGGTCTGATTGCTGCTTGAGGCTGTAATCTTCTTCTTCCTCTTCTTCTTCTTCCTCTTCCTCTTCTTCTTCTCCTTCTCCTTCAACTTCTCCTTCTCCTTCTACTTCTTCTTCTTTTGTTTTTAAGTGTAGAGTTTGCTCTTTATTTTGTATACCAGAATGCAAAAGCCACAGCTCACTATCTGTATTTGTAAATGACATTTTATTGGAGCACAGCCATACCTGTCAACCCAGTGTGCTAAGGCTGCTTTCACAAGCAATGGAGAATTGTGTAGTTGCAAAATTACCAGATGATCAGTGAATCATAACATATTCACCATATGGTCCTGCCCAAAGTTGAATGTGTTTGTTTGTTCCTTACTGTTAAGTTTGAAATTTACCCAAAAGTCCAAGTGCTGGAAACAGTGGCCCCCACATTCATGTGTTAATGCTACTTAGAAGGGACTCAGGAAGTAAATGGGATTGGATGAGGACAAGAAGGTGGGGTCACAGGTTGGCATTAGTGGCTTTACAAGGCAAGGAAGAGGTTTGCTCTGTTTCACTGTGTGATGCTGCCTTTTTACTGTTGCAACATGAGGTACACTATTTTGATAAATTACCCAGTCTAGGCTATTTTGTTAAGGGAACCAACAGCAAACTAAGGCCCTTGCTATGTAGAGGGTGCTACCACTGAAGGTTTTCAGAAAGATAACCATGGTTACCAACCAATGAATAGACCCGAATGGAGGGAACAAAGCAAGCACATTGCCTATGCCTACCTACTCTTTTATCTCAACAGCCCCCAGAACTCCATCTTTCTCTTGGAGAAACAGGAGGCTCAGAAAGGAGATAGGGACTCTCTCTGCTTAGGCCTATACACAGCCCAGAATAGTCTAGTCTTTTGTCTTAAGATTTTGAGGGATAGACAGGTGTCAAGTTTTCAAAAATCATAAGAAGATTGTATAAAGACTTATTTCTTTGCATATTTCATGTTAATACAGTTCATAGTGATCAACCAATGTTGAATGAATGGATGGTAATGATCAGAAGTTACTAGAGCAATCTCAGTATATCTTTATTTTCTCTTTTATTTACAAAGGGTGAGTCCTTGGAGGCTGTTTTCACTTTTTATAGAATTCACAGACTGCCCTTATCTGTTTGCAGCTCCTTTTGGCTTTCTAACTAGAGCAAGATGCCACAAGCTAGTAGCCACCACCAGTGGTCCCCTTAAGTCTCACAAGATGTTCAGCAGGAACACTGTCCTCCTGAGAAGCATGGTTTCTTCCTTTTTAAATTATTTTATTTTTATTTTATGCACATTTGTGTTTTTCCTGCATGTATATCTGTGTGTGGTCATCAGATCCCCTGGAACAGGAGTTATAGACAGTTGTAAGCTGCCATGTGGGTGCTGGGAATTGAACCCGGGACCTCTGGAAGATCATCCAGGGCTCTTACCCCCTCAGCCATCTCTCCAGCCCCAGAAAGCCTGGTTTCTGAGAAGTATGTTTGTATCACTTCCTCTCACATTGAGAATTAATTCAACCTGAGTGCCCTTTTGTTCAGAGGACATAAATCCAACCCTGATTTCAAACCTAGGTGTGACCAACACTATCAAAAGTAAGCTAATTAATCAGCATCTGATATGGCAGTGTGGAAAAGTGATTTCCTGAAGAAAGCCACAGCAGCCACACCAAGATATGGCCATGCCTGTTGGATGGGGCCAGTGTGGGTGGACTCCCGTGCTGCCAGTTACCCATGGATCAGGGAACTCACGGAGGACCCTGGTAAGAGACTCTCAGAAAAACAGGACGTGGACTCTGCCTGCCTCACTGGCACACACTGCTTGACTTTCCACACTAACTGTAAGTAATTAAAGACAGACAGACCATAGCCTTGCCTTTACTTAGTCCTTTAACTGAAATGGATTTAAACACTGAATAGGAAATACGCTGTTAAAGCTGAAACGATGGCTGAGCTGCTAAAGGCTAGGCTCACAACAAGAAAATATGCTATTAATTTTGTAAGAGGCATGAGATTGTTAGCTTTTTATAGACTTACTTTTGTAGACTTACTTTATGTGTGAATGTTTTGCCTGTTCCCATGGAAAGTCAGAAGAGGGTGTGGGTCCCCTGAAGCTTGACTTACAGATGGTTGTGAGCCACCAGGTGGGTGCCAGGCCCTCTATAAAAGCAACCAGAACCCTTAACCACCAAGCCCCATGAAAAAAAATTTTTGAAATGATATTGGTCTGGGATAGGAGTAAGAGATAGACTTCTTGAGTAGCATGCATGAAGTCCCCATTCTATCTCAGTCACCACACACATGCATTCAAACACGCACACACACACACACACACACACACACATGCATCCACACATCCACACACAGGCATTTACACACACACTTACATACAAATACACACTAGTAATCCACACTCCTAACTATCAGATGCCCTTCCACAATTAGCACGGGACGCCAAGGATAAGAGGATGATGCCTGTAGAGGAAGAGAGAAGGTCACAGAATGTAGTCACAGTCTCACTGGGGCGTTGGCAAGGGGTTTCAGTGTCGGGTTAATCTATAAGAAAGTAGAAGGTTCCTTTGGCCTCCAGAAATTCATCCTGGGCGTTTGGCTTCAATGAAAGCAACCTGGGGTATAGTTTTCCGTTACAGTAATAAAATACTTGAGATAAATTCTGGAAGAAAAATGGATTCTTCAGGCTCCAAACTTGAGAGGTTTCAATGCATACCCAGTTTAAGATGGGGCCTTGGGGCCTGTGGAGGCCCAGTACGTTAGATAGGAATATTTGTGGAGGAGGCCGCTTATCTATGACTATGAGACAGTCAATGAAAGAAGAACGACCTGTTCCAGTTTCCCCTTCAAGGTGCTGTGTGCTGGTTAATTTTATGTCAGTGACACAAGCTGGAGCCATCTGGGTGGAGGGAACCTCAATTGATTAAACACTTCCATAGACTGGGGCTATAGGCAGGCAATCTTATGGAGCATTTTCTTAACTAGTGATTGATGGGAGAGGACTCAGCCCATTGTGAGTGGTGCCATCCCTGGGATTGTGGTCCTGGGTTCTGTAAGAAAGGAGGCTTAGCAAGCCATGGGGAACAAGTAGTAGATAGTAGTACAGAATCCTCCATGGATTCTGCATCAGCTCCTGCTTCCAGGCCTTGTTTTAGTTCCTGCCTCTGTTTCCCTCAATGGACTGTAAGCCAAATAAACCCTTTTCTCCCCAAGTTGCTTTTGCTCATGTCTCATCACAGCAATAGTAACCCCAACTAAGACACACCTTCTCAACAACCTAACTCCTTCCCTAGGGCCCACCTCTTCCTGGCTACCACCTCCGGCAGCACCATAGACTAGAGACTAGATATTTCTTCTTCAGCACAGGAAATTTGGAGGACCCTTGTCAAACTCCAGCACTAAGGACTAGCTGTTGTGGAAAGAAACAGATTTCTTTAACAAGCCACTAATACTAAGATAATGGAATAGTTTGTGAAATATCTTTTTTAACTCTCACACAGGTCTGAAACGTGTTTCACTGTAGACAAGGGGCTGATGGGAGTTGGTTTACTCAGTGAAACCTGCTGGTTAATAATTTGTTGGTGTGGCACATCTTAGCATCCTGAAAGGTGAAGAGGGGTCGTGTACATCAGCCTCAGGCTGCTGGCTGAATAACTAATGAGGGCTGCACTCAGCCAGGCATGGGCTATTTCTGAGCAAAGGGCAGAATGCAGAGGCTTTGGGGCTCTTTCTTTTCCAACCATAAGCACGAACCTAGTCTCTGCCTATTTTAGACTCGTCAGACTAGAGAGGGAGAAGCCCAAGCAGCAAGACCATGGGGCTCTACTACAAAGCCAGGAGCCTGAGCACAGTGGGGCACTAGGTGGTCACAGAGAGGGAGGAGTAGGTGTCTGCCTCCATGCAATCACCTGAACAGTTTAGAGTCTGCAGGCACTGAGGGTAGTGGGGATCTGCGGTTGAGCAGTCAATCTATATAACGAGAGTCACTCCCTCACTGGCCAGATGCCAAGGTTTGTTTCCAGCAGTCTGACTCTGCTGGTTAAGGCTCTAGCTGACCACACTGACACCAGAGCCTTCCGGATTTTGTGCTGCCTGCTGAAGGTCAGCGCAGTAGAATTTGAGCCTCTTTGCTTACCGTATCCCGGAAATGCTTTCCTGCTTCCTCGAAGTGTACTTTTGTACTCACTGAATCCTGGGCAATCCAGCCTTGGGATCACTGACGGCTAGAGCTTGAAGGTAAGAACACGGTTCATCTTAAATGTTTGGCCTAAGTTGTTGGTGTGTGTTCTTTGTCTTCAGTCATGTAGGTCCTGATGTACAAGTAAATTACCTCAGGCCAGAAAGATCCTAAATCCTAAGGATTTGAGAAAAATAGTAAAAGTCAAGTGAAGCCAACCCCAGCTGTGTTCGACTTAGAAATTGATGTAATCCCCTCCCCATGATACCGTCTCTCCTGTGCACCTTGATATTTTCCCCTCAAAGCCTCCCCTCTCACCAGCGGATGAGACTTCTCTGGCTATAGCTGCTTCTTCTCTCCACTGGACCCTCTTTGACCCAGCACTCAAGCTGGATCTACAAAAGGGACTGGACCAGGTACCCTACTCCTGGAGGTTAGTTATGTCATCACGTAGTCATAGCACCACGGCATAAGATCTGAAAAGTTTACATGCAATGTAAGATTCCCCTGGAGGCCAACACTGGAGGATTGCTGTGAGTTCGTGGCCTGTCTGGAATACAGAAAATAAAATAAAAAGTTAGCTCCATGGAAAGGAACAATGACTTCTGCTCACAGAGATTGTTTCACAAAGGAGGTCACAGTGCCCTAGCCTGACAGGATGAAAAGGTGGCTGCTTGGGAAAGCTTGTGTGTCTATCTGGCCAATGCAACCTATGTGTAGAGGTCAAGGGACGGTGAAATGGTCTTCTAATTTCTTTGAGGGCCCATAGCTTTCTCTGCTCTCCAGTGCCACCTTCTGCTTCCACCCTCCCTCTGCATCTCCTTTGCCTAAGCTCCATTACAGCAGGTTCTTCCAACACAGCAGGTCAGTGGGGACCACAGTGCCCTGGGCAACAAGTACTTTTAACCCCCTGGCAGCAGTAGCAGGTGTTAATGGCTCTTTCTCTCACAGTCTCACATGCTGTGGCCATCAGACCCCAGGTACCTTTCCACCTGTGTGCCTCTTGACATTCCATGAGGTTATCAGAAGTAGAACGTGTCCTAATTCTGTGTGTTGAATATACCCTACCTGCCAGGCCCTGGTGGTCTGCACAACAGCATGCCGCATAGTCAGCTGTACCACACACTAACCACAATTCTGGGTACATATTCAAACTTGAGAATCTGATTTCCACTGAGCGTCTGTGGCTTTGTGTCATTCTAAGATCGAACGCTCAAGAATCCTCCCTTCCTCCAACACAGTCAAGCTGGGAATGGAGCCTGTGGGCAAACCTCTACATCAGCCCCACCTGACTCAGTTCACATGCTCTCATCGCTTCACCCAGCCCCTCAGCTCTACCAGTCTAGCACACAAAGCCCTTACAGAACTGGTCTCTGTTGACTGAATGACTGTCAAGTCATTTTACCTCTGGGCCACAACTCTAAACCTGTCTAAACCCACTTTAGACTGGCTCTTTTTAATATCTGCAGGATAAAACCCACTAGATAAGGTCCTTACCCCACCATGCCTGTTTTCACATCTCCCATGTTAAAGCTCTAAGTCCTGGAGACTTCCAGACCCAGGTTTGTTCTTGCTTTGTTTTGCTGAAGGGTCCCAGCTATGGTGTAAATGTGATTAGTCCTCCCTAACTTATGCAGGAGCTTGAGCGCAGAGTCTTATGTTAATTATTGTAACAGTTAGGGCATTCATCTTACTATGTTCTTTAGAAGTGGGGCTTCTGTAAATAAATTGACTGAATGAATGAATCCCCCAGGTTTCATAAGGAGAAAGAAACAGCGACCACAGAGAAAGACAGGCACATTCATTCCCAGTGTGATGTGATGCAGCCCTGGGCCTGTGCATAGCTGTTTGGATTTCAAGTCTCAAAACTATGAACTAAATACATTTCCCTTTCTTCATTCCTTCCTTCCTTCCCTCCTTCCTTCCTTTCTTCCTTCCTTCCTTCTTTCCTTCCTTCCTCTCTTTCCTTCCTTCTTTTCCCCTTCTTTCTCCTTCTTTCTTTCTTTCTTTCTTTCTTTCTTTCTTTCTTTCTTTCTTTCTTTCTTTCTTTCTCTCTCTCTTTTTCTTTCTTTCTTCCTTCCTTCTTTCCTTCATTCCTTCCTTCCTTCCTTCCTTCCTTTCTCTGTTTCCCTCTCTCTCTTTCTTTCTTTTTTGTTTTTTTGTTTTGTTTTGTTTTGTTTTTGACAGAGAGTCTCCCTATGCAGTCTTGTCTCAAATTAGTAATCCTCCTACTCCACCTCTCAAATGCTGGGATACAAGCATGCACCTCCATGCCCAGCCTCTTTTCTCTGCAAAGCCCTGACTTGGTTGTTTCAGAATAGAAACACAAAGCTAGTACAGCCTGCACATGCTTCCCTCCACTCAATACACCAACCGGTTCCCACACTACCCTCTAGATTTCACATCATTTCACTCTCTTCATTTTCTTTCTAGTTTACTAACACCAGTGACAGAGATCCTAAGAATGATAGTTTAGATTGGCTTGTTGGTCTTTTAGGTCTCTTTAAATGTGTCCTTTTATGAAATTGTCTTTACATCTGTAATTTTCCACCTTTAAATTCTTTTTTCTTACCATCTATGTGAAGGGATGCCCCATTGTCCTGCAGACTCAAGCAGGCATGCACCTGCTGGTTTCACACTGTGCTGACGTTTCACATGCTCCTGTCCTCTGCACTTCTCATCTTATTTGGGTACAGGTGGAGCAGAAGTGGATTAGTAGGTACACTTCATAGGGAAAGTATTCTCCCTCCAGAGACAATGTCCAACTGTCTTTCTTTCATGATATATGGAATATTAAGGCCCAAGGTTTTATATTCATTCAGAGTTGCAAAAACGCATTGTAATTTATTTTTCGTTTATTTATCAGAATAATTCTATAAACAGAAATGTGCCTTCTAGTACTATTTGGTCAATTAATATAGGAAAGCCAAGACAGATGATTAATTCCCTTTATTTTCCAATGTTCAAAAGAACAGCTGCTTTCTGAGTTTGATCGAGCTCATTCTACTGTAGCCAAGTCCACCAGACCAGGCAGTTTGACAATTGTCTCAAAAGTCCCAGGTCATTGTGCCAGCTAGTTCGTCAAGGCTTTGTCCCTCTGCTTGCAGGTAGCCATCTGCTTATATTTGAAATGTTTTCAAGAATGATTAGGTTTACATTTCCTGAAGGCACTGTATCCATTCTAGAGAACTCAGCTGTCTCAATCCAGGAGCCTAAGTCACCCTGAGAGCTGTTCTGGCAAGACTGTTCACATTGTTCCTTCTCTTAATACCTGGGGTGGCCAAACGAGTTTCTTTTATTCAATTTCTAGCAAATATTTCCTGTTATACTTTTCATAAAGACCCTTCCCTTCTAATGTTCTGTGGCTTAATTTATATAAGAATTAATAATGAGCTGATGCATACAGGTACTCAGCCCAGCACGCTACAGCTGTCACTGAATGTTACCTTGTCATCCCTCTGAGCAGCTGTAGTAAATGCCTTCTGGAACTGCAATAGCCACTTACTCTTGAATAGTAGAGGCTTACTATCCTGCTCTCCTTTTGCTGTAGTTACAGTTCTTCTAGGTATAGCAACCAAAAGCAAACTAAATAACTAACTAACTAACTAAATAAATAAACAAACAAATAAATATCTCTAAAAACAAAACCAAAAAACCCCCCATAAATTAAACTATAAGCACAAGAGAAGATATTTATCATTAATCATGGAGGAAATGCAAAGCAAATTTATTGGGATGGATAGTTAAGCCAGATACATTACACGCCAGTGAAAATTAGCACCATACACTTCTGGTGGACCTCTAAAATGATACAGCCACTGTAGAAAGGAGCTATGACAATAAATGTAACATAACCTTGCAATGCTGTTTGAGTTATATACCCACAAATATGAACATGGGGCTTAGATATGTGCACATCATATTTATAGAAGCCACATCCATAGTAACTGAAGGGAGGTATTTCCTGTGCCCATTGTAGTACCATGGAAATGGGTCAAAACCTCGCATGGCAAGTTGAGGGCGCTAGCAGCTTCTGCTCTTCTGTGGAAGAAGACTGCGGCCCCTCCCCCTGTGTCACTGACCAGGTTCCCACCCTAGCCAGCTCTGAACAGGCCAGCAGAGACTGGCATATTGACTACCTTGTTTCCTCGCTCCTATACCCCCAATATATTCACCTGAGCCCTTGCAATATACTGACTTTTGGCCACCTCTGAATGGGAAGTCCCAGGGTAACGTGATTTATCCTGTCTGGCGCCAAGAGCCCCAACGGTATCCCCTGTGTCCAGACTCACGCCTCTCCCTCGGTCCTGCCAGCCGCTCTTGCGAAATGGCCTTCTCATCCAGCCAGCGAGGGGGTTGCTTCAGGTGGGAGGGGCATGAGACCCCCCCTAGACAAGAGAGTCCAGTGGAGCAAGGGACAGAGGGGGAAGGGAGAGAGAGAGAGCGAGAGAGCGAGGTAGAGATAGATAGATAGATAGATAGATAGAGAGAGAGAGAGAGAGAGAGAGAGAGAGAGAGAGAGAGAGAGAGAGAGAGTCTCCAGACCAACAGACTGACAGCCCATGAATATCTAGAACGGACCTGCGTGGCTAGTGCCCACCCGGGGTCCGAGAGGCAACCCCAAGGAACCGAGAGACACCAGATTGATGCAAAAACACGAGGCTTTATTATCCAATGCATTGGGGTCATCTTCACATATCCTGCAAGCCAGAATAGGAGAAAAGACCCCGAGAAGCTTCCAGCTAGACTTTTTAAAAGGGAGCAAGGAAGCTCTCTGACTTGTCAGAACCCAGGCATTGGATTGGCTCTTTGGCAACAAGAGTTCTGGGAAAACAGAGGTTTATGGGATAGTGAGTACTAACATTAAATGGAGGAGGTTAGTGCCTTTACCACTAGGGGCGCTGGACTTTTCGATGTAAATGGATAAAGGAAGCATAGTAGGGGCAGGCATGCGATGGGAATCAGCATTAATTAGGAAGGAAATCTGAGGACATGCCACAACACAGCTGTTCCTTAAGAACTTTAAACTACACAGAATAAACCATTCACAAATTGACAAAAGCATCTAGAGTTCAAAGAGGCAGAAAGGGAAATAAATGGTGGGAGCCAGGACCCAGGGAACAGAGACTTAGCATTAATAGGCACCTGGCTTCTAACTAGGAAATGGACCGTTTTCTGGACATAGAAGGTGATGATAGACACAACAGCAGAAATATTTCTAATGCCACTGAGCTGTTCATTCGTGATGGTTAAGAGTCATTTTCATGCCGTGTGTACCATCTCACAGTATTTTAAAAATCCATTCTGTTCTCTTTTTCACAAGGACTGGACCCTCCACCCTGAGATACTATGGCCCTGACACCAGAATGGAGCAAACAAACAAAACTGAAAGAGGTGGCAGGGATCCCCCTGCAGGCTGCAACTGTGGACAACTGGAGCCAGATTCAGGCCTTGGAGGCCAAGCCAGATGACCTCCTCATCTGTACTTACCCTAAATCAGGTGACTCGGCAAATGACAGCCCCAGCCTCACCCTCTGAGTCATATGCACCCCTCACCTGAGTTAGGACTCCCTGCAGTGTCAAGCCTGCCCTCTCTGTCACAGACAGGCTCTATCTCAAATGGCTGTGTCCCTGGGTGTTTTGAAGCTCACTCTTCTCTGCCGTTCACTGTTCCTGGGAAGAGGCGAGATTTGCTCCGCTCTTCTACTCTGCACAGAAACCCACAGTCTTCCTGGTACAGCTAACAGGATCCTGGCCCGAACGGAAGGTGAAGCCATCACCTGACTCCATATCCCTTCTTGAGGACGCCTGAAGAAAGAATGATAGTTTCTGATTCTTGCTGTTCTCTGTCTCCTCAGGGACAACATGGATTCAAGAAATCGTGGACATGATTGAGCAGAACGGGGATATAGAGAAGTGCCAGCGAGCCATCATTCAACACCGGCATCCTTTTATTGAGTGGGCACGGCCACCCCAGCCATCAGGTAAGAGCCCCTGACTCCATCTGTGTTGCTTTCCTGTCTTAAGTCTGTCTGTGCTTCCCTCTCCCGATCTCTGTTCTTTCTCTTTTCTTTCTTTTTCTTTTTCTTTTCTTTCTTTCTTTTTTTGACAGAGTCTCTTTATGTAGCTATGGACCTCACTATATAGACCAGGCTGGCCTCAAACTCACAGAGATAAGCCTGCATCTGCCTCTGGAGTGCTAGGTTAAAGGCATGCGCCACTATGCCCAGATCCATCTCTTTTCTTGTCCCCATTCCCACCAAATGTGAGTCAGCAAAGAAGAAAGGTGTGTGTGTGAAGGTGCAGTTCTGCCTTATTTTCTTATTATACCTTTGCTCCAGTCATGTGCAACTGGAGAACAGGAAGGTACAAAACTTCACTCAGCACCAGCTCATACTCCTCTGCTCTCAGCATGCTACCCTATTGTAACCAAGTACTTCCTGATCAGTGACTATAGCTCACAACACACACACATACACACACACACACACACACACACACACACACACACCTGGTGAAGCCAATTACTTTTGATCTATTGAAAAGCCTGTTTTCACATAAAATTTAACCTGGTGATTTTTCTCTTCACACATGGGGAACGTTTCACAGACAACCAGAAGACAGAAGTGCTCTGTGAAACAAGGACAGAAGGCTGGTCTTCCTAAGTCATCACATGGCAGAGTGATGTTAACAGAAGCTTTGGAACCCTAGCCACCGCTGCTGTGAGGGGAACTCTGGCACTCCTGGAGCAGCCATGGGGAGGCTCTAATGAATGTTTCCAAATGTCTCCAGACAGGAAGCTCCTGTCCAGATATACTTAGGAACTTGTAACCCAGGCTAGGGGATATCTTCACGTTAGGATATCCTTTTTGCCTGACTAGCTCCCCTGGCTGTAGAAATCTCTGACTGTGTAGGTGGTCACTTGCTTTGTAGTTCCACGTCTGGTCTATCCCTGCTGTGACTTCTCTGTGGGGTCTCAACCCCAGCATAGTCTCCCTGACTCTGATTTGGGTGGGTGGGTGTGTAATTTCCCTGATTGTCTTTCTTACCTCTCCTCCATGGGATTTGTTTTGTTTTTTTTTCCTACTTCACTGACTTAGTGCACTTCCCTTCTAGAATAGCCTAATTTTTTGGACAAATCAGATATTGTGATATGAAGCCTCTTCAGGCAGTGAGAGGACAGTATTCTGCCCTCTCAAAAATCAAAATATGAAACAACAACAACAAAACCTCCAAACCCACTATTTTTATAAATCACAGCCAAGGCAGGCACAAAGAAACTACTGAGGTTGCTCCTACCAGGAGATAAAGTTTCACTCTCACCCTTATCTCAAAGATGACAAATGCTTCATCTGTGCTCTCACCTTTTGAAGGCCAGAACTGTCAGCCTCCTCCCCACAAGGGTCGCTGAGCACTAAGGACAGCTGTGAGCACAGCCTCTCCTGCCTTCCTGCCCTGCAGCTCCCTCTTTAGTCTGGTTCTCAGGTGCATGGCTCCTTAACATCATAGTCACTAATGTTCTGCCTTCTCTGAACCTTTAAATTCAGCCATGTTTCTTTCTTTGCCAAACTACACACTCCTCATTACTTCCTGTTTCACTTGCTCTCTTTCACCGTGAAACTGAATATAACAGCTGTGAGCAATGGCCATAACGCGATGGTATCGTGTCTGGAGATATCCCTGCTAAGCCAATCAGCCCCTCATTTGTTAATTCAACCTCACTGAGATTCTCAGGACATGGGCAGGATGTGGTCAGACTCTTCACCCAAATGTAATTTAATAACCTCTAGCCCACTTCTCAATAGAACGCCCCTGAAACATTGTGGGCTAGATCTCTTTTCTTGGTAATCTGGTCTTCCAAATTCCCACCAGAATGGCCCATGAAGCTGAACTTACAGCATTTTAGAGCTTTCTAGATTTAAGTTTATATTCCTTCTATATTTATCCCACAAACTAGTTCTAAAGGCCTGCAAGCCACTTACTTGGGCTTATTCAGCAACAGCCCCACTTCTTGGTATCAATTTTCTATTAGTTGGTTTTCATGCTTATGTGACAAAAAACTTAAGTCTGAAGAAAGTGGATATTTCCATGTGCAGTATTAGTCCTCGAAGAAGCTTGAGGCAGCTGATCATGTTGCATCTATAGTCAGGAAGTGGAGATGAATGCTAATGCTGAGCTTACCTCTCCCTTTCTATTTAGTCTAATTCCCCACCGGGCTGCCCACGTTCTTCAGTTAAACATTTCTGGAAACCCCATCATAGACATGCATGAAATGGTGTCCAAATTAAAAACCTGAGACAGCACAAGGTGGCAAGATAAAGAATTTAATCACCGCAGCTGGTCCTCACACTGCCTGGGTGCTGCCAGAGCATTTCTGTTCTCTCTTGTTGTTGCAGGAGTAGAGGGAGGAGAATTGGTTAGAAAAGCCAATCAGAATGCAGTTAGCAAAGACATAAAGTTTAAAATTAACAGTTTGGTGGAGACAGGGATCTAGGTAAGATGTGGTTAATTCAGCAGTGACTTCAGACAGCTGTTATCTCCTTCTGGCTGTCCTTTGAGAGCTGATAGTTGGACTTTGGACTAGCAGTTATACAAATATCATTCCTGCTATCCCATTCTTTGGTCTTGATTTACTTATGAGAAGAAAAACTCTCAAATTGTGATGGCCAGCAGTTTCTGAGTTCATAATGTGGAAACAGGTTGTCTTTCTAACCAAGGCAACAGGAAAGAAAAGCAAAAAGCAAAAAACCAAGTTGTATAGAAAATAAGTTACCCAGTGATCCAGGAAGCAGGTTACAAACAATTAGTAAAGTCACTAAATGGAGCCAGGCTATAACAATACCCACACCAGGGGTATATTTCATGGTGATTCTATGTCCAGTGAAGTTGACAATGGAAAATACTACTTATAGCTGTTCCTCTTCTAGAAATCATATCATACAAGAATGCCACTTCATAGCACATCCTCCTGCTACACATTTATAGTTAAATGGCACTTATTACCAGTCCTACTCCTAGTTTTTATAAGTACCGGCCTCTGGGTGACAGGCTTCCTGATTCTTCATGTAAAAGGATCTTTACCATCAGTGATGGAACGGAGTCCAGATCCATACGTGTCACCTAACAGCATGCAGTCACTCCGATTCCTGAAGCAACTTCAGTCCTCAAGACTCATTCTTGTCAGCTCCTCACTGGCATTATTGCAAAAGCCAGATTCCTATATTAAAGGAAACCCCTTAGGAAGAATCTGTATTTGCTTTATTCCTCCTCATCTCAGCTTAACTCAAGGATTTCACAGAGCAAGCCCCTATAAGGGTTGTAAATAAAAACAAAACAATCACACACCATGTGTCAGCAAGTATGTTTTTAGAGTATACATGAAATGTTACTGCATAGGACCAGAAAGAGAGGATTTGGCTCTGGCTGACAGGGAGGTGAGAAGGGCTTGCTCTCTGGCCTGACTGGCTCCGCCTCAGTAAGACATACCTGTCTATTCTCAGCTTCCAGCTCATCATCCTCAAGGTGACAGAGTAAATTCATGAGGCTCCCATAGAAAACTCTCAGGTTTGGTGTTCGAGAGGAACATATGGAAGAATTTCCTATGGGATGAAAGGTTTGTTAGAAGAACTGGTAATGCACAGTCAGACAGACAGCAGCACGGAGGGGCTCTGATGAAAATCCAGACCACAAGGTAGAAGGGGGAGTCCCTTCTTATAGGTCTCAGAGGAAATGGGGGGTTCCTTTGACATGTAGTCAGGTCGTGTCTGTTTCCTATACAACAGGAGAAGGTATTCCAGGGTAGAAATGGGTAACTCCTACGATGTGTGTGTGTGTGTGTGGTGTGTGTGTGTGTGTGTACATCTAGTTGAGGTTATACCCACTTTACAGGTGGGGGGAAGTGTTGCCACTTGTAGCTCTCTGATATCCTGGGGTCTCATTGCCTGGGGCTGGACCTTCCTTGGGGAAGTATGAATGGAGTCTGCCATTCTCCTGGAATTTGGGCTCCCAGGGAGGGAGCCCAAATTTATCCACAATCAAGTTCTTGGTTGGGGCTTGCCATTTCCTTTACAGAAGAAAATGGCTACTTCAGGGGGACCTGGCCTGAGCAGAAGACTTGTTTGAATCTTCCTCAATAAGACAAACTTACCTAAATTTCCATCTAATCTTCTACAGACTGACCAAGTGAATTCACTCAAAGCTTACATCCATATCTCAAACTCCATAAGTCTACAAACATGAAAGCAATACCAATTATCCCTCTAAGGCAGCTTTTCAACCCGTGGGCCATGATCCCTTTTGGGGTTGAACGACCCTGTCACCCCTTTCACAGGAGTTGCCTAAGACCATCTGCATCTCAGATTTTTACATTATGCTTCATAACAGTAGCATAATTACAGTTATGAAGTAGCAATGAAAATAATTTTATTGTTGGGGTCACCACAACATGAGGGACTGTATTAATGGGTCACAGCACTAAGAAGATTGAGAACCACTGCTCCAAGGGATCCCCAAAAAACCCAAAATAAGAAGGTGCATGTGTGGCTGATGGGTACTGTGATCAGTACCTGGTGTGGATGTTCCCATGTGTTGTGCACACTCTTTAGTCATCATCTCCTGAATTGTCAAAGGTGTGGATAAAGCCAATGAGATGCCAGCTCCACGGATACTGAGGACCCACCTTCCCACTCAGCTGCTGCCTCCATCTTTCTGGACAAGTAACTGTAAGGTAAGACAGCAGTAGTTCCCCTGGGCAGAAGGAAGAATCCAGAGAGCCAGAGCTCCAGAGCCTGGGTGAGGATACCTTCCTTAGCACTGTCATCTACCACTTCTGAGTATCAACACTCAGCAGTAAAGTCAAACACAAAGCTAGATTCAGTAGAGTGTTTTCCCTAGATGGTTTCAATACAATGTGAAGGAAGAGGCCAGAATGAGTGGTTGAAGGTAATCTGTTCTTCAGTGATACAGACTCTGTGTGTGTGTGTGTGGGGGGGATTCTGAAGGGGGCATGGGCTGTCACCTGTAGGAGGGCTCATAGAATTGAGCAGAGACAAGATTGAGCAGGAAAAATGCAAAGAATTGATCAGAAAGGTAAATCAAATTAGAGCCAGAGAGCCAGTGCTTGGCGGCAGCCTCAGAAGCCTCTGGCCTTATTTCCCTTTTTCTAGGAATATGTCTTGTACTCTAGCATCTAGTCTAGTATGTGCCTTCCACTTGGAGGGTTTTGGACCATGCTATGAGTATTTGGGGTTGAGTAACCCTGCAGTGGGTGGAGCTGAGTTGCCAGGATGAGCTAATTGCTTTGCTGAGAAGGTCAGAACAAGGGAAAGGAGCACAAAAAGGATCTGGAGAGATGGCTCAGTAATTAAGAGCACTAGCTGTTCTTCTAAATGACCCAGATTCCATTTCCAGAACTCACATGGCTGTTCACAACAGTCCAAAGCTTCAGTTTTAGGGGATCCAATGCCCTCTTTTGGTGCACATACACATAAGCAGGTCAAACACCTATATATATATATACACACACACACATTTGTACATATATACATATATATATACACACACACAAATATGTATATATATATATATAACTAAACTATTATAATTTTATTGTTTTACAAGGACTAAAATTATTTCTAGAAAACAGGAGTATTATGAGGGTTGAGAATTCTATTTCTGGAATTACTGAGACCAGATAATCAAGAAACCATTGAGGAATGCCCCTTTATGTTGTCCTACTGAAATTAACCAAGGTAAAGTGTCCCTAAGTTAAAAAAATTTTTCAGAAAAACAAATTGAGTCTGGAAATGTGCATGGGTATGTGATGCCCTGGGTAATTCAGGACTATGAGCTTTGATATCTGCACAGGGACTACAGCTAAGCCTAAGAACAGGAGCAAGAAGAATCAGGAGAGAAAGCAGAGATACCTAGCACCAGCATCCTCCATGAGAAGATGGAAGAGTTATGCTCTGTGGTCTAATGAATGATCTACAATAGGTCTATTTTCAGTTTTGAATGAGTGAGCTAATTAAGCATACAGCAAGCCAAGAAATAATAAACAGCAAATAGCAGGCAGATGGAAGGATGTATAGGAATCAGGTGTGCAAAGCATCCAGCAGAAATTGACTGGGGTAGCTGTTGAAGCAGCCAGCTGGCGATCCCAACAGAGAGAGTCCCAGGCAGAGTCCCATTTCCAATTCAATGAACAAATAGCAGCAGAAACATGATATCACCAAAGTGGGACTCATAAACATCCCACATTAATTGACTGATGAAGCTCTAAGGACAGCAGCTGGCTTACATATCAAGAGTCCCTGGCAGAGCCGAACAGGCTTCCAGGTAAAAGGACAAATAGCAGCAGTTAGAGACAACCTCAGAGGATTCTGTGCTCACATAGCTTTCCAGAAACTGCCTGAAGAAGTTGAAGCATTAACTGGAGTTCCAGGTTGAGCTTTCTCTCTATGGCTGAGCTTTCCCAGGTCTGAACTTCTCACTTCTCTTTCCCAATGGGATAAACAAAGTAACATCTGTAGGAAATTGTTCACCACCTAGATGTTCCAGATGTTTTCCTCCCTGTTACAGAGCTAGGGAAAGAGTCTAGCCTAGATAAGGGTTCTTGGAGAGCGCATGGACAAATATGCTTGGGAATGAAATGGGATGGAGCAACCCCACTTCCTGGGCTAGCTTCTCAGAGAATTCAAACAGTACAAGACAATTTACCAATGTAACGTGCATTGTGGGAGGTAGAGGAGACCCTGGGCAGATCCTGGAGAGCCTTAGATCCTCTCTCAAAGGTTTTTAAGATTAACTCCCTCTTCATGCTCTGTCCTAGAAACATGCTCACAAGTCAGCTGAGGCTCTGGAAGGCTCACTGGCATGCTTGTGGCAGGCTCTTAGCCCAATAACAGCTCAGAGTTTCTAGAGGAAGAGTTTGCTCATGATAAGAGGGAAATCAAGAATTGAGCTAACTATGATTTAGCAGAACTAGGCTGGAAGCAGCGTAATTGGCAATGAAGCTCCGGGCTGAGTTGTGCTGCCAGCGCAGGAGAGCTGAGCATCCCTCAAGAGGACCCAGCCCAAGTGAGAACCAACACTTCACATATTTATGCCCACTGAACCCACCTCTCTTCTTCCCTAAAGTTCCTTTATGTGGCTCGAAACGCCAAAGACTGCATGGTTTCCTACTACCACTTCCACAGGATGAGCCAGGTGCTCCCAGATCCAGGCACCTGGGATGAGTATTTTGAAACCTTCATCAGTGGAAAAGGTAAACAAAATTGCTTCTTGTCTCTCTGTTCTTACTCCAGTGTGGCTGAGTTGAGAGAACTACTCACGGCAGTTGATTCCCCAGAATGTCATGTGCCTACTTAGACAAATCTCACCACTGACAGGGTTCAGGTAAAGAAGGCTGGTTGCTTTTACAGTGTAGACTCCAATGTAGACTTTCCACACACACACCCTTCCAATTCCCCTCCTAATTCAAAAGCCTTTATTTGGTTGTTCCTGGCCTCTAGTACCATGGCTATTTCTGGGTTTCCCTGTCATACTATGAGGGAGCATGTGATTTACATGATTAATACAAAGCCACTCTAATTAGCATATTGAGGCAAAATCCCTAAGACCAACGCCAAAGCACATAGCCTCAGAATCAAGCAGCTCAGTGCCCTTAGGATATATCTACTACAAGATTTTTCCTTCCATGTCTCTGATGCACTTTAAAAAATACATAAAATAAAAAGGCCCTACTCTTAGAACATTTGAGTCTGTGAAAAGTATTCCTGTCTCTTACAGTAAGTTGGGGATCCTGGTTTGACCACGTGAAAGGATGGTGGGAAATGAGAGAGAGACACCAGATTCTTTTCCTCTTCTATGAGGATATGAAGAAGGTAAATAAATTACTGCTTCGGGATCAGGGGGAAAAGCTGCCTCAGGAACCTGCTTCTGAGAGGGATGTCTGGAAGAATGGGATCATGTCAACACTCTCTTCCACCCCGACTGAATGTTACCTTACCCACAGGACCCAAAGCATGAAATCCAGAAGGTGATGCAGTTCATGGGAAAGAACTTGGATGAAGCAGTGCTGGATAAAATTGTCCAGGAGACATCATTTGAGAAAATGAAAGAAAATCCCATGACAAATCGTTCTACAGTTCCCAAATCTATCCTGGACCAGTCCATTTCCCCATTCATGAGGAAAGGTTTGTGGGGCGTCTTTATCACTAATTCTGAGATAGGACACCTCAAATACACATGTTATGCTCCTAAGAAGGCTGGAGATTTAATCCTTTTGTACAAGAGACTCTCCAAACCAAGTCTACAGATAACTAAGGCCAGAGCAACTTTTGGTCACACCTTACTGGAAGCCTGCCTGAGATTAGACTCACTGGACATGAGACCTTAAAACTAGGAAGTCATCACCATGCCGTAAAGCTCTACCACTTACAAGTACAGCTGTTGTTCACATGTATGCCTGTCTTCTCCTGCAGAAGAGTCTCCTCACTTTCCACCCCGTGCCCTTCTCCTACTCCATAGCTGCTGCTTCAGCTTCTGTACAGAACTTGGTTTTGACCATGACCCCAAATTGCCCCATCTCATGACTTTCAATACTCATAATACTTCCTAGCTCCTGAAAGAGGAACTCTAGTTGGCTCAGATGGTCCAGTTTTAAGGAGAAAATGTTACTATTTTATTAAAAATTAATATATTAAATAACAGTTAAAAATTAAGACTGACTTGAGCATTCCACACAGATACTCAGTGAAGCCCCATTCCCAAGAAGCTAGAATCAGCAAGCAGCCCCTCCCCCAGCGCATTAGCATATGCATCTCTTTTCCACAGAGGTGCAACCAGGAACTGGGGTTTACATTCTGCTCTAAAACTTCTTTCTTTTTTTCTTTCAATGCATGAGTTAATGAATTTCATTAACACATTGCAATCTACAAAATAATCCCAGGTCCATGAAATAAACCTCTACCTCTTTCTCTTTGGATAATGAATGGGGAAGATTTGACAAGTAGCCTTTCTTTAAGTCCATCCATATTCTCTGCATGCACTTGGGTTTGCTTCTTTGCTTGCTTGCTTTGACCCATAGACACACAAAGATGCCATGATAGGAATGTGTTCACCGAAACACAGCTGTGGCTACATTATACACCTTGCTTACTGGAATATGAGCCATCTTTCCAGGGCAAGACACACAGATCTCTGCACATCACTGTCTGCACAGGTTTCATGTTACACAAAGCATGGACATGTTGACATTCACCCAATGATTTCTCTAGTTATAGAAACAATGGATAGTACATTTAAATTTTATTTTTACTATTAAATGCTACAATGAACATTTTTGTTCATCATGTTCTTACTCGCTGCTGATTTTATTTTTGTTGCACAATTTGCCACAAGAATCACTAGTGTTACAAAGACTATTTTCTTATCTAAAATTGTTTTAATCACTACTTGTTGAAAAATAGTGCCTCACTTTATTTCCAAATCTTTTTCATTGAGATATGATCTACATAAAAAACAAATCGCAGAAATTAACTGTACAGCTAGACAAATTTTTATGAACAAGTAAAACCACACCCAATGCCTGAATCAAGACAGCAACCAATTCCATCACCTGAGGAAATTTCCTCTGATATCCTTTCCAGTCAGTCTCTTCCTACAGGGAACAATGTTGTCATCTCTCACTATGTTCTTAGATGGCATACACATGGACTGTCATAGCATGCATTTTCCTTGTGTCCAGGATATTTCTCCAGAATGACATCTTAAGATCTCCAGGCATGGTTATATGTCTGCCATTCATTCATTTTTATAACTGTGAATATCCAGAATACGTATGTACCAATATAGGGCCAGGTCATTCCAGGTCACTAAGCTCCCTTGAATTAGCTGTCCACTTGATTTAGAAGCTGGCACCACGGCACAAAGTCCACCAGGGCTGCTTCTCAGACCAGAGAGCTAAGGTGTGCCATTGCCTATTGACGAGGCACTGGGCTACTGTCAAGCCAGCTACAATGTGGGCCCTCCACACTCTACTCAGGAACACAAAGTGTATCAGTCAGAGGCTGATACACATGTCCTGGCTTCGTCTTTTAGGAACTGTGGGAGACTGGAAAAACCACTTCACTGTGGCCCAGAATGAGATGTTTGACGAAATCTATAGGCGCAAGATGGAAGGAACCTCTATAAACTTCTGCATGGAACTCTGATCAAGCTGTCAAGATAGATGTCAAAAGTGTGGAGGCTGTCTGCAAGCCTCAGCCCAGCCAAAAGAAACTCTGAAAGCACATTGTAAACACCAAAGATTGTGTGGGTCAGATTCTGCGATTATTAACATCACAGTATGATTTTGTAACAGTGGCTCATGCCTAATGCGTATTTTCTCCGCTATTTAGTACAAACCAGTAGGACAGCTTAAATGGTAAGGAAACAACAAATAAACCTTCAGTACTATAAATTTTAATTTCATATTCTTCTAGAAGGTATAGCCTAGATTCTGACTGAAAAATACTACCTTAGGTACGAGCACACGAATATTAAATTACAGCTACATGAAATTCCTCATGTCCTTCTTACTCAATCAGGGTTTTCCTGGTTACACCGGGAAGAATCACTTTGTGGACAACTTGTTGCAGCCAAACCATGGGAGCTTGTTCTATCTGGAGGGGGGGGAAATGAGGGAAGGACTCGGAGGAGATGTCAGCAATCCAAACCCTAATGAAGGGGATCCTACTTCTGGGTCAGAAAAGAAACAGAAAGCACACAGGTGGCCTTGGGAAGCACATTCAGAGCCTAATGCGGGTCTGGTGCTCAGCTTGGAGCCACCTGGTCTTCCATCTACTGCCATCCCCTCTGAGGAGTGGCGTGCCACCAAACCAAATGTCCCTTTACCTAGTTTCCATTTGTGCCCCACCTTAGCCGAGTCTACCCCTATTTGCTAATTAGCATACTTACCTCTGACTCCCACTAGTTCCATGACTCAGTTATGCTCTCACTGCCAGTGCCCTAGGTGGTACGGGGCACACAGCGTGTGCCGGTAGGGACTTATTGCAAGAGCGAATGATCCACAGAAGACAGAAAGGCAAGCATGTTTCAAGTCAGAGATTTTCAGCTTTTACCATTTCCTTTTAGTCATATAGCAGCATTCCAGAAGTGAGAGCAGCAGGAGCGGTTTGTGGTGGAGCAGGAATCCAGGGTATACTGCACGAGCTAGAATGCCTATCCCTTTCTATCACTCAAATCTACACTTTCTCCTAAAAGGCCATGTGATAAACATTTGGACCCGAGGATGATGTTGCTGGGATGAGGAGCCATTAGAAGGTGTATCAGAAGTCAGTGGGTTACTGGAACATGCCCTGGAAGGGAATGTTTCCCCATGCTCTGCTTTTGTTTCTTGGCCATGAGGCAAGCAGTTTGACTCTGTCATTTTGCTCCCATCGGATTGTTCTGTCCATCTGACCATGCAATGCAAATTCCAAAAACCATGAGCCAAAATAAACCCTTTCTCTTTAAGATTATCTCAGATACCTGTTATAGTGACAGAAAGCTGACTAACACATTCACCATGACAAGGCAATAAAATACTCCTCCCTGGAAGGCATCCTTCATTTGGTCTAACATATACACGATTGTTTGGCTACTGCAGAGATTTAACTGTATGTGTATAGGTAGGTTATTGACACCTTCTATTATCTATCCTGTATGGATTGTACATTTTTATTGTTTGCTTTGCTGTCTTATTCACAATTGTAGTGAAGTTTTTTGGATGTTCTCTAGAGGTAGGGTCAACTCTTATAATTCCAAACCAGATAAAAGTCTCTGTATATGCCTCCTCTCAAGATTAAGTTGATAAGAGCCCAGTCACTCGAGTTTACTTAAGGGATGACTGTTTCTTCAACCATGAATTGGTTAACAGTAGACTTGGGTAAACTGTGGAAGCTTCCAGGTTACAAACTCAGGCTTCTTCTGTTCTGGAATTTTCCTATTGAGGGTTTCCCTTTGTAGTCAGCATTTAAAATAGAAATACTTGAAAGACATAAGTCTCAAAGGATTCTACGTTAGTTTAGTAAGTACAAAGCTGTATATTTAATTTAATCTTTGGTAATGTTAATTATTAATTTTGGAGCCAAGAGTGAATCAAGCAAATGAAACGTTACATCAGTATAATTAAGTAACTGTTTGATTTCTACTTTTGTAGACATTTTAATTTTATTAGAATTGACTCAAGATTATTTCCTGGCATGTCTCATAGACTGGTGATTATTTTCCTGGCATTTCTCCATACAAAAAATTTAATAAAAGAAAGTACTAACTATTCAATTTCTTTGCTATCCATCATTTATTTTTCTACTCATGATAAATGCTGAAAATAGTTTGGGTGTAGGAAAAGTGGGTAGTTCAAATGACTCAGTCCAGAGTGAAGAATGAGTCTAATTAATACACTCTTTGTCACACATCATCACGCATTGACTTCCTTCAGCAGATATTCGCTGGTTCTGGGATCTCTAGCACCTGGGATTTCCACTGCAACTTAGACTTCATGGTCAGTTTCATCCTTCTAGGGCCTCTTTGCAGGGGGGGACTCTGACCCTGCTACACATTGCCTGGCAGTAGAGTGAGACTTTACTCTTACACACTGAGTCTTGATTCTTTTATGCTGCCAAGGTCCCACTGCCAGCTCTAGACACATCTGGCCCACCAGAACCACAGCTATGTCAGTGTCTGAGTGTTGGTCCTGGAGAAACACTTCTCTAAGCAGGTACTGTTGAAGATCAGGGAACCCCTTCAGTGGCAGCCTCAGTTCAGGCTTTCTCCTTTCAAAGGAATGTGCCTTTTTACACATTGAAGCCTATGATGGGTGAAGTTTACCCTCTGGGTACTTTCCTATAGTCTCAGGGCAGAGCAGGGTGTTTCTCCTTGACAATTACAGCCTCTTTTCAGCATATACCTTGGCTGCAAAATTTTACTTGCTCTTCTCCTCTTCAGTAATCTACATAGTTTTTGTATCTTGCCAATAATTGATTTTTTTTTTCAGAGCAGACCTAGATGAGAGAATTAAAAAAGAAACCATGCCACAGTCTAAATGCTTTACTGTCTTGAATGGACTGGCAACTTGACTTTGCTCACATGTCCGCAGTCAAACGCATTAGGTACCTGCTAGTCCTGGTGGACACATTTTCTGGGTGGATGGCATTCCCCACCACCAACAAAGGGCTCAGACAGTTTCGGACCTCCTCCTGCGGGAAATCATTCCTTGATTTGGAATCCCTGCCTCTCTTCAGTCAAACAATGGTCCTGAATTCACCTCCCAGATTTCCCAAACCTTATCAAAGGCCCTTAATATCCTTTGGCATTTTCATATTCCGTATTCCGTACCACCCTCAGTCCTCAGGAAAGGTTGAGTGGACTAATCGCTCCTTAAAAAACATCCTTGTCAAACTCTTGCAAGAACTTCACCTCGATTAGGTAAAGCTCTTGGCACTTGCCCTTCTCAGGTTACGGGCCCTCCCCAAGCGGCATCTTTCCATTTCACCATTTAAACTCATGTATGGACTTCTGGTCCTGACCTCTGGCCTTTCACCCAAACCCTCTCCTCTTCCTGACCACCTGCTCATCCCCTTACTCTGTCACCTTCATCCCTTCTATGGAACTTTACTGACCACCACCTACCCCAGCCATACACCAACTCCTGTCCACCCCAAATCAACACTGGGGACTTGGTTCTTCTCTCCCCTCCTGAACACCCCTCAACCCTTTCCCTTAAATGGAAAGGTCCCTTCAAAGTAATTTTTGTAACTCCTACATCTGCTAAGCTGGAGGGTTTCCCTCTCTGGATTCACCTATCCCACCTAAAGCCTTTTACCCCACCTCGAGATAACTTGACTTCCTATATATCAACCCCAACAGGACTTTGCTCCCTTAGGCTTTGGAGGACACCAAGATCAACCATCTTGTCCCCCGTTCCAGAAGAATGATGCTCCACCCCAGCAGCCGTGCCCGAATCTACTGGATTGGACAGATTTCTTTTCTTTTCCCTCCTGTCTGTTTCTGTACAGGGAAGCCCTTACATATGGAGATTTGAGGTTCAAGAAACCCCCACTTCTAGCAAACAGGCCTTCCAAATAGGATTGGGACATTGCTCCATAGCAGGCTGGCAAGAGCCTGTTACAATTCCCATCACCTCTGTATCCATCCCCCCTACTTCAATCCATGATGTTCTCATCTGCTTTCTCTATGACCAGACAGAAGATTATTGTAAAAAATGGCTGGATACATATGGAGGCTGTCCCTACTGGTCTTGTCAGTTCCATATGCCTCGCCGCCCTAACTCTCTTCTCTTAAGACAAAATAAGGCCCTTTTCTTCTATATCAAGGACGCGTGGGATCCTAGGTGGGAAAGGAGCATCACTGGTAAGTTCTACCGCTTCCACAGCCCCCAATACCCGGTGAGTACAATTCAAATCCAAAGAAAATACATCTCAATTGTTCAATCCCAGGGAATAGGAAAGACAGAGGAGGTGATTCAACATTCCTCCAAGATCATGACCTCCTTAACATCCCCTCTTTTAAATAACACAGATTTTTCGCTCCATCTCTTGTTCCAGATGTTGACCTCAGCCTACCAGCTCCTTAAGGTCACTCAGCCTGGGCGCTTTGGGGAATGCTGGTTCACAACTGTCACTTACAGCTTGCCCCGTTACCTGTCAGATAATCTTACATCGCCACTCATCGACTGCCCGAGTCTGGCATTGGCGACACCCCCTACCTCTTTCATATCACCCTCTTTGATGTGGCAAGCTGCTTTAAGGCATCTGGGACACATTTTGTAGGAGAGTTAAATTCCTTAGACTGCAATAAAACTCTGAGTCTTGACATCTGCCCTCAGCCTCAGTGCCCTAATGTCCACAATGCCTCGATTCTCTGCTGTCCTGAAGTGTACCATTGCCTACCTGCCGAATGGGCAGGAGTTTGCACATTAGTATATCTCTTTTCCAGGTTAGGGGTGATACATGGGGAAGAGCCCTTACCAATTCCAGTCGTAAACTCAATAGCAGCCCGACACAATAAAAGAGCGGTTCAAATCCTGCCACTCCTGGCTGCTGCCGGAATAACCGCAGGAATCACCACTGGAACAGCGGGATTAACTACCTTTATAGCAATGTATCACCAGTTATCTTCCCAGTTGATCCAGGATCTCCAACAAGTGACCCGGACCATACTCTCACTTCAAGGACAAATTGATTCTTTGGCAGCCGTGGTACTCCAAAATCGACACGGACTAGATCTCCTTACAGCTAAAGAAGGTGGCCTCTGCCTCTTCCTACAAGAAGAATGCTGCTTCTTTGTCAATCAATCCGGTATAGTAAAAAATAACATCCAGCAACTTCAAACAGACCTTCTGTGCTGAGTGAGTGAATTACACCAAGCAGGAACTGAGGGTTTCCGAGGATTCTCTCCCCCAGCGTTAAAGGACACAAACGCCTTTTCCCTCCATTGTTCGTCCTCATGTTCTATTGTTCCCAAAAGTTCAGAAGAAGTACAACAAAGTAATTTTAATGAAAGGACAATAAAAATATCACCTGGCCATTGAAGGGGACTGCATTTCTGTATGCAGCCTGTGTTGCTTTGCTGTGCACCTCATATGACTGGGAGATCCTGTTTCTGTCATTCTGAGTGCATTTTGCCCTTTTGACTTTTGTGAGACAGGGTCTCACTGTCAACCACAGGTTGATCTAAAGCAGCAGGGCCTCTTCCTGTGCCTCTGGATGCTTCACCTTTTTTTTCTTTTGATTCATTGGCACAACTGAACATTGAATGTTGCCAGGACTGTTGTATCATTTTTTAATTACTTCTCTTTAGTGTTTGTCCCTGCTCTTGGATCTGTTTTCAGCCAATGCTGGTACTATCTAGATTTTAATCATATATATGAGTTATATGTGTGATTTGAATATTAATGTCACAACAGACCTAACTCCAGAAACCTGAAATAACATAGTTTGTTTTATGTTTCCTTTACAGTATTCTTCTGTTTCTTTACAGCTTTTTAAAAGCTCCACAGTTAGACCAGCTATCATGGTTGCAATCCCAGCACTGGGGGAAGAGACAAGAAGATTGTGATTTGCCAGGCAGCCTGGGCGTGTCTTGAAACCGTGACTCAAAAATTCCCTCGTAATAGAGAACACTAACTTGTGAAAATGCAGAGAATAAGTGACAGTTGAGTGTGAACCTCTGTGTCAACAATGCCATTACTCAGGGCACACTGAGGGGATGGAAGGAGAGTCAGAGCTGGGGTGTGGGGAGGAGGGCTGCCATGCTGCCTTCTGGACACACCAAGGCTGCTGCCCTCAGCGCATTACAGGAAAGGACTAGATGCTCACAGACACGGGGCCAAAGAGTGCACCTTCTCCTTGATTCAGAAGGCCAGAGCAGGACACACTGTGTGTCAGAAGGTGCTGGTTCGGTTCCCCAGGTGTGGCCTCCACTGGGTCCCAGCTGTTTCCTGCCCTGGCCAGGAGTGGGGGAAACTCTTGCTGGGAGTGGCAGAAAAGTCCTCTGTCTCTGTCTCTCTGCTTCTTTCTCTATATCTCCTGTTTCTTCTCTATCTTCTTGCTCTTCTCTCCTGTGTCCCCCTGTCCTCCATTCTCCCATCGTTTTTTCCTCCTCCTCTTCCCCCTCCTCCTCCTCCTCCTCCTCTATGTCTCCCCACCTCTGTCTCTTTCTCTCTGAATCCCCCTTTTTTTTTACACTAATGACCTAATGGTGCAGAGTTAATTCGGAGATAGCTTTGATAGGATAATAGTTCTCATCTCTTCTCTCTAGTTCATGACTCTTAAAGAATGGTTTATCTAGAAATTATAAATAGGAACCAAAGAGGAATCTGTGAGTTGAAGATTCTATCTAAAAAATAAACTTCTTAAGAGGAACTCAACAGTAGAAATGAGTAGGAGGAATCAAACCTTCAAGCAGTTAATTAGGTCTGTTCAGATTAATCAATGTGAGGAACAGAGATGGGGGAAAAGGAACGTTGAAAACAGAGTCCAGTAGGCCCTGAGGGACAATTGTGCATCCAGAGTACAATTTTTTTTTTAAAGAAAGTGGCAGTCCGGTCTGTTGTTTTCCTCACACTAGTTCTGCAGAACAATCTAGAATAAATATGACATTGGACATGAAAAGAAATGACACTCGGATACCGTGTCTGGTGTGGCAATTACATCTAACCTCTGGCTCTTGAAGTCCAGCCGTTCCATCAAACAGTTGAGATTTCAAAGAGCTTTTCTTAGAAAACCAGCAACATTATTACCATATTTTTGAAGAACTTTTGGTGTTGATTGGAATAGGTGCTTTTAAAGAAAGCTTTCAGAGGTACCAGTTAACACAATGTGTGGGTTTTATTTGGTTTTTTAAACAGTTCTGAGCATTTCCTCCTGGACCTTCCAGAACTATATCCCACATACTCACTGTTTGTATTTCGGGGTACACACCACTGTGACTGATTCAGGCAGCATCCTTTGATATCCAAAATGGGTGTGTAAATCAACTCTGGGTAAGAAGGCTGTCTGGGCTGGATGGGTCTGAAAAGATATAATAAGCCAAGAATTCCAAATGAGCCCAGCTAGCCGTACCTGATATACCGAGTAAGGCAGGCCCAAGCAGCTTCAACAAATGGCCCCTACCATGATTCCCCATACTATGCCAGAGAAACACTCTGTTCTTCTAGGTGAGGATGAAGAGGAGGTGATCTGCTTTGTACTCCTGATTCCTGGAAGCCAGAATAAGCTGAGCTTCTCTTAATTTCTTCCTAGCTGGGTCCTCACTGAGGACAAGATTTCTTTATTTGTCCGTGCTTATTTCTAGCTGATGCCTGAACAGTTACCATTGCAAACATTATTCTCCCGTCCCTAACTTACCCCTGCTTCTTTCTTCTAACAGCAGACTCTGATTCCAAGTTCACCTAGAGTCCCCAGGACTACGTCACACATCAGTTCAACAATCCTCTGTGTATCCTGCTCACTGCCTTCATTTTGCCTCTGGGACCAGTGTGTCTTCTCCCTGCGTAAAGAGGAGCCCGTGGGCTCTTCTCATGTGTACTGGCCTACTGTCACGCTGCCTTATCCCTCTTGCCTTTCTCCCCTCCTCCGCTGGCTCACCAGGTATAAAAACACATTAGACAACTGCGTGCCAGCACAAGGATGAACCTCAAGGAGGTTAAGCCAAGGAAGCCAGATATAAAAAATTTGGAACATTGTCCTGTGCTGTGTACATTTATTGATGGCTGACCCTGAGAACAAGCAAATACGTCTTATTTCAAGTATTGGCTAAGACTCCCTTGTTCTGGAGCTGATTAGCCCACTGACCTTGTCATAAAGAGAAAAGAGAACAGCAAACAACTAAAGGCTATTAAAAACAGTGTCCCCTTGGAAACAGCTAGAAGGTAAGTGATTACTGGTGAGCTTAACATCGTTGGCCCCATGGAATAAAACTGCCAGTTCTCAGCCAGTGAATGTTACTGTCTGCTTGCGTTATCTCTCCGTCAGAAACTCTAGCGTGGCTTCCCCAGTCATCTCTGATGGATATTGTAAACACCTGAGTTGATAATGTTTCGATGTCTGTCTGCTGCTTGCTATTTATTCTTTTACTTTTGCTTCCTATGCATGTGGTAGACTCATTCATTCAAAAGTAAAAAGAAATTAAGTTTCTTACAATTGCATTTCAGGAAAGCCAGACCCAAGCAAAGCCGTGGCACAGGCTGTGTGTGTTGGGGGGGGGGAGGGCTCACTTTGGAAGCAAAACTCTACAAGAGGTGAGGAACTGATGGTGGGAGGAAGAAGGCGCTCAGTCTCAGAGGAGAAAAGTGGGGAATGTGTGGATCAGGCTCCTGGCAAATCCGGTTCCTGTTTTCCTTACATAGGCAGTGTATGCACGTAGATGCTTGCTCAAGGATTCATTAAACTATGATGTTAGTCTATGTACACTCACAAATAAGCTGTATTTTACACAGAGAACTTTTGGATAACAAAAGACAGATTTAAAAAAAAAAGCCAACAAAACAAAACCAGCCAACCAACAACAACAGAAAATCATGATCAAATGTGTACATGTTAGTACTCTGTTAACTCACCTCTGCTAAGAGCTGCTTCATCACTGTACCTTCCCCTAGAAGCAAGCTTCACATGGTCATAACCTTGTGAATGACCTTCATTCACATCCAATGACCTCCCTCTCCTCTTTTTGTCTCTCTCTCTTTTTCTCTCTCTCTCTCTTTCTTCTCCTCTTCCTCCTCCTCCTCCTCTTTTCTTCTTCTGATTAAGAGTCCTCCTGTGCAACATCAGTTGGCATCAAAGACACAATCCAGCTGTCTCCTGAGTGCTAGGACTTCAGGAGTGCCCCAGTACACCCAGCTTCTTATAACTTCTTTAAACCTGTAGTCTCTGCCCTCCGTGGCCTAAAACTCATCTTCAGTGAGCTCCAAACACAAGCAGGAAATCTGAATCTTCCTCTTCCTGCTGGAGCCTGGCCCTGGCTTACATCCTGAATTCCCTCTTCCATTGTCCCTGCTCTGTGGCTTCTGTGAACCTCATAACCAGTCCTCCTGCAACCTTGTTTCTCTTACACCACCCACTGTGTTCCCTGCTGCCCTCAAGACCTCTTCCTCAGCTGCCAGAGAATCACTCCTCTTGCAGTCAACTCTCCTATTTCCCAGGCTTCCTGTGACAGCTCCATACAGAAGCTTATTGGGTCTCTCTCCTGCCTTCACCTGGCTTCTCAGAAACCTGCTTCCAACTGACAGCAATGGCCCCACAGATCTGACATCTCACAAGTACCTTAAACATTCCACATGCGAGAACAGAACCCCACTTCCAAAATTAGGCATCCCCTAGAAACTTTAGTTATGCTTATGATGATCACTGGCATCCCCATGAGTCAAACTCCAAGCCTGCCCTGTAACAGACTCATCAACCTCTATTTCTCGGTCACTGGCTCTCTGAAATCTCACATTCCCAAACACACTGCCATAATCCGCTCATTATCATTTGATATCAGCAGCTCCCAAACCGTAACTGAACTCCCCACCCCAAGCAGCCTTGCTACCTCCTTCATTTTAACTTCTGGTGTCTGGTTTTGGTCTTCACATCATTGTTCTTCACAAAATAACCTGAAGAGTTCTCCCTTTACTCAAAAGTACCACTGTTTGTCCTGCCCACACTTGACGCTGTAGTGCACGGCTCTATGACACCAACCACAAATCCCAGCCATCGGGACTGCTTACTGCTGCAGGAGCACAGTGTACCTATCCAATGCTGACCTTCCCCCCACGAAAACCTCCTTTGGTCCCTACTTTATAAGTCACCTGTGGTGTGAACACTCTTCCTCTCAAACACACAGTGCCCTGTATTTACCTCCTGAAGAATGTACTGCACTCTGCCTCATGTGCACAAGTGTTTACTTCCTGTGTGACGCTCAGTGCTTCTGACTTCAAGGACCTGTTCACCAGCACGGACTTACCTTATCAGTGAGTTCCATTCTCACACTTGTGTGTCTGACCCAGATGCAATGGGGACCACTTCTACAACAAGTCTGCTCCAAGTCAGGAACCTGTGATGATTTGCCTGGTCGTGTTACCATAACAGTTTCCCTAAGCTGAGTGGCTGTTGCTGATGTGTTGGGGGCTAAATTATCAGGGGCTTCTCTTAGGCTGCACACAGGTGGTGGCTTGGCAACTCTGGTTTCCACAGAAGAGGCTTCAGCTTTCATGGATATCCATGGCACACTGGGCTTCAACTCCTCACAAGGATTTTCTCATCAGCAACAACTGGCCCATTTGGGCCAGAGGCCACCACCCTGTTCCTTGGTAAATTCTTTAAATGCTTTCTTTTTTAGAAGTTTTTTTTCTTTGATTTATTGCCCAAAGGAAACATTCTGTGCTACTTCTTCTACAGAAAGAGAAAGGGATATATAGGCTAATACTTCACAATTCAGAAGATAAGGTCTTACCATCACAGAAAATGCCTAAAGCATCTGGTCTGACCTTCCAGGTCAGAATCCATTCTCCTCTGGATGCCCATAGAGCCATAGAACACAACTGCTCCCCCTATTACTGAGTTTCTATACAGCTGTCTTCAGTAGCAACTAAGTCCCAATCCTCCCAGGACTCCCGTGCATTTACCATGTGTGTGTGTGTGTGTGTGTGTGTGTGTGCATGTGTGTGTGATGGCATGTATGGGTGCACATGCCTGTATATGCAAGTGAGTGTGGAGCCTAGCCATTGATTTTTGCTGTTGTTCTTCAATAGTGGTCTACCTTATTCTTCCTGAGAAAGTGTTTTATTGGTCTGGAAACTCAACACAGTTGGCCAGGCTAGCTGGCCAGCCAGCCCCAGAATTGACCTGAATCTGCTTTCCCAGTGCTGAAGTTATAAGCACCTACCACCCTGCATGGATTATTATTGTGATTATTTATTATTATTATTATTATTATTAATTAATGCCTGGGTTCTAGGTCTAGACCTTAGGTTCTCTTGCTTTCCTGGCAAGCACTTTATGGACTGAGGATCTCCAGCCTTCATTTTAATTGTTGCTGTAATCTTTTTGTACCTTCATTGTCTGTAACCTGTAACCTGTCATTTACAGTTCCATTCTGTAGCTGTGTCATTATGGGCGTTCTCTATCCCAAGCAAGGCTGAACAGTCAAACCAGCTCCAAAGCTACACATGCTGTCAAGGCAGTCGCAGCTGAATTCCAATAGGAAATATAGCTTCCGATTTGACTCCTGAAGATCACTTGAATTTGGTGACATGCAAAACCCACAAAATGTCATGTAACATACTCCTTTCACTCAGTGCTTTAGACATGTTTGGATCAGAGCAGTTCAGACCTCTGCTACCATCAATACTAGCGGAAGGAACGCCCCAGCAGACAGATATACTGTAGTGTATACGGGACTCCAGTGCCACACTATGCAACACTAGAGCACTGAAGAGCCCTGGGTTTTTCTCTAACAATATCCAATGTGAAATGCTGGGAACATCATTTGCTACCTAACCTATAGGATAACCACACATGATCCAAACTTCCTGTCCTGCCCTGGGAAACAACCTATGTCCTGGTGAGAATGCTCACCATAGGGAGGTTTCTTGCTATAGACATGGCAGAAAGGTCACAGATGTTGTCCTGAAGTAATTCTCTTAGACACATAGGCTAAACCTGTAAGAATCCTCCAAATCACTACTGGTGGTTGACAGTTTTGAGTCACTGACCTTTGTGTCCACAAATGAACTAGCCCATTAAAATCACTAACTCCAAGAGTGCAACACAGCATAGTCCCCAGGCGCAGGCTGAGGACCCGACACGCAGTTCTGTCTCTGTGATCTTCACACTGACCTTATCTCTCAGGAGTTCTTCATACTTGCTGGTGTTCCTCTGTAGGAAATGGCGCTTCTTCAGGTTCTTGGCTTTCAGGAAATTATCATTTATAATCTAAGATATAAAACCGAAATAGTGAATCAGAACAGTTGTAATGTCAGAAAAGAGAGAAAGAGGACAGGTTCAGAGAAGCAGTCACATCACACATGCACCGAAACCCCTGCCCTGCATCCACCCCACACCCCCACCCTGCGCTGCTCTGGAGAGGCAGCAGCAGCTCGTTTCTCCCACCCAATGCTTGAGATCTGAGGCTTTTGTCTCAGTGACTTTGTGCTGCTCGGAAGATAATAGGCAGGCCACAGAGACAATGAAGATCTACCTTATGGATGTTCTTCCTGTCCTGGTGCTGACAGTTGTCCTGTGTTTGTGCCACTTTGAGATTTTTCTCACGAGTCTAAGGAAAGAGACCATAATGACTAAGATGCACAGAAAATGGGTGACTATCCAAATCAGTCCCTAGTATGCAAGTTTCCAGAGGTGACTTGGAGTGAGAAGAGGCACACCTGGAAAGCCGTAATCTTCTTCCGTCCCAATGCCTGAAGACAGAAGGGCGCACATTCTACCATCAAGAGTCACATTCAGCAAACAGCAGCTATCAAAGCATAGCCAAGCTGATGCAGTAGTGCATGCTTGTCATACTAGCCTTTGTGTGTTCATATATACATCTGCCATGTGTTGCTTTGAAAACACAGATTTTCTAGAAGTCATACGCCTCTTCTGGATCTTTCTGTCCCCTCTTTCATACAGATCCGTGAATCCTGAGGGTATGTGTACAATACAGACATCTCATTTCCAAAGTTTCTCAGTCTCTGCTCATTGATGAGTGTGGGTTTCTGTGTGAAATTTCCACCTAGTGTGAGAAGAAACTTCTCTGGAGAGAGCTTAAGAGATGTACAGATCTGTGGGTATAGCAGTATGTTGTTAGGAGTCATTTTATTGCTGTGATAACAGAGTTGGTTTTCCCCCTAGGGCATGTGACCTATTTAGCCTCAGGTTTCTAGCCTTGTTACCAGCGTTAGCTATGGATTCCATCTTTTATGCCTTAAAACCAAATTTAAAAAAGGCACTGTGTGCCTGTACCGGTGGACATAGCTTGCCAAGCAGGTCGCTATTGTGCCTTGCAGGTTTCATACTGGAGCAAGAACAGGACTCCTTTTCTTTTCTGGTAGTGTGTCATCGCACCTGCCAGCCCTGTCAAGGTCATTGAGTAGGGCACTGCTTCCGCTTGAGTACCGGCTAGAGATTCCTCATTTTCTATGACATGAGTACGTGTTATCTTCAGCAATGGAGTCATCAAGTTTTGCAGAGTAACCAATAACATTGGCAATAACCTGAAATGTTGCTTTAGTTAATTCCAGACGTAGTCAAGTTGACAATCAAGGACAGCCATCACAATCTCTAACTAAGGAAGTGAAAGACTTGTATAATAAAAACTTTAGGACATTAAGGAAAGAAATGGAAGAAGGTGTTAGAAGTTGGAAGAATATCCATGCTCACGTATTGATAGGATTAACATGTAAAAATGGCCATCCTACCAAAAACAATCTACCTAATCAACTTAATCCCAATTAAAATCCCAATATTATCCTTTACTTAAACTGAAAAAAAACTTTTTTCTGCACAATTTTTTTTATTTTAATTTTTCTTCTCGAATACAACATATAGAATATATCTTGGCCCCCTTCCTCCCCAGCCTCCACTTCCCATCTCCTCCTATCTCCCCCAGATTTAGCCCCTCACCACTTACTAATGTCCACTTCTCTCCTCAGAAAAGAACTGTCTCTCCAGAGTTACAGCCCAATTGGGACATGGCATAGCAGGATAAAACCAGGCCATGTATCAATCCCTCCATCAAGGGTGGGCCAGGCAGTTCGGCAGGAGAAAAAGAGTCTCTAAAGTTCGTAAAATGGTCAGAGACACCCTCACTCCAGCCTGTAGAAGTTTTTGAAAGCCATCAATCTAGACAGCCATGTGATGCATTTAGAGGATCCTATAGGTTCAGTATCTAAGGCTTCAGTTTCCGTTGGCCCCCTGGGGCCCACATATCATCTGTGGGCTGGTCAGTTGATATTGTGGGGGCCGATCTCCTGGTGTCCTCAGCCCCCCTGGTTTCTGCCATCCCTCCTCTCCCTTCTCCTTGTGGTACCCACATCTCTGCAAAATATTTGACCCTGGGCCTCTCCAGATGCTCTTCTCAGCTGCTGAGGTGGGCCTCTCTGGTGAGGATTGGGCTGGTTACCGATCTATGAGCAGAGTGTGACATTATTAGAAATTGTCTTCGGGTTATCCAGTCTCTAGTTTCTGTTTTGTCCTGCAGTTTCAGGCAGGGGTTCCCTCCTTAGTCATGGAGTTCTGTCTTTCCATTGTCAATGAGGGTCTTGCAGGGCAGATAGGCCGTAAGTCAGAGGTTTTGTGTCTGGGATGGTGTCCTAGTCTCACCACTGGAAACCATGTATGCCAATAGGAGATGGCCTGTTCTGCTCCCTGGCCCCAATTACTAGGAATCCTTGCTAGAGTCTCCCTCATAGATTCCTGTGAGTTACCACTATATGAGGTCTCCTGATCACCCTCTAATTGTCTCCCAGTTCTTATCATCTCTCCATATATTTTCCCTCCATTCCTTTCCTCCTCCTGGTCCCCTCTGCTTCCATTTCTATACTCCCCATCCCACCTAACCCTTTGTTCTGTTTCCACCCTACAAGGGAGATCCCTGTGTTCCAACTGGGACCCTTCATGTTGCATGGTTTTTCTATGTCTGTGGATACTAGAACCTTTCTCTTTTGCTTAGCAGTTAGTATCCACATATAAGTGAGTACATACCATGTTTTTCTTTTTGTGACTGGGTTATCTCATTCAGGATGATTTTTTCTTGTTCCATCTATTTGCATGCAAAGTTCATGTAGTTATTTTTAAATATCTGAGTAATACTCCATTGTGTAAATGTACCATAATTTCTTTATCCAGTCCACAGTTGAAGGGCATCTAGGTTGTTTACAATTTCTGGCTATTGTGAATAAAGCGGCTATGAGCATAGTTGAACAAATGTCCTTCTGGTGGGATGAAGAGCCTTTTGGGTATATGCGCAGGAGTGGTATAGCTGGGTCTTAAGGTAGGCCAATTTCCAATTTCCTAAGGAATCACCATATTAATTTCCATAGTGGCTGTACAAGTTTCCATTCTCACCAGCAATGAAGGAGTGTTTCTCTTTCTCCACATCCTCGCCAACATGAGCTGTCCTTTGTGTCATTCTTCGTCATTCTGACAGGTGTAAGATGGAATCTCAAAGTAGTTTTGATTTGCATTTCTCTAAGGACTAAGGATGTAGAGCATTTCTTTAGGTGTTTGTCAGACATTTGAGATTCCTCTTTTGAGAATTCTTTGTTTAAATCTATACCCCATTTTTTAAAATTGGATTGTTTGCTTTCTTGATGTCTAGTTTCTTGAGATCTTTATATGTTTTGGATATTAGCCCTCTATCAGACGTGGAGTTGGTGAAAACCTTTTCCCATTTTGTAGGCTGCTGCTTTGTCTTATTGGCAGTGTCTTTTGCCTTACAGAAGCTTTTAAGTTTCACAAGGTCTGATTTACTCATCATTGACCGTAGTGCTTGAGCTCTTGGTGTTCCGTTTAGAAAGTTGTTTCCTGTGCCAATGCATTCAAGGGTATTCCCCGCTTTCTCTTTTATCATGTTCAGTGTGTATGGTTTTATGTTGTGGTTTCTGATCCAACTGGACTTGAGTTTTTTGCATGGCAATAGATATGGATCAATTTAGATTTTTCTACATATAGACATCCAGTTAGACCAGCACCATTTATTCAAGATGCTTTCTTTGTTCCATTGTATATTTCTGTCTTCTTTATTAAAGACAAGGTGTCCATAAGCTTGTGGATTTATGTCTGGATCTTTGATTCAGTTAAATTGATCAACATGTCTGTTTTTATGCCAATACCATGTGGTTTTTTTTCCTATTTCTCTGTTCTACAGCCTGAGATCAGGAATAGTGATACCTACAGAGATTTTTTTATTTTTCAGGATTGCTTTGGCTATTCTGGGCTCCTTGTTTTTCCATATGAAGCTGAATATTGCCCTTTAAAGTTCTGTAAAGAATTATATTGGGATTTTGATAGGGATAACATTGAATCTGTAGATTGCTTTTGGTAAGATGGTCATTTTTACTATGTTGATCCTACCAATCCAGGAGCATGAGAGCTTACCATATTCTGAGACCTTCTTCAATTTCTCTCTTCAAAGACTTGAAGTTTTGCCATACAAGTCATTTACTTGCTTGGTTAGAGTTAACCCAAGATATTTTATGTTATTTGTGTATATTGTAAAGGGAGATATTTCCCTGATTTCTTTCTCAGGCTATTTGTCATTTGTATACAGGATGGCTATTGATTTTTTTCAGTTAATCTTGTAGCCGACCAGGTCACTGAAGTTGTTTATCAGCTGTAGAAGATCCCTTGTAGAACTGAGGTTGCTTATATAAACTATCATATCATCTGCAATTGAGGATACTTTGACTTCTTCCTTTCCAATTTGTATCCCCTTGATCTCCTTTAATTGTCTTATTGCTCTAGCTAGGATTTCAAGTACTATATTGAATAGGTATGGGGAGAGGGGACAACTTTGTTATAGATGTTTACTTTTAGTTGTGTTTAAAATAATTGTTTTTGTGCACTTTTGGAAAAAGGGATGCATAGGTCTTGGTGTTTTGTGTTGTCTGCAGGTGTTGGATTTCTGTGTGGGACATTTGATTGCTTATGATCTGCACCTGAAGAGTTTTGAATCAGTAAAAACACCTGAGCTCAGAGGCTCAAGATTCCACTGTCTGGTATGCACTGGTCAGAATACTGGTTCCCTCTGCTGAAGTATGGCAGAGTTTCCACCTCTGAAGAATGCATACTTGTCTCCTTGCTGAGGCACCCCCACAGGATCATACTACTACAAATGGTACCTGCAACATGGGGCACCGCATCACACTAGCACTTCCAGCGTGGTAGGCAGAAAGTAAAGAAGTGCAAGTTGTCACACTAGCTGCAACAAACATGGAGACTAGGAAGAAGAGAAAGAAACTCCAGATCTCTCAGAGTCTGGTAAAGTACACTCAGGGAAGCTACCAGATGATAGAGATTAAGGTATTAATTGAAGGCTACTGAAGGAAGAGGAGAGAGAGAAAGGAAATAAGCTTCTATGAAGATAAAAGGCTGTGAAATTAATAAATAAATGAGGCAAGAGGCTCTGAGGTGAGAGTCACAGAATGGAGAACCCTAGAGATGAAGAATTCAGCTGGGAGCAAGAAAAAACAAGGTTCTAACTGCTTTTCCTGATCATGAAGTTGACATTCCTTCTCATTGCTGGTGGTAGTATATTGTTTCACAGACTGAATTTTTTGGTAGCTTTTGTGTGTATGTGTGAACATGCGCGCATGTGTGTGTGTAGCTCAAAATCCTGTGTTTGATGTCGATGAAGAAGGGTGTATGTTTACACATAGCGGTGGTGAGAAAGAAGTTGATGCTTGGCTCTATGAAAAGAGCCCAGGAGAGACCGTTAGTGAAAGTGCAGCCTCAGTAGCAGTTGAAGACCCAGATTGAAGGGGTCATGTAAAGAAGTTGAGACTTGGCACCATGAAAAGAGCCTAGGAAAGGCTATTGGTGAAAATGTAGCCAATTTGCTGTAAGGGACCCCAGCATTTTGAGATGCCAGTATCATGAGCAAGAGCAGCAGCAGTGGAATGAAGCCAGCCAAAGCTTGTAGGATAAACTATGTGTGCTGCAGAGGGCAGAGACAGAGAAGTGATCCAAGGTTTGGAGGAACCCAGAAGATTGTGAATGAATTCCAGATAATTGGACATTGATGACGTTTTCTGCTGTCCAAAGACATTGTGAAAATATGTTTAGTATCATTTGGTCATGTGCATAAGAAGCCTCACAATTGTTCCTCTTTTAAACAGTTTTGCTGGTGTAGTGTTAAACTGTGTTGTAGAGATAAAGCAGTTTTTTTTTTTTTTTAAGTTATTCAGAAAAGGGGAATTATTCTGGAAGTTTATTTTTAATTGTGTTTAAAATAATTGCTGTTTTGCATTGTTGGAAAAAGGCACAGGCCTTCTCATTCTGTATTATCTGCAGGTGTTGAATTTCTGTGCAGAATGTTGATTGTTTATGATATGCACCTGAGGAGTTCTTAATCAATAAAAATCACCTGAGCTCAGAGGCTTGAAGTTCCACTGTCCAGTATGCACTGGCCAGGATAGTGGTTCCCTCTACTGAAGTATGGCAGAGTTTGAACCTATGAAGAATGCCTCCTTGTATGAGCCACCACAGTACGCATACTGCTACACAACTCTCTCTCATTTCTGATTTTAGTGAAATTGATTTGAGCTACTCTCCTTCTAATTTGATGTTGGCTGCGGGCTTGTTGCAAAGTATCTTTATTATGTTTAGGTATGTCCCTTTTATCACTAATCTTTCCAAGACTTTTATCATGAAGGGATATTGGATTTTGTCAAAAGCTTTCTCAGCATCTGGTAGGATGATCGTGTGTTTTTTTTTTTTTTTCTGTTAGTTTGTTTATCATGATGGATGATATTTTTGATGTTTTCCTACATTCAGTTTGTGAATATTTTATTGAGTATTTTTGCATCTAAGTTCATGAAGGAGATTGGGCTGTAATTCTCTTTCTTTGTTGAATCTTTGTCTGGCATGGGTATCAGGGTGATTGTTGCCTCACAGAATGAGTTTGTTAGTGTTATTTCTGCTTCTATTTTGTGGAATAATTTGAGGAGCATCGGTGTTAACTCTTCCTGGAATGTCTGATAGAATTTTTCAATAAAGCCATCTGTTCCTGGGCTTTTTTTTTTTTTTTTGGTTGGGGGATTTTAATAACTCTTCTATTTCCTTGGAGGTTAAGGGTCTGTTTAAATTGTCTATCTGATCTTGATTTAACGCTTGTAGGTGGTATCTATCTAGAAAGTTGTCCATTTCTTTTAGATTTTCCAATTTTGGAGAGTATAGATTTAAAAAATATGACTAATGATTCTTTAGACTTCTCGGCGTCAGTAGTTATATCCCCTTGTCATTTCTAATTTGGATTTGGATACTCTCTCTCTGTTCTTTGATTAGTTTGGATATGGGTTTGTTTATCTTGTTGATTTTAGCAAAGAACCAACTCTTTGGTTCATTGATTCTTTGAATTGTTCTCTTTGTTTCAATTTTATTGATTTCAGCCCTCAGCTTGATTATTATTTGCCATCTACTCCCCTTAGGTGTACTTAACTTCTCTTTGTTCTAGAGCTTTCAGATGTGCTGTTAATTTCATGGTATGAGATCTCTTCACTCTTTTTTCGGTAGGCACTTTGTGCTATGGGTTTTCCTCTTAGCATCACTTTGATTGAGTCCTATAGGTTTGGGTATGTTGTGGATTTATTTTCATTGAATTTTAGAAAATCTTTAATTTTTCTCATTATTTCATCTTGACCCAGTCATCATTCAGCAGAGAATTATTCAGTTTCCATGGGTTTGTAGCTCTTCTTTTGTTTCTGTTGTTGTTGAAATCTAACTTTAATCTGTGGTGATCTGATAGGATATAGGGGGGTTTTTCAACTTTCCTGTATCTATTGAGACTTCTTTTGTGTCCTAGTATGTGGTCAATTTTAGAGAAGGTTCCATGAGGTGGTGAGAAAAAAGTATATTCTTTTGTGTGGGTGTGAAATACTCTGTAGATATCTGATAGGTCCATTTGGCTTATAACATCTGCTATTGCCAGTGTTTCTCTGTTTAGTCATTGTCCAGTTGACCTGTCCATTGGTGAGAGTGGTGTATTGAAATCTCCTACTATCAGAGTGTATGGGTCAATGTGCGGTTTAAGCTTTAGTAATGTTTCTTCTATAAATGTGGGAGCCCTTGTGTTGGGTACATAGATGTTTAGAATTGAAATGATGTCTTGGTGGATTTTTCCTTCGATGAGTATGAAGTGTCTTTTGATTAATTTTGGTTTGAAGTCTATTTTCTTTGATATTAAAATGGATACTCCTGCTTGCTACTTGGGTCCATTTGCTTGGAAAATCTTTCCCAATCCTTTACTCTGAGGCAATGTTTATCTTTGACATTCAGATATACAGTCACACAGTTTCTTGTATGTAGCAGAAAGATGGATCCTGTTTTGCATCCATTCTGTTAGTATGTGTTTTTTTTATTGGGGAATTGAGTCCATTGATGTTGAGAGATATCAACAACAAATGATTGTTAGGTCCTGTTATTTTGTAGTTGTTGAGTGTGTGTATATGTGGGTGTGTGCCTGCATTTTTTTATTCTGGTGGGTTGATGTTATTTATTTCCTGTGTTTTCTTGGATGTAGCTATCCTTCTCGGGTTGGAGTTTTTCTTCTAGAGTCTTCTGGGCTGGAATTGTGGATAGACATTGTTTGAATTTGGATTTGTCATTTAATATTTTGTTTTCTCCATCTATGATAATTGAAAGCTTTGCTGGGTATAGTAGTCTGGACTGGCATCTGTGATCTTTTAGAGTCTGTAGGATATCTGCCCAGGCCATCCTGGCTTTTAGAGTCTCCATTGAGAAGTCTAATAGGTTTATCTTTATATGGTATATGCTTTTTTTTTCTTTTGCAGCTTTTAGTGTTCTTTATTTGTTCTGTATGTTTAATGTTCTGAGTACTATGTGGTGAGGGGACTTTCTTTTCTTATCCAGTCTATTTGGTGTTCTGTATGCTTCTTGTACCTTAATAGGGGTCTCCTTATTTAGGTTTGGGAAGTTTTCTTCTAAGATTTTGTTGAAAATGTTTTCTGGGCCTTTGTGGTGGGATTCTTCTCCTTCCTCTATTCCTATTGCATTTAGGTTTGGTCTTTTCATAGTTTCCCTGGTTTCCTGGATGTTTTGTGTTTCAGTATTTCTTTCTATGCAGCTTCTTAAAAGTTCTGCAGTTAGGCTAGGTATAATGGTACATGCTGCAATCCCAGAACTTGGGAGGGAGAAGGAAGGGGTGCTGAGTTGCAAGCCAGTTTAGGGTATATAATGAAACCCCATCCTGGCCAAAATGATGAGAATATGTGACTGGTGCATATTTTCCTCCCAAGGCTCAGGGAGCATCCTGAAAGGGAGGGCAGGGAAAAATGTAAGTTGCACAGGATAGGGAGAAGAGTTGTGAAGCTGTCTCCTAAACATGATCTGGCTGCTGTACCCACAGCCTCACTGTGGCTGTGGTGATGTAGACACAAGATCAAGTCAACGAGATCATTCACCAGTCCAGCAGGAAGCAAAGCACCAATTGGGCGAGGGGGTTACTACAACACCAAACAAAAGAAAACAAAACAGGTCATGAAGGAGGTAGCAGAATATGTTGGGTTGGGGGAGAAAGCTTGGGGCGGATATGCTCAAGATACATTGTGTACAAGTATGAAATTGTCAAGTAATCAACAAAAGGTATGTATAAAATCCCGCAGTTTACCATTTTGATTGCTTTGTATTCAGGCGGTTTTTGTTAAATCTGTTGATGTTTGCATGTATCAGCATTAACCATCCCTTCACTGTTTTGTCCAGAAAGGCTGTGGGGTAGTGCTGGGGATTGAACCTAGGGCTCTGCAGGTGCTCTGCCCCTGAGCCATGTCCTTAGCCAACACTACAGTTTTTAATGGCTGTTTAGCTGCAACTAGACCCTGTTATTGGCTAGGTAACTTGTTCCGTGCTTTTCAGAATTGTAAGAGATATCTTATTTGCAATCCTTAGATTTCCAATTAACTGAGAAAGACAACCGGAAATGGAGACAACAGAGGGAGACAATGGCTCGCGCCTAGCAGATTGGCCTACCAAAGGATCAGGAAGGCTGTAATTAGGACTGGAGGTGTATCCCATTGCTAAGAGCCCAGGCTAATCTTTGTGAAGCCTGAGGTTCAGTTGCCGGTACTAAACAGAAAAAATAAAATAAAATTGAAGTTGTGCTCAGAACTAAAGTGTGCTGCACTCAGTTTTTTCCATTCAGGGACATAGCATGTCTCATGATTAGGGTCTCACACATATGCAAACACTTGACCACTGCCTTCGATAAATGTTATCCCATTTTAACCACTTACCTCAGTGTCTTGTAATTTTTAAATTATATATATATTTTGGATTTCAACAGCCGTTGAGGTAATAGTTTTTTAAATACAGTCCATAAGAATCGTCATGAAATAAACTGGTAGACTAGAGTTACCTCAGCCTGGGCACATGGTTTGGGACACTCCTGATTCCCTGGTAGATTGACAATCCTTTTCAGATACCGTGGCAGCAAACAGAGTCATTCATATTCATAAATTGGGAAAAGTGAAGACTCCTGAAGTTGTTTTCAACTCCCTCTGATGAAATGTAATGTGGTGACTGACTTACTCTTGTTGGTCTTGTTAGCATAGCACGTGTCCCCCATTGTGGCCCTGGGTGCCAGATTCCTGTAGGCCAGCTGTTAGTACTAAGTCCAGATAGCTATATAGAGTGGTCTAGACAGAGACTTTTAGCACTGGAACCAGCTGAGGAGTCAGTGTCCTGAGCAGTCAAAGTGTAAGCCAAGTGAGGCTGGCATAAATATATTTTGTGCCACTCTCCCTGTAAACCATCGATGTGGTCTGTAGATCTTTCCTACAGTCATACCAGGAACTTTCTGGGACTTAATAGAATGCTTGACAGCTGCTCATTCACACATCTAACGCAGATGAAGATTCAGGGTTTGAAATCCTCGTGGAAATGCTTTCTTAAAAGTTCCTTAGCTGAAAGCACGCTGTTTGTAACACACAATAAAGATGAGATTTTTTTATGACATTTTAACATTGCTCTCTCTTGTTGGGTTGGCTAGTTACGTCAACATGACACAAGACAGAATTATCTGAAAGGAAGGGACCTTAGTTGAGAAAATGTCTCCACAATGGACATGTAGGACGTTTTCTTAATTAGTGATTGATGGGGTGGGCCCAGCCTGTTGTGGTGGTGCCATCCCTTGGGTTCTATAAGAAAGCAGGCTGAGCAAACCAGAAGCAAGCACCCCTCCATGGCCTCTGGATTAGCTCCTGCCTCCATGTTCCTTCCCCGTTTGTGTTCCTGACCTCCCCCAGTAATGAACAGTGTCGTGGAAGTACAAGTCAAATAAACTCTTTTCACCCCAAGTTTCTTTGGCCATGGTGTTTCATCACAGAAATAGAAACCATAACTAAGACAGCTCTCTCAATTAACTCATCCAGGGGCTCATATCCTCAAAAGAAGCATTAGGAAGCCTTAGCATAACAGAGTGACAAAGTTCTCCAGTATCTGCAACAAGGTCACCTTACAACTGTCACTTCCTAGATCACTAAACTACCTGAAGACTATTTTCTATTCAAGTCGCATCTCTGGGGGCAAAGAAGTCAATATGCTCTTGAAGAGAAGCAGATAAACAATTCTTAAGGTACTCCAAGAAAAAAAATGACACAAGACACAAAAAAGACTGAAATCCTATGTAGGGGACAAGTGAGGAAGCCATTGGTTATAGAGAGGAGACTGTGGCAGGAGGGGGCACTTTGACAACTGTATTATTCCACCCTTATATGAGTTAGATTTGCAGAGTTTACAATGGCAGAAAAGGCCTATGAGGACATACCTGCAAACACTCGGTTCAGCATGTCTAGCCTTTGAACCGTGGGTACTGAGCTCCCTCTAGTGAGAAAGGCGCTCCTTACAGGATGATTGTGTCAAAGTATCTTGTCTCCTTTCTTTCTCAGGAGCAGTGGATATATTTTCTTTAAAATGTGTGTGTGTGTGTGTGTGTCTGCATGTGTATGTGTGTATGTCTGTGTGTGTGTGTGTGTATGTCTGTCTCTGCATATGTGTGTGAGTGTGTGTGTGTCTGTCTCTGCATATGTGTGTGTGTCTCAGTATGTGTGTCTATGTGTGTGTGTGTGTGTGTCCGTGTGTGTGTCTGTGTCTATATGTATGTGCTTGTATGTATGAGTGCTTGCATGTGGAAGGGTCAGGAATGAGTCAGTTCTTTTCTCCCACCCTGTGGATCTATGAGGACCTGGTACACATATCATGATGTATCTCTGAAGTTTATGCTTGAGAATTCAGTCAAGTACCCCTTTAAAAAAGTACCCCATCATGTTTTTTTCTGTACATTTGTTATTTGGGGTTGGGCCACATTCATAGTTATACTCTTCTGCATACGACCCTTTAGGATCCATGGACTTCAAGTTGGTGAAAATTATGTAGAAGAGTTCTGAACTTTGTTGTACCTAATTGAGACATTATAGCTTTTGGCTAGTGATCTCCATTTCCCTATGTTTGCATGGTGCACAGACTTCCTTCTATAATGAGGCACTTAAGAGGATGAATTCCTTGTTCAGTCGCAGCATAACTGAGCACACTCAAACAGGAAAGTGTGCTTCCTACCAAAATTGGTTAAACAGGAACACAAGAGTATCTTTGATGCTAGATTATTTAGCCCAGGGACAAATAATTATCTTGATTTCACTTCTCAGTATGAATTAGATAGTAAAGTCACTGATTCTTGGTAGCACTGAAATAACATTTATTGAACAAAACAGTCATATACTGTGACACTTAACACCTGTCATCTCAGGTCATACTCACTCTCACAGAAGCCTGGGAAGGTGGGCTGTTATCCTTGGATAACCAATGAGTAAACAGAAATGGAGGGGAGATGGGGGTGAAGGGCAAGGGCCATATCACAGAGTTAAAGCCAGCATAGCAAGTAATACACATGATGCAAACCCAGGTAGGAGAAAACGAACCATCGTGAAAGGTGGCAAATAACACATCCCCAAGCAATTCCTTCATTTTGATTTATTATTTTGCATCACCTTTAAAAGACGTTTATTTTAAGGGTATGTGGTGTGAACTGTCCTAAAGCTGCCCTAAGTAGGTACTTGGAGGGTCCTCTGCAATGCCCATAATGGCCAGAAGAGGGCATTGAATCTCTTGGCATTGGATTTACAGGCAACTGTGACCTGTCTAATCTTTGTGAAAAGTGAATTTGGGGTCTTCTGCAAAAGCAGCAAGCACTCTTAAGCATGGAGTCATATCTTCACCTCCTGGAATACCTTTTAAAGGATGAAACTCTTACCTACTATCAAGTTATGCAGTAGTTTCACTCATTCATAATTTTTTTTTCAAAATAATTATTTCATAGAATATTTCCAATAACGACAAACTGTTTCTCAACATCTTTACATGTCCCTATGTAAAATCAGTGTCATTTGTGCTAATTACCACCCAAATCGATAATCAGTTTATCCCAGTGGAAGCAAATAACATAACCAATCCATGATAGTTAAAAGAAAAAAGGAAGTATCACTGAGGGTGAAGTAGGAAGATCTTTCTTTAAACATCTTCTCTGTTCATCTCCCCTCGCCCACCTCCTCTCTCCGCTTCTTCATCCTCAGAGTGAGCAGAAGTCCTAGGAGACGGGTGCTTCTCCAACTCATCCATCCTTATCTTTAGCTCAGAATCTCCATCATTGTTAGAGGAAAAAATGGTATGAACTCAGTGAACCCTTGAACTATAACCATCACAGCTCTAGGAGTCTTCAGACACCCAAAGGCAAAATCTTCATTGTAGCTTCCATGGCAGTAGAACCTTCCCCTCCAGGAACCACAAACCAGTTGAGCTAAGCTAGGCTGCCTTGTGCATTTGACCATGACATTCAGTCGTATATTCGGTTCTGTTACAAACTGATATGTTCGACATGAGTCACGACGGCTCTTCAGTACTCTCCACATGGCCTCAAAACTGGGTATTTAATTTTCTAAAGAATATTAGAGAAAAATGCACCTTGGACCCTTGAAAGAATAGGTCTCTGAAGATGATAATGTACCTTCAAAATTCCAGTATGTTGACATCAACTTAAAAAACACACACACACACACACACACACACACACACACACACACACACACACACATTACCTTCCAAATACTGGATAGGCATCCCATTCACAGATCTTGAATTGAGGATCCTTAGGAATTAAGTGTCCAGAAGCCTCAAACTACAGGAAATGCAGCCTCTGCACAGAACAGCAGGGGAGATGAATTTTCAGATGTTTCCCTTATTTGCCTTTTTTTAAATACCATTAATTCCACTTATATATCTGATGTCTTCTGTTGACTAAATAAAAAGCTTTCAATGGAAGCTCCCCTTTCTTCATTTTATTACTTTTTTGTTTATTTTGTTTTGTTTTTTGACACAGGGTTTCTCTGTTGTAACTCTAGCTGTCCTGGAACTCACTCTGTAGAAGTTTATCACTTTTGACTCTTGATGATCTTAGGCCATTCAAGAAAAATGAAAACTTCGTGATAACATTGTGGCTATGAATTTAGCTGTTTTCTGGGGAAACAAAAAGAATAACTGATTCTGCCCAGGGAAGTTGGTAGATTAACTAGAGATCATTACCCTCCTGCCCTTTCAAGTTCAATAACCCCGTCTTATTCCTAGTTCTGTAACACACCACCTGCTGTTGGCTTTCCTTCCTGTCTGCCCCTATCTCCAGAAGACCACACACATCTTCCTCCCCTCGAAACTTCCGTTCCCCCATTCATTGCTTTATCCCAGTCTCCACCTCCAGCAGGCATTCACTGGGAATCCATCAGCCAAGCCTTCCAGAGAAGGAAGGAGGCCAGTGAAGAAGGCGAGCTTCAGATCTGCACGTTCCCTCCTCTCCTCCATATCCAAGACCCCATTCTCACCACCAGCACCTTAGCAGACTACCTGCTGTGGCCTTTCTTTGTTTGCCCCCATTCCTGGGGGACTAAGCATATCTTGGTGGAACTTGATGCTTTCCTCCTCATTTTGTGGACCTCCCAGGCCCCTAACCCATCCCATTTTTAAGTACCAGCTTTCAATACCTAGAAATAAATTTTACCAGGAACCCCCAGTGGCCACACCTAGCAGGATCCCAGAAGAATTTCTTACCAGGCAACACACTGCCACCACACTCTCCTAAGAACCAGAGAAGGCAACATAATTAAAGGAACAAAACACCCACCAAAGACAAGACCAGATAAGCACTTAGAAGGAAATCTTCCTAGTCACAGGTACCTAGAAGCTAGAGTAAAAACACAATAACATTCAAGACAATGCATCTCCTCAAGAGCCCAGCAACCTTACCAAAGCAGGCTCTGAAGATATGCGTGCTGCAACATACCTGAAGCACAAGAAAGAGACCTTAAAGTAGCCCTTATGATATGATAGCAGTCCTTAAAGAGAAAATGAATAATCACCTTGAAGAAATCCAGAAAAACAAAAACAAACAGTGGAAGGAAATAAGACAGTTTAAGACATAAAAGTGGAACTAGAATCAATAAAGAAAACCCAAACTGAGAGAAATCTGGGAATGAAGAATTTAGGAACTCAAACAGGAACCTCAGGCAAGCTTCGCCAACAGAATACAAGAGATGGAAGAGAGAATTTCAGACATCAAAGACATGATAGAAGAAATGGCTATCCCAGTCAAAAAAAGTGTTATCTATAAAACTCCTGGCATAAAGCATTCAGGAAATCTGGGACCTTATGAAAAAATCAGATCCAGGAATAATAGGAAATGGAGGAAGGAGGAGAAATGCAGGACAAAGACACAGAAAATATTTTCATCAAAGTCATGAAAGAAAACTTCCCTAACCTAAGAAAGAAAATGCCTGTCAATGTACAAGAAACATACAGAACATCAAATAGACTGGACCAGAAAAGGAAGTCCCCTTGATGCATAATGATGGAAACACTAAATGTTCAGAAAAAAGAAAGAATATAAAATGCTTCAGGGGAAAAAAAAAAAAAACAGATCAAGTAACATATAAAGGCAGACATACTAGACATACTAGAATTATTTCTGACTTCTCACAGCCAGAAAAGCCTGGACAGATGTTATACAGATTCAAGAGACCACAGATGCCAACCCAGACTATTATACGCAGAAAAACTTTCTGTTACAATATATGGAGAAAATAAGACATCCCAGGATAAAACCAATTTAAACAATATCTACAAATATTGCCCTAGAAGAGTCTAGAAGGAAAAGTCAACCTTCAGAGGTTAAACACATTCAAGAAAATACAAAGAAAAAATAATCCCAGAGGAGTAAATCAAAATAGGGGAAACTTACATAAACACCACTACCACCACCACCACCACCACCACAACAACAACAATGACAACAAAATAATAGGAATCAACAAATACTTCTCATTGATATTTCTTAACATCATCCGTCTCAATTCCTCAATAAAAGACACAGACTACCAGAATGTAGGATCTCCTGCTGTGTCCAAGAAACACACCTAAATATCAATGATAGACATTACCTCAGGGTAAAAGGATGAAAAAATATATCCAAGCAAATGGAATCTAGAAAGCAAGATGGTGTAGTGATTTTACTGTCTGATAAAGTAGATTTCAAACTGAAACTAATCAGAAGAGGTAGGGAAGGGCACTACATACTCATGAAAGGAAAAATTCCACCAAAGAGATATAGTAATTCTTAACATCTATGTACCAAACACAAGGGTAAGCAAGTTCATAAGCTCTGTTATAGCTTAAATCACATGTTGACATTCACACACTGATAATGGTAGATTTCAATACCACATCGTTGCCAATAAACTGATTAAACAGAGAACTGCTGAGCCAAATGACTAACGGACCTAACATAAATTTACAGATGATTTCACCCAAACAAAAAGGAATATATCTTTCTTCTCAGCATGTCATGGAGCTTTCTCCAAAATTGACCACATATTCAGATACAAAGCGAATCTCAACAGATACAAGAAAAATGAAATAACATCCCACATCCTATCTGGCTACCATGGATTAAAGCTGGTTATCAACAACAAAAACAACAGAAAGCTTACAAATGCATGGAAATTGAGCAACCCACTTCTGCGTGAATACTGGGTCAAGACAAAAATTAAGAAAGGAATTAAAGACTTTCTAGAATTGAATGAAAATGAATATACAACATACAAAAATGTATGGTATACAGTGAAGATAGTTCTAAGAGGTAAGTTTATAACACTAAATCTCTCCATTTAAAAATTGAGGAGATCTCATGCTACTAACTTAATACCACTCTGAAAGTTTTAGGACAAAAGGAAGAAATACTACCCAAAAACAGTAGATAGCAAGAATTCATCAAACTCAAGTCTAAAATCAATGAAATAGAAACAAAAAACAAAAACAAAAAATACAAGGAAGCATTAAAATTAAGATCTGGTTCTTTGGGAAAACAAGGATTGACAAATTCTTATCCAAATTAAATAAAAGATGGAGAGAGAATATCCAAACTAACAGAACTAGAAACAAAAAAGGGTGCATGACAACAGACACCAAGGAAATCCAAAGAATCATAAGGACATACTTTTAAAACCTGTACTTCACCTAATTTGAAAGTTTGGATGAAGGATTAATTTTTCTCAACACATACCACTTACCAAACTTAAATCAAGACAAATCAGTAATTTAGACAGACTTGTATCCCTCAGTGAAATAGACACAGTAATTAAAATTCTTCAAAAAATAAAAAAAAAAAAGCTCAGGGCTAGATGGTTTTAGTGTTTTATTCTACCGACTTTTAAAGAAGAGTTAATGTCAATACTCCTCAAATTATCCCACAAAATAGAAACAGTAAGAATATTGTACAATTTGTTTTATGAGGCCACAGTTACCCTGATACCCAAAACACATAAAGACCCAATAAAGAAAGAGTTACAGACCAATTTCCCTTATGAACATAGATGCAAAAGTTATCAATAAAATACTTGCAAACCAAGTCCAAGAACACATCAAACAGATCATCTACCGACCAAGTAGACTTGATCCCAGAGATGCAGAGATGTTTCAACATGCTTAAATTGATAAATGTCATCTCCCATATAAACAAACTGAAAGTCAAAACCCACAGGATCATCTCATTAGATAAGGAAAAGGCCTTTGACAAAAATTCAACGCTCCTTCATGATGAAAGTTCTGGAGAGATTAGGGGTACAAGAGACATGCCTCAAGATCATAAAGGCAGTTTATACCAAGCCCATAGCCAACATCAACTTAAATAAAGAGAAAGTCAAAGCAATTCCACTAAAATCAGGAACAAGACAAGGTTATCAACTCCCTCCACACCTACTCAGAATAGTTCTTAAGTGTGATCGAGAGCAATAAGACAACTGATGGAGATTAAAAGATGTCAATTGGAAAGCAAAATGTCAAAGCATCATTACTTGCAAATAATAATAGACCCTAAAAATTTCAGCAGGAAACTCTTACAGCTGATAAACACTTTCAGCAAAGTAGCAGGTTAAAAAATATAACTCATAAAATCCAGTAGTCTTCCTACATGAAAATGATAGAAGAACTTAGAAAGAAATAATTGAAATGAAACCTTTCACAATAAAGCATATTAGGGTATCTCTCACCAAGCAAGCAAGAGACATTGAAGAAGATATCAGAAGATGGAAAAGTCTACCATATTCATGGATTGCTAGGATTAATATAGTAAAAATGGCCATCCTACCAAAAGTAGTCTCCAAATTCAATGCAATCCCCGTCAAAATTCCAACACAATTCCTCACAGATCTTGAAAGGAAAATTTTCAGGTTCATGTGGAAAAACATACAAAAAACCAAACCAAACCAAAACAAAAAACAAACAACAACAGCGAAAACAAACCTGAAGACAACAATAACAAAAAAACAGAATAGCTAAAACAATCCTGAGTAATAAAAGAACTGGAGGTATCAGCAGTCCTGATTTCAAGTTGTTTGACAGTGCTATTGTAATAAAAACAGCATGGTATTGATACAAAACAGGCACATAGATCAGTGGAATCATATTGAAGATCCAGACATAATACCACATGCTTATGGGCACCTGGCTTTTGATGAAAAAAACAAAAATACACACTTGGAAAAAAGAAAGTATCTTCAACACATGGTGCTGCTTTAACTGGACAGCTTCATGTAGTAGAATCCAACTAGATCTATACATACCACCCTGCACAAAACTCAACTCCAAAGTGGATCAGACACCTGAACATAGGCCAGATACACTTAATCTGATAGAAGACAAAGTGAGGAACAGCCTTGAACTCGATGGCACAGGAAAAGACTTTTTGAACAGAACACTCCTAACACAGGCACGAAGATCAACGATTAATAAATGTGACTTCATGAAGCTAAAAAGCTTCTGCATTGCAAAAGACAATAGCATTTGGACAAAGTGGCAACCTACAGAATGGGGAATGATTTTTTTTTTTTTTTTTACCAACTACAAATGTGAAGGAGGGATAATATCCAATATATATAAAGACCTCAAAAAACTAGATATCAAGAAATCAAATAACCTAATTTAAAAAATGGAGCAGAGATCTAAACAGAGAATTCTCAAAAGAGAAAACTCAAGTGGATGAGAAGCACTTAAGGAAATGCTGAACATCCTTGTTATTGGGGAAATTCAAATAAAAACTACATTGAGATTTTATCTTACTCCTGTCAGAATGCTAAGGTCAATAAAACAAGTGACAGCTCCTATTGGAAATGGTGTGTAATAAGGGAAATACTCATCCATTGCTGGTGGGAGTGCAAATTTGTACAGCTACTATGGAAAGTAATATGGTTCCTCAGGAAGATGGGAATCGATCTACCTCAAGAACCAGCTATACCTCTCTTGGGCTCGTGCTCTCCACTCTATACAGAGATATTTGCTCAACAATGTTTATTGCTTCTCTATTCATAACAGCCAGGTGTCATTTAATAGAAGACTGGATAAAGAAAATGTGGTACATTTACACAATAGAGTATTACTCAGCTGTTAAAAAAATGAAATCATGAAATCTGGAGTTAAATGAATGGAACTAGACAATATCGTTCTGTGTGAGGTATCCCAGATCCGGAAAGACAAATCTGTATTTGCTTATATGTGGATGTTAGCTGTGAAGTCAGTGATAACCAAACTACAATCTAAAGAACCACACAGGTTAGGTATACAGTAAGGGACTAGGGGTGACAGATAGATATTCCTGGGAAAGAAAGATAGATTATATAGTTATGGCTAGATAGGAGTGCTGGAACAGAAGGATCAAGAGGGAGGGGAAATGAGAGGGGGACAAGGGAGGGAATACAGGGAGAGACAGCTAATGTTAGGGCCATTTGAGCTGTCATATGGAAACTAATACAGTAGAAGCTTCCTAAAATATGGATATATATGAAGGTAATCTAATGAAATCCCCAAATAACAGAGGAGAAAGGGCCCCAACTTGTCATTTCTTGTCACCAAATGAAACTTCCAATACTGGGATTGGGTTACATATAATTGAGTTGTTGGCAAAAGGGGTTCCATGATAATCCCCAAACCACTTAGGCTGTTGCCAAGACTAGGTTGTTCTCTACAAACTGATGGCAAAGACGCGTTGGAGAAGACAGCACCTAAACAACGCATTGAACATGGGGAAGTTGAGCTGGGGTCTACCTAGAACCTTTATTGCCCTGTGTTTTAGTGTCTTGGTACAGAAAGATACTCTGCATGATGCCAAAAAAGAAAAGTAAACACCAACCCACTCACACAACCTTTGATCAACAATGGTGTCCTGCCTACAAGATAGGCTAGGCCAAGGATGGCACAAAATTTGTAGGAGTAACTGATTTGACTGATTTGACTTAAGACCCACTCCACAAAATGGAACCCATGCCTGACACTGTTTGCATGACCAAGAGGCTGACACTAGATAGCACAAGGAACCTATGGGGAAAACCAAATACTATGTTCTGAAAAATCTAACAATAAAGGAGTCCTCATGCCGTTCTTCTATGTTCATAGAACAGTGCCTTACTCAGCCACGAGAGAAGTTTCTCCTGAAGCAGATAGGAATAAATGCAGAGACCCACGCCAGACATTATGCGGAGAGTGAGAGACCTTGGAACACTCAGCCCTAAACTTTATGTTTCTATCAAATTCTTTCCCTCAGGACTCAGGGAACCCTGTAGAAGAGGGGGTAGAAAGTGTGTAAGAGCCAGAGAAGGTAGAAAACCAGGAAACCTCTACATCTAGAGGGTCAATTCACATATGAACTCACAGAGACCGAGGAAGCACGCACAAGGCCTGTACAGGTCTCCACAAGGTCCTTTATATTATGGCTTCCAATTCAGTGTTTTTTTTATGGGACTCCTACGTGTGTACACAAGTGTTTCATGTGTCTTCTCTTGGGCTTTTGTCCTTCCAGTTGTTTGCCCAATTCTGATGTATTAGTTTTGGTTTTTGTTTTAAATCTTATTATATATACAATTGTTGTTAAACATGAGCAACCGATTGTTAAAACTGAACCCTAAACGGGGCATCTGTATCACCCACTCTGTGACTCAGGACATTAGAGGCAGAGTAGAGCGGAACAGAACACCATATTCCAGCGTAACATGGCAGCGGGGCTCACGCACACTCAGCAGCTGTGACTATCAGCACAAGATCTACACAAGATCGGGCATTCAACGTTCTGTCATTTGGGGAGGGGATTTATTTGGCATCATTCCTTCCTGAAGATAGAAATACAGTTAATTGGTTCTAGGGGAGGAAAAAGCATTTTGTCAGTGATCTAGCTCCTGGTAAAGTCCCTGTGCTCCTGTCAGCAGCTCTGGTTAGGCTGACTGGGACACACACAACACAGTGGAAGGGAGCCTGCTTGGGAAGGGGAAAGTGTCATTGGATTCAGAGGACAAGAAAATGTTATTTTGGAGAATAAATATGTTCAAAATATATTTTATGCATGTGTGAAAAGTCATAATGAAACCTTTTATGTTTAGTTACTAAATGCTAACAAAAACAAAAAAAAGATTAACTTTCATCAAACACTGCATAAGGTAGATTGTCATATATAAAACCTTCTTAAAACTCCCTATTGTCATTTATTTAGAAAAAAAATGAGCCTTGGGCTTTCCTTGGCTTTTCTTTAAGTCATTACAACTACATCAGCAGAGCTCATCATTTAGGAGAAAGAGTTTAATCACCATAATTCACAATCAAGACATAATCACACCAACTTGCTTTACAAGAACTATGTAGACCCCTCTAAGGATCCTGCCTCCCCTGTATACTCAAGGATACTCATACTTTTGATGAGCTATGACGGCAATGTCTGGAACCCCAGGACTTGGGAGGTAGCACTGGGATCAGGAATTCAAAATAATTCCTGGTTACATAATGAGTTTGAGCATCCGTGGGCACACGGCACTGTCTCACAATTAACTTTATAAAAGCTACGTTCACACTCTTAATGCAAGCTGTACCTATTAGAGTACCAATTTTTTTGTACATGAAGCTTGTACTTCCCTGTATCATCCTAACTTAGCATTTAGACTCAGAGTGATTGTTAGAGATGTTCTGGTATTTAAAATTTTCAAGCAAAGGGGTGGAGAGGTGGCTCAACAGTTAAGGGCACACATGATTCTTGCAAAGAATCAGAGTCAGTTCCCCGCACCTAGGTCAAGCGGCTCAGAAACCCTTGTTACTACAACTTCATGGGTCCAATGTTCCCATCTGTCACATATGTCATCCGTGGGAACTGGAACCCATGTGCCCATGCCTATGTACAGACATAGAGACACACAATCAAAGTAAATCTTAAAAAGTATCAGCATGTCGTGTCTTCTTGAAATGAATGCTTAGAAACTAAGCATTCCCCCTTGGGAAAATAATTCCCTCTTTATGCATAGTACATGGGCTCTGGGTTCTATGACGAAGGAGCGAGTAAGCAAATGCATGCACGTACACACACACACAGTGACAGACTAACAAACAGGAAAACGTTGTCAAAAGCTTATTTTTAAACCTAGGATAACTTGCCAATTATAACAAATGATTCTCTAGATTCCAGATAAACCTGTTTAAAGTCATTTATTGTGACTATTATGGATAGCCACTGCTTCTGAGTTTTTCCTAACAAGCTGAGGAAGAACTTCTGCGGCAGCAGTCAGTTCTTGGCGTGATTGTGTGCTGGAGGGTAGCTGGAGGAGCCTCTGACTGCATTGTAATTAAAATCTACCCAGCTGCCTAAAACATGCCTAGGTGGATCTGGGGGCATGCTTTCATTATCTGGGTTTTGTAGTCTATACTCTAATTTGAGATTTATTATAAAGGTGAGAGAATGATACTTTTTGATTTCAATTGAATAATAAGCCCTGTCCACAGTCTTTAAAAAAAGATTTGTTTAAATCTCTCCCTCTCCTTCTCCCTCTCACTCTGTTCTCCTTCCCTCCCTCCTTCACTCCTTCTCTCTACTTCCTCTATGTGCATGCACGTGTGTGCATATGTGCATATGTATGTTTGTATGTGTATGTGTGTGTATGTGTGTGTGTATGCATGTGTGCATGCGTGTGTGTGTGTGTGTGTGTGTCTGTGTGTGTGTGTATCCCTAGGTTTGGTTATTAGGTGCTCTCAGAGGTCACGTGAAGGCATTGGTCGGATTCCCTGGAGATGGCAAGGGAGCTTGGGAAAAGTGGTGCGTGTGCTTAACTGCTGAGCCATACTTTCAGCCCATGTCCACAAGTCTTGAGTGTGACTGCACAGCCACGACACATGCCAGATGGTCCAGCAGCTCATTCCAGGAAGAGAAGGCATGAGCCTGAATCCACCTGCAGAGCATCTTCGGCACACCCTTCTGATCAGCAGTCTCAAAATGGGAAAATCTATCTTCCTTGTTTATTTCTTAAAGTAATTTATTTTTATTTACTTCTTCCCTCCCTCTGTCCCTCCCTCCCTCTCTCCATTTCTTCCTCTCTTCCTTCTGTTTTTCTTTTTTCTTTTCTTTTCTTTCTTTCTTTTCTCTTTCTTTTTGTTTTTGTTTTTTGGTTTTTTTTTTTGAGACAGAGTTTCTCACTGTAGCCCTGGCTCGCCTGGAGCTATGTAGGCTATGCTAGCCTTGAACTTGCTGCCTCTGCTGCCCAAATGCTGTGATTAAAAATGTGTGCTATCACGCCTGGTTTACTTTTATTTTATTTTTAGTGTGTGTGTGTGTGTGTGTGTGTGTGTGTGTGTGTGTGTGTTAGTGCAGGTGGCTTTGGAGTAAAGGGTTTTATATCCTCTGGAGGTGGAGTTACAGGCAGCTGTGAGCTGCCTGAGGGAGATGTTATGAACAAAACTGTGGTCCTCTGCAAGTGCTCTTAAGCACTGAACCATCCCTCCAGCCCAGGAATTACTAATTTCTTTTTAAACATTTACTTATTGTTGTGTATGTAAGCGCACATGTGCCTTGGCATGCATGTGAAGGTCAGCAGGCAATTCACAGGAGTTATTTTTTTTCCTTCCATCATGTGGGTTCCAGGGATAGAACTCACATCATCAGGCTTAGTGACAGACACCTTCTCCTGCTGAGTCATCGTGCTGGCTTCTCATCTTCCACTGGACAGAAGGAGGCTTGAAAACAGAAAAGTGGTCCCTAGTACTTAGAAGTGGCTTAAACGTTGTCATAGTGTCAACAAACTGCTTACTGCTGATTTGGCATTCTCATTAGTTAGGCTAATGTCTTCTGACAAACGCCAATGATTCAGCAATCACCAGCGCTGTACGAGGTCATTCTGCGACTATGATGGATCAAGACTAAAACCAAGCCCATTCTATGTTCATGCTCTTCAAAACTGTTCAAAGCACAATCTGATCAACTGCCCCCTATCCTGGCTAACAGGAATGATTGCTGATCCCTTTCAACTGTAGTGTTAGTTTCACCTTGGTCTTCTCCAAGATAAGACTTATTAAAGCTAATCAGTGGTAGAACTGTTTCCACCTGATGGTGTAGACTGCGGAGCGGAGCCCTGCTGCCCTCTATCAATCTCTCAAGCTCAAGACAGGTCAAAAATGCTTGCTCGCATCTTTTTGCAGAGACATCCTACAGTTCCAGGTGGCATATGTCCTCTCTCACTGGAAGTTGCTCCACTGTGGTGTGCTTCTGGTAGTCTGTGGGGTGGAAGAATATACAAGTCAAAAATTTCAGTTTGCTGATTTCGTGTGGTTTAACAACACACGAAAATCTGAGAGTACATCTCTGGGAGTCAGTGTATTTTTTAGGAGCAATCCAAAGCTGCTCTTAATTCAACTCTACACTTTCAGCATGAGGTATTAGGAATCAGTAGACTAGCTCTAAAAATTAATCTGCTCTGTATAGAGGGATGGGAAGGAAACAGATATAACTGTCAACTTGATATCACCTGGAATTATCCAAAAAAAGGGAGGAGTCTTCTGAGTAATTATCTTTATCAGGTTGGTCTGTAGGTAGGTATCTGAGAGATTAACTTGATTAATAATTGCTGTAGGAGGGTCCAGCCCACTCTGAGTGATGCCATTCCTGGGCAGGTTGGCCTGGGATGTATAAGGAAACCTAGCTGACTATGAGCCAGCGAGGGAGCCAACAAGCAGCATTCTCTATGGAACTGTAAGTTCCCGCCTGAGTTCCTTCCCTGAATGCCTGCAAGGATGGACTGACAACGGAGGTGTAAGTCAAGTAAATCCTTTCCTCCTCAAGTTGTTTTTGGTCAGAATGTTTTATCGCGGCAGCAGAATGGGGCCAGAACAGATAGGCTTGAGTAGGTACCTATGACAGTATACTAACAGAAGAGCTGAAAATACTTCATAAAGAATCATTTATAGAATTCCTGAAATATGGAAAAGCATGGGATTAAGTTTTGGGGGGAGGAATAGTAAAAAAATTATCATTGCAAAGCTAGTGCTCATGGCACAGCTAACAGCTCCAGACTGTTCTGAAGATCACATGTGTTGAATCTCAGAACATCATGGTAAACGAAAGAAGCCAGTCACGGAAGAATATGGAGTACAAGCTCTATGTATATGAATGTCCAGAGCAGGCAAATCTAAAAAGACAGAAAGATGGTTGATGGTTTCCAAGGACTGTAAGGAAAGGAAAGAGGGTTGAGTTAATGAATACATATATTTTTGGGAGGGGGTGATATATGTAATTGTGGAAATGGTTGTGCAGGATTTGTAAATACACTATAGATAATTGTGCTTTGTGCAAATTTTATAGTCTGGATATAGTGGTTTGAATGAGAAAGCTCTCCTCCCCTTGTAGGTTCGGGTATTTGAACACTCGATCTTCAGTTGGTTGTACTGTGTGGGAAGGTCATGGAACCTTTCAAAAGAGGAGTCTTGCTGGAGGAAGTGTATCACTGGCAGCAGGCTTTGAGGTTTTATAGACTTGTCCCATTTCTAGTTCATTCTCTGTTTCCTGCGCGCAGATGGAAGATGTGATTGATTGGTCAGCTTCCGGCTCCTGCCTCTTACTGCCCTGCTATCCTCACCATTCTGGGCTCTCACCATGTGCTGTCTTGTTTTATGCCAACTTGACATAAGCAAGAGTCATTCAGGAAGAGGGAGCCTCAACTGGGGAAATGCCCTCCATAGGATTGGACCGTAGGCAAGTCTGCTGGAGCATGCTCTTTATTAATGATTGATGTGAACAGAGTGATGCCCTTCCTGGCCAGGTGGTCCTGAGTGCTACTACAAAGCAGGCTGAGCAAGCCAACAAACAGCACCCTTCCGCGACCTCTGCATCAATTCCTGCTTCCAGGTTCCTGCCTTTGGTTTCCTGTGTGATAAACTGTTAACGATGAAATAAACCCTCTCCTCCACAAGTTGCTTTTGGTCATGGGTGTTTTATCACAGCGACAGAAAGGGAACTAAGAAAAATCTCTGGAACCGTAAACCCAAGTAAAAGTTGCTTGTGGTTATGGTGTTTATCACAGCAACAAAACATAACCAAATATAATGTATGTCTCAAACATAAGGATTACAACCGACTCAGTAATAATTTAATGAAAACTGAACCAATGAGGTCATAGTACCATTATTTTATATATGAAATGTTTATCAGACTGTCTTCTGTCTGTAATTTTGTCAGGAGGCAGAGGCAGGATTGTGAATTCAAGGCCAATTTGGGCCACGTAGAAAGTTCCAGGTTAGAGTCTCACAGTCATAGTTGTGACCAGGACTCAAGAAAACCAGGGGCTGGGGATGTAGCTCTGTGGCAGAATGCTTGCCTGGCATACAAAAGGCCCATGGTTTTATCCCCAGAACCACACACAAACCAGAAAACAAACAAAACCAAGAAGTTCAAGTACAGCTGACAAAATAAATATGACAATTCTTCAGTTAAAAGTGAGAAAGAGAGTTATAAAACAATGTTAGTATAAATACTTTGGCTGGCAGGCCATCAAGAAGTAGAAAGAATTGTCATAGATTCCATTTTAATGCTTCCTTTTGAAGTAGGAGGTAATGTTACACACAGAAGGCATGTGGGGATGAGTGGGCGAGAATAGCCAGCTTTAGAATAAATAAGTTCAGTTTATTTCTCCTTAAATCATATTTTTGTTCTGTGTGTTTCATGTATTTATACAATGTATATTGATCATGTCCACCCATAACTACCCACCTCCACTGCCCCCACAAAGCCTCATAACCCACGTCCCTCCCAACTGCTCATCCTCCTTTCCCTTGCATTTTAATGGACATGTTTTTTGTTGGTCAACTTGAACTATGAAGTCAACAGTGGAGCTGCATTCCACAGATTGAAATGATACCAACACATGGGGCCATTATACTTTTTTCTTTTTAGCAAGGCTTTGATGTCAGGTGGGAGAAAAAGGCATTGATTTGATGAATTAATGGCTATAGAATTTTAGACAGGGCGAGGCTAGGCTTTATGGTACACACAGCAGCTCCTCAGTCTGTTTGGATAAAGAGAGGAGGAAGGTGAGGTTTAGAGAAGTTCCCAGACAGAGCACATGAGATAAGAGAAGGAAAAAGGAATGGGGACAGAGGTGAGGAGCAAGCTTAGCAGGAACAAGACTGATCCTGGGTAAAGAATGGGACAGTAGAGTCTGGGGAGATGGTTTAGTTGGGAAAGAGCTTGCCACACAAGCATGGGGGCCTGAGTTACTTTCCTCACATCCATGTCAAAAGCTGAGTGTGGCATGTGTACTTATAAACCCAGCACTGGGGAGGGAGAGACAAATGGATCTCTGGAAGCTCACTGGCCAGTTGGTGTAATGTAATTGGCAAGTTTCAGTACAGTGAGAGATCTTGTATCAAAAGATAAGGTGGAGAGTGGCTGAGGAACAGCACCCGAGTTGACCTCTGTTTTCTACATGTCCATGTGTGCAGATATCCGCCCCCAATGGGAACAGTGGGGTGGTGGCAATCATTTAACATTGTTGCCCTCCAGAAGAAAAGCCTGGCTTTCTAGGTCTTTCTGACCCTCATATCTGACAAGGCTTGCTACATGTCTTGGGCTAATGAGTGACTGGAGAACAGGGTGATCCTACAGGTCCGTGGTAGTTCAGACTCTCCTTTTTTTTCCTTCCCAATCCTGCTTCTTTCCAGAGAGCCCTCATCACTTTTGGTGCAAGGAAGTGTTCCATGTTCAGAGTTCAAGACTTCAGAGCAAAGATCCAACTGGGTGTTCCAATTGTACGAGTACTGTTGCTGCCCACCCCAGAACAAAGCCAAACCAATGGGCTTGAGAAACTGTCAGTTTTCTCTTGGGGATGATTTTCCTTCAGGCTCAGTGGAATTAAGGAATACCCAGAGAGTGTTGTATTTAGGTATGACTTCCAATTACCTTTCCTTTTCAAAATTTTACCTTTCTTTTGTTAAGTGTCAGGAAAAGTAGAGTTTTCAATTAATAATTGGAAGTCATGTTTTCTTCTCTTCGTGTTTAAAAATGACTTGGCTAATTTTATAGATGAGTCTTTGAGTTTAAATATTTTAACAATAGTAAAACAATAATGATAACGATAAAGCCAGGAGTGGTGGCTCACGGCTTACATTTGAGGATTGGGAGGCAGAGGCAAGTGGATCTCTGTGAGTTCAAGGCCGGCCTGGTCTGCAGAATGAGTTCCAGGTCAGGGCTACACAGTGAGATCGTGTCTCAAAAAGAAAACTGCTGGTGAGGTGGCTCAGTGGACCAAACCTGAGGACTTGAGTTTGATGTACACAGTAGAAGGAGGGAATCAGCTCTTGAAACTTGTCTTCCGATGTCCATATGCACACCATGGTGCCTACGGCCCACATACCCACACCCACACACTTAAAATAAGCAAGTAAGATACAATAACATTTAAAAATATTGTTATTGTGTGTGAATAATGTGTATGTGTGTGCATGATGTGCATGTGTGTGTGATGTGTATGTTGTGTGTGATGTGTATGTGTGTGCATAATGTGTATCTGTGTGTGATGTATATATGTGTGCATGATGTGCATGTGTGTGTGATGTGTATGTGTGTACATGATGTGTGTGTGCATGATGTGTATGTGTGTGCATGATGTGTATGTGTGTGCATGATGTGTATGTGTGTGCATGATGTGTATGTGTGTGTGATGTGTATGTGTGTGTGATGTATGTGCATGACATGTATGTGTGTACATGTGTATGTGTGTGCATGACGTGCATGTGAGTGCATGATGTGCGTATGTGAAGGTCAGAGAACAATGCTGTGGAGTCAGTTCTCTCCTCCCACCTCTATGAACATAGGTGCTCATACTTCCATAGCAAGTGCTTTGCCTGCTTAGCAGTCTCATTGGCACAAATGCTTACAAAAATAGTTTTAATTAAAAAGTAAGTACACTGAGTGTGCAATCTGGCTACTTCTTCCTAAATCATTTACAAGAAAATTAGTGCCATCTTCTCTTTAGACAACTGAAAATAACAATATAAACATTATCAGTGTATGAATGAATGAACTTTGTTACACACAGAATGCTTCTCAGCAAGACAGTGCACAAAAATACAGGCATAAGTCCTAAGAGTTACACTTGGTGTAAGGCTACACGAAGACAACACTGCGTAAATCCGTTTGCATTTCTAGAAATAACGACACATCTACAAAGTCAAAGAAGATGAGCGCTTCCCTGAATCATGGTGGAACAAGATGGGCAAGGTGGGAGGAGAGCCTGCTAATGGGTGTGATTGAACATCTGTGAGAGACCAGTGTGCCATTGAATTAGAAATGTTCTTATTCCTTGATCATCTCACACACATACACATAGGCACCCACATACACACACACACATACCCACATACATATACCCACATACCCCCCCCACATACGCATACGCACACATACACAGACACACACACACGCTCACATACACACACACGTATGCATACACACACATACACACATATACACACGAATGCACAGACACATGCACACATACACACACACGCATACACATACACACATACATAGGCACACACACACACACACACACATGAGCACACACAGCACACTCACACACAAACAGACAGGCACCACACTGATATACCTATTGGTCATTTAAAAATGCTCCATAGCCCCCCTTGTCTCCTTGCCATTTCTGCTAAAACTCTTCCTCCAGAGTCCCCTCATATTTTCACATTGTTTTGATTTTTTGGTGACCCACTAAGTTTAACTAGAATTACTCAAATGAACACTGTTGTGTGCGTGTGTGTGTATGTGTGTGTACATGTGCGCGTGTGCGTGCGTGTTGTTATTGTTACTAGACTATATGATGTCACAATGGCTACACCACTGAAGTTAATGTGAGCTTGCATCATATATGATAAAATGAATCATAGTCCTTTGTACACTGTGATTCTTGCAGCGTTTGGCTTCTTAGGCATCTTGGTGCGTGGAGGATTGGAGTGTAACCCACTTCTTGCATATTAAACAGTGTACGCTCAGCTGGGTCTCTCAAGGTAGTTTGTTGTCTTTACATTATTTCCCCACGTGAGGGCAGCATTGGCTCTGCCTTTGGACTTCTCTGCTCCATAAGACCTTTCTCATTTTGCTGACTCCTTTGCTAAACCTGTTTAACTCCACTGCACCTGGAAATGGCAGGCAGCAGGGTTGTCCCCCCACCCCCGCAACCCCCGCAGGAGCTGAAGCCCGATAATAAAGAAGTCAGTAGCACCTGCTTCCAGTTTGTTTCTGCTTCTTAAAAACAACTCAGACCTCCAGCCTGGTCCAAGCAATCTTTATACTGGCCTATCACAGATGCCCAGCAATAGACTCCAACAGAACTTCTCTTTGAGAAGCTTCAAGGCTTGTTGGGTGAAATGCCATCCAGGGTTTGAGGCTGCGATATGTTCAGTGCAAATAGTGAGAAAGTCCTGGTACCTGTCCTTGACTTCTTGTGGCCGCTGTCCTGGGACTCAGATCCACCTTTCCTAACATGTGCTGCAAAGCCTCACTGGGACACAGAGTCATGGGCATGCCATTTTCTTCTAAGGTGCTGTACCTATGGGTGAATGTTCATCCCGCTGTGGGACTGAACTCTTCCAAACATTCTACCATGTCCTGTGTTCTGGTGACAGGAAAGGGTGTGTATTAGTTATTCTTCTCGATGCTGCGACAGAACTCCTGACAGCAGTGACCCGAGGTGGTGGGAAGGGTCTGTTTTGGCTCATGTCTGGAAAAAATGACGGTGAGACCGTGAGGGTGCATTACACCTGCCATCAGGACTCAGATGAGTGCTGCTGTCTTTTGATACAGTCAGGGATTCGAATCAGTAGACTGGTGCTGTTTGCATTTAGCGTGGGTCTTCCTACTTCAGTTAATACAATCTAGGAGCTTCCTCGCAGACATGTCCAGCATCTTCTCCCAGGTGACTCTTGATTCTGCGCAGTTGTCAAGCAGCACAGTGTGCTTCATGAAATTCATGGGGCAGGCTTCTGGTTTCAGAATGGAACAATGGCCGAGCCTGGCACCACATATTTTGTCTGCAGGCACATACGCCGAATTTCTACATAGCTGGACTCATCTGAAGTCAGTTATCTCTGAGGGTGACAGTTATTGCCACCCAGCCAGCATGAGGCCTGCTTTGAGGAGGCCTGGCATGCCACAGTGAAGTGTGCAGACCACTGAAGCTTGTCATAGCCATCCAGGAGGTCTAGCACGGGGTCTGGACCAGCAGAACGTCTTATCTTTTACTTGTCAACCTAAACGCAGCTTGGTTGTTAGGTCCCGGATTCTAAAGAGCAGAGGAACTAAGCAGAGAGAGACTCAGCCCCAAGAGCTCTCTGGCCCAAGCACTTTGCTGTTTGCGAGGAGCAGCAGGCTGATGAGTTCAGACAGCGGCATTGCTCTGAGCATCAAGGCTCTGCTTCTGGCAAAGTGGCCAGTGAGAGATGCGTGAATGGTTTGGTCTAAGAGGTGTGAGACTGTCTCACCTTTCCAGACACCTTGCCCAGACGTTCTGACTGTGCTGTGTCAGCACCTGGCAGCCAGGTCCGTAAAGATGATCCAAATGAGGTCTAGTTTGCTTTTTGTTTGTGGAGTTTTTAAAAAAATATCATATTTGCTGTTTGCTACTGGAAACAAACAAAAAAACAAACAAAACCTCCTGCTATAAAAGAAACACCTTGTACCCTTCAGATGGTCTCTCTAGACAGCACACCTCCTTCATGTTCCCATTCACTCTATGTTTTTGGGTGATGCACATCAGGTGGCATACAATATTGATCCCATGCCCATTCCTACTCTCATCCCGACAGAAGCCAGTGCTCTGCCTGTCTCCTCAGAAATGCATGCATCGACTTGTTTGTGGCCTGATTTTGCACATCATCCTAGCACATTTGACTCCCAAAGTCAAAGAAAAAGCAAACAGGACAAATCTTCTGAGTATTTCCTCTGTAATTCAGTATTTCATCTGTATCAGATGAAAATATTTATCAAGTACTTAGTGTCTGTCAGGAAATACTGCTTCCAAACGGATGATGAGTTAGAAAGACAGAATCTGGGGGAAAGCTGTCCAGCAGAGGGAAAGAACAGGACAGAGGAGGAGGAGGGAGCTGTCCAGCAGAGGGAGTAGTGACTGCCCTTGCAGGAGTTTGCAGGACAAGGAGTAGGTTGATGCTCTTTATGGCGGGAATGGAGAGAGCTGCAGGAGAGTGCGCCAACACGAGGCTGGAGAGATATGACCTTGCAGACCTTGCTGAGGGTATGATACATTTTTGTAACTATAGTAGAACTCACTTCTGACTTACATGTTTATTGACCTTGTTGACAAGGTGGTTTATTATATTTTCACATGAGAGAGAGAGAGAGAGAGAGGCACATTTGGCACAACTTGATGGAGTTAGTTCTCTCCTTCTACCACGTGGGTCATCTGCTTTGGTGACAGGTGCCCTTTACCCACTGAGCCACCCTGCTGGCCCAAGTACTATGTTCTCACTGCAGTGAAATTTGCGTTTGGTTAGCAAAGGAACGATGCTATTTTAAAACACAACTGACTTGTCATGTAGGGCAATGACACTATTCCAGGGAAGCAGTTTTTCCAATTTATATAAGAAACAGTGTGATCAACCTCAATGTGTTTTGGAATTAAGAAACTTGGGCTTCGTTTGCCTTTTCTATAAGGGTCAGAGGAGGGTAGCAGAAGAGAATTCAATTGGTCAGCTTAACAAACAAGGATGTGTTATGGAAGTTTATTTTTAGTTATATTTAAAATAATTGTTTTTGTGCACTGTTGGAAAAAGGGATGCATAGGCCTTGGCATTTTGTATTGTCTGCAAGTGTTGGATTTCTATAGGGGTTGTTTCATTGCTAATGATCTGCATGTGCTATCAGTAGAATACATGAGGAGTTCTGAAAGAATAAAAACACCTAGCTGAGAATCTCCAGGTTCCACTGTTGATAGAGTCTGGCGTTGGCCAGGATGGCTGTTCCCTCTGCTGAGGTCTGGTAGGGTTTGCAGTTATGAACTATGCCTCCTTGTCCTCTTTGGTGAACCACCACAGCAGCTAACTACTACAAGAGTGTTTATTTAGAAGTGCTCTTGCTAGGTTGTGGGTATATTCATACTTCAGCTTCACTGGTATTAAGAAATTGCCTTCCAAAGTGGTTGTTCAAACTTGAAGTCCCACCTGCAGTATTTACGCTGTTGTTCCATATCCTCCCTGATGCCTGGGATCAGCAAACTAAACTCTGACCAGTCTGATACGTTGATGTCACAGTCACAGTCACTGTCATTTGAACTTGTCCAGTCACTGGTAATGTCAAACTTTGATTCATATAGTTAACAGCCATTTTCATTCTCTCCTGTATAATTCATAAATTAATTATCATATGTACGTGTCTATGTAAGTATATGCTCATAAGTATGTGTTGATACATACTTCTGTGTGCTTATGGAGGGTAGAATAGGGTGTTGAGTGTCCTTGTTGTAAGGCAGGGTCTTTTTTTTTTTTTTTTTTTACTGGGGCTCTTGTTTTCTCAGCCAGGTAGGAAGCCAAAAAAATCCCTAGTGATCCTCCTGCCTCTGACTTGGCGCAATAACAGGCATGTTTGGAATAGCCAACTTGTTTGGTTGGGTTCTGAGACCTGATTTCTGATCAAGAGAGTTGTGAAGCAAGAATTCTTAACCTGGTGTCTTTCTGATACATGATTTTTGTTTCCTCTTTATATGATTTTTTTTTTTGGCTGGATATTTCAAAGTCAATTTTTTGGTATTTTATGTTTCCTGAATCTATGTTTTTGTTAGCTTTTTCACCACAGGTATTTTCTCCCAGGCTGAAAGCATTTTAAAATTTATGTGATGTTTTATGCTTTATATTTCAGGGTAGTAAAATTTATCAATATTTACTTGAACTGATTTGCTTGTGGCTTTTAGAAATTTGTTTAATAATTTTTTAACAGGGCTGGGGAGATGGGACAGTTGGTAAGGTGCTCTCTGAGCAAACAGGAGGACCTGGGTTTGACTTTTTAGCACACACATAAAAAGCTGAACATGATTGCATGCCTCTGAAATGTTCAGAGGAGAGATTCCTGAAGCTCACTGGTTAGTCAGGGAGCTGAAAGGTGAACTCCAGACCCAGTAAGAGACTCTCTCTCAAAAAGCTAGGTTTTAAAAACTGAGCTTTTGTACTCCTAATAATTTCAAACGTGTATATTATGTATTTCGATCCTTTCCACCCCATTCCCCTTCCCTAAAATAAGTTTTAAAAATTGATAGAGCAACTTCTGATCTCTCGTATCTTTCAAATTATCTCAGGTATTGCTGAAAGCATTTTTATTAGCAGATAATAATTATATATAACACTAGATACCATCCTGACATTTTCATACTGGTATGTACTGTGATTTGGTCGTATATGCCACCATTATCCTCTCATCTCCCCAAGCCTGCTAATGTTCTTTTCCCCAACTGCCTAACTAGTCCCCTTTTGCTTTTAGGATCCCCTTTATTATCCAGTGAGTCTCATGAGTGTTCCAGAAGCATGGCTGAGGGCATGGGCCCCTTGCCAGTAGTTGCATCACTGAAAAAAAAATTTCTCATTTCCCATGGGTATTGCTTTGATTTGTTACATTGTTTTGTTTCTTAATTTCTGAGACAAAGTCTTGTAGTGCAGCCAAAGTTGATCTTGAACTTGTGTTCCCTTGGTTGTAACCTCCCTAGTGCTAGATTCTAGGTGTGAACCACTACACCTGGCTGTCTTGGATATTCTCCAACTTGAGCTTTGTCTTAAGTATTTCATACAAGATTTTTATTTTCAATTCTTCCTTTTATGCTTTGAAATTCACCTACACATTTTTCTTGTGCTATTCTTGTCTAGTTTCGGAGTTTTAAATCCTCATTAAATAGATGCAACAGCTTTTCTTCTGCCATTGCATGAAGCTGTTTGACTAGGTGGGAATTGAGTCTGTGGGATACAATGTGTTAGATACAGACAGGTCTGTCCATGTGGCTCTTTGAGAGTTGTGGTTTCCATAAAAAGTCTTAAGGTTTCTGAGTTTTTTTCTAGCAAATTCTAGAAATCGAAAAGGGAGTTATGCAGCCCCTGGCTTTATAGCTGGATTCTCAGGAGTGTAGGGGTGACTCTTGCAGAGCTATTTTCCCCAAATTGAAACGTTTCATCCTTGGAGGGAGAGAGACACTCAGAAAACCCAGGAAGCTAATGATATCTTGAAAGCTTGGGAAGTTCAGAGTTAAAAACTTTTCAAGAGCCTCCCCTGAGGTTATAAAAGTAGTAGCAGTCGTCTTGGAGACCCTTCACTGGAGTCACCTACAAATTGAGCAAGGAATTGCATGAATGCAGCTCTTGGAATTGTCACCAGGTCCATTTGTTGGTGATGGACCTCCTTTGGAATCACCATGCTACAGTAAGATCTCTCTGGCCCATGCTTGCTGAAGTCCAGCCCTGGCAAAAGTTCAGCAACCCAGAGGGTGAGGTAGAGTCAGCAGAATATGAACAAAACCACACCTCTTATGGATGGGATCAGATTTCTCTCTCTCTATTCAGGTTTTTCTCTCTTCTTCTCTATTCTACTCCTTCTCCTTCTACTGTTAATATCTATCTGTTTTCCCATATATCTTACATATATTTTTTGGACAAAACCCCTCACGGGGAAAGATCACATTATAATCACATCTTAATCATAAACTTAAACTTCACATAATGATTACAGATTTTTACATTTCAGTGACTACAAGTTCTATATTTTTAAAAAACAAGTTATTTTAAGACCACAACCTACCTCTGACACATGCTCCTGTAAGTAACCTCAGTAAACTCACTGGCTCATTGAGTTGGATGTTGGTAGAATCTCTGGTCTGCTGTCAGAGCCATTCCTGAAGTGAATAGACTTTTGTCCACATCTCCTCAGGAAAAGTCAGACAATGGTAACTGAACTTGGAGATTGTCATCTGAGATTGAGGCCACTTCATAGGCAGAGCCCTTACCTTGTGTTAGTGACATGGTTACTTTAACAGTAGATTATCCAAGTTGCCTTCTATGAACTGGGAAAATGGAAGAAGAGACACAAACAGTCTGGTGGTGTTAGAGGTGTGAGCAGAAGCACCTCGACACTACTGAGCCAGCTTCCTTATTGTTATTCCTCAGTAGAACTTCGAGCTTCTCTGCCTACATTAGGTTTTCATTTTTGTCAAAAGCATGGAGTCAGGTATTCTATAAGACTTCTTATTAAAACTGCCATGTGAAACAAATTGAAATTCTTTCAGATAATTTTTACTACTAAGCTCCATCTCTAGAGTATATCTATTCTCCCCCCCTACCCGTGTGTGTGTGTGTGTGTGTGTGTGTGTGTGTGTGTGTGTGTTCATATGGGCATGCATGTATGTGAAGCCCACAGATCATCAGGTGTCTTCCTCAGTTGCTTTCCAGCTTAGTTTTGCGAGACAGGGCCCTTTACTGATTTGAAGAAAGTAAGGCTTTCTCTTCCTCCTCAGCCTCACATTATAGACACATGCTACCACGTCTAGTTTTTTTTTTTTTTTGCAGGCGGGGGGAGGTATTCTGGATCCAAACTCAGGTCTTCTTCATGCTTATGTGGCAAACACTTTACCAACTAAGCCATAACCACCTCCCCATCCCTCCACATTGAAAAAAAAAAAAACACTTCAAACTGGAATTATGTATTAGCTTCCCACTAGTCATAGCAAAAATGTAGTAATCTTAGTTACTCCTGACACTTCTCTGCCTGCTCCATGTAGGTCGCTCATAAAAGTCTTCAAAACAGCCATGCCAAGTGATCTAGGAAAGCATCTTAAGCACTTTCTGCAGATCTTTTTATTTGCACTTGGTTTTCATTCTTTTACCACAAACCAGAGATCCCTAGTGCCACCAGTGCTAAGCCTTCTGAGTCTTCTGGGGTAAGGCCTGATCCTTTTTCTTTTTTCTTTTTCTTTTTTCACTCCCATCTGAGTCAATTACCAACAACCCACTTTCTGTGCAACTTTCAAAATGTCATAGCTAACATCTTTTTGATCATCATTTTTGTTTTTCTGTACGTTTAGACCTTTAAAATGTTAACTGCCATTTTCATAGGGATTTTGAAGTGGATCATAAATAAATTCATATGTTCAATTTGTCACTTTAAAAATAATTTTCTGTGTGCATGTGAAAATGCATGGTATATGGGAACATGGATGTACAATGTGCATGTCTATGCATGTGCACAGAGGACAGAGGGTGTCTGGGGCCCTACTCCATGACTCTCTGCCTTGTGCTCTTGAAGAAGAATCTCTTACTCAGTGTGAAGCTAGGTGGCCAGGAAGCCCCAGCTCCTCTTACCTCTGCCCCCACAGTGTTGGAGTTGCAGCTTACAAGGCTAAATGCAGATTTTTGCATGGATTCTGAGGATTCGAACTCAGGTCTTGCACAGCATGCTCTCTTAGCTATATCCCTAGCTCTCGTTGGTTACCTTTCCCCTTCAAGTCCCGTACAGCTTTCCACCTTCTGTGTGCTGTTTTCATTTAGGTGCATGTCTTATACCCAAAGTTGAACTTAAAATTTCATGTTTCTATCAATTAAAGAATCATTTAATCTGCCTGTATGCATTCTACATTATTTGCATATTTTCTTTCTGAAACACGGCCTCACCGAGTATGCCATGCTGGCCTCAGTCCTTCTCACCTCAGTCTCCCAAATACTGAGATCATGGGGATACAGCACCATGCTGGGCTCTCCTGTTTTGTTTTAACATTTTTTTTTTCTCCTCTCTTTGTTACTCCTTGTATTTTGGAATGTCACAGTTTCCACATTCTTTCTGCTTTTACTATGGATGTTTGGAATCTGAGGATTGTGGCTACTCTTAAACATTCTTAATATCTCTGTCTGTGCTGTGTTGTCTGTGCTCAGATTTTCAGGCTATAGGATCACTGGGGAGTTGGGACTGTGGGGACTATCTTTTGTTACTTTAGCTGCTGGGAGAAGACCCATCTCAACTGTGGGCAGGGGTCCCAGATTCCCCAAAATGGAGAGACTAGACTTAGAGCTAGCCTTAGAGCTAGTACTCATTGCTCTCTGCTTCTTGACTGTGTATACACTATGACTGCCTCAAGTTTCTGATGCTGTAACTTCTCGCTACAGTGGACTGTGTGACCTAGATCTGTGAGACAAAATAAACCCTTTCTCCTTCAAGTTGTTTGTGTTAGAGTTTCTGTTTTGTTTTTAGAAATTTTGTTACTTTAAAAAGATGAAAACATTTTTAAATTATGTGCTTGTGTGTGTGGGTATGCGCATGTGAGTGCAGGTGCTTGTGGTGACCAGAAGAGGGCGTTATCCCCTGGCACTGTAGTTACAGTTAGTTGTGAGTGTTGGCACTTGACTTGGCTCCTCTGCAAAGGCAGTAAACTGTCCTAACCTCTGAGCCATTTCCTTAGCCACCTGGTCAAGGTTTTTGTTTGTTTGCTTCACTCACAACAATAAAGAAAAAAAAATGGAGACACTATCGATTTTTTAAATGGGGTAAGGATAATATAATTTTTTTCAATGAATTCTTCCTCTTTTTGTTGTCTGGAATTATAGAGTCATATTTTTAAACATTAAAAAATTTAAGTTGGACCTGGGAAAACAGCTAAGGTGTAGAGTGTTTGCTTAATATTTGCATTACTCTAGATTAACACACACACACACACACACACACACACACACACACACACACACACACACACTTCCAACAGTCAGGAATAGTCCTGTGAGGTTTAGGCTAGCCTGGACTACATATTAATTTCCAGACCAGCCTGGGTGACAGAGTAAAATCCTTCCTCAAGCCGACAAATGAAAGAAAAAAGAGTGAGAAAGAGAGAGAGAGAGAAAGGGAAAGGAATGAGGAGGGGGAAGAGGGAAAAAGAGGGTGGGGAGCAAAGAGGGAAGGAAGGAGGGGGGAGGGGTGAGGAGAGGGTAGGGAGAGGAGAGAAGAGTGGGTGGGGAAGAAAGGAGAGAGGGGAGGGGAGTGGGGGAGAGGATAGGCAATTGTCAAAACTGTTCTTTTCTTTTTCAGTTTTATGTTGGACAGCTAGCCATATTTGACAAAGCCCTTTATTAATTTCTTTACCACCATTATTTTTGTCCTCTGTGAAAGAGTTCCTGTCACTGAGGGTTTGAGGAGAGCCTGTTCCTATAGTCGTCCATCTAAAAGTCTATCTTCTTCCATTTAGAATTTCACATATTATTATTGTTATTATTATTATTTTGTTTTTCAAGACAGGGTTCCTCTGTTGTAACCCTGGCTGTCCTGGAACTCACTCTGTAGACCAGGCTGCCCTCGAACTCACAGAGATCCAACTGCCTCTGCCTCCTGAGTGCTGGTTTAAAGGCATGCGCCACCACTGCCTCGCTTTAATTTTTTGTTTTCATTCTTTATTTTTTAACAGATAACCAGAGCTGAATCTCAGTGGTTCAGGAGAGCCAGCGTGCCTGTGGATAACCAACCCCATGCTTGCATACATGGGTAGAAATTGCCCATGTAAGACTTCGCACAACACAGAAACTGAAAAGTTGTACAAAGTTTGGTTTTGCTTCCTTTTCGTTTGGGAGAGCCGGTCAGCAGACAGTGCCCAGCACCAAACACTGCCTCTCGACCACCTGGAATCTGTTTTAGGTGTGTCGGTACATCAGGGAAGAAGACATAAACAATGCTTTGTGGAACTTAGATACGAGTAGGAAGGCACACGTCTGTAGCAGTGATGGATTCAAATATAGAAAACATAGCAGAAGAGCGAATGAGGGGTAAGGGGATGGTGAGCAGATTTTCAAAGGAGAGCTCATAAGGAAGATGATGTTTGAGCAAGGGTTGTGGGAGATGGAGCAGGCTCTCCCCCACAGCCATCCACGGAGAGGACACGATGCAGAGTCCACTGGTGGAAGGTCAGTAGTTATCTGGCATTTTTATGGAACACAAAGGTAGCTGTTGTTCCTACAGTGAGGCTGAGTTTGAACAGCAGGTTGAGATGAAGTCAGGAAAGAAAATATGTTAGTTTGTAGAAGGCTGTATTGCTCCATGAGGTGGCTTCGTCTTTGATTCTGAATTTTATGGGCAGCAGTGAAGATTGGCGCTGTCCCCCTCCACCCCAAGCACAGAGTGGGAGGCACTATGCAGCAGCCATTACTCTTTGGGATATGTGTGCTGGTGCTACACCAGAAGCTTATATCCAGAGCCAAAAGGGTTCAGATGGGTGTGCTTCACAGAACCCAGGAGACTACAGTGTGACTACAGTCATTACCCTGCTCCCTCATGGGCCATCATGGTTAGGGCTTTTAAAGACCCTCTGAGAATTTGTGACAGGCTTCTTTCTGCTCTGTGAAGATGCAGACATCTGAGAGTACAAGTATTCTTTCTGTGCTTCTGATACAGTAACTCTTATTTTACAGATCAGCCTGCAGATATGAGGTCAGGACTTCTGCATAAATGTGTTTCTCTTTTACCTGTACTTGTAACCAACTGAGGGAAAACTCAATGTCCTCAAATTGTAATTGAAATGGTAGGGTCAGATGTAATATATAGCTTTTTAGATTTTAAAATTTTCCAAATACTTAATGACATGGAATATCGTTACAATGCCATTGTAAATGAAAAAAATCAGGATGAATTATAACTATATATGCTATAATATTAGTTTGTAAGAACTCAAGGAAAGCAAAAAGATTCTCAGGAAAAGAGAACTGGGTTCAAATACATCAGCACATTGGTACTCTTGTATTTTCAAAGATTTCTAAAGAGCTATGTATTGCTTTTCTAATTAGAAAAATAGGTTATAAAATTACAAAATAACATAAGAAGGCAAATTTGTTACACAGAATGGCGTAATCTAAAACAAATGAGTGTGGAAAATACACTCAGCAGTGAAAGTGTAAAATGCAGTGTGAGCATCGACAGCTTCAGATTAGCTTTTCTAACTCTATAGAAATCCATTGGTATATATCGACTTTGAGCCTGGTTAATGTCAGAGCACCTTGGTTTTAATTTG
>JAMJFZ010003944.1:0-91216 GCA_026225945.1 Cricetomys ansorgei
TTGTCCTTCCCTACAGATACACTCCCATTTTCTCTCTCATTACAAAAGAAGAGACTTCTGGGAGACAAAACCAAACATGACAAAATAAAATATAATTAAACTAACTAAAAACTATCATATTCAAGTTGAATACAGTACCCCAATGGGAGAGAAAGTGTCCCAAGAGCAGGCTCAAAAGTCAGAGATGCACTTGTTCTCATAGTCAGGAGTGCCATAAAAATACTAAGATAATAGCTATAATATATACACAGAAGACCTTATATAGACCTGTGTAGGCCCTGTTGATTGCTGCTTCATTTCAATGTGACTTAATAGGTGCCTTACTTATTTGAAGGAAGAGATTTGATGGAGACCTCCAATTTAGAATATCTTTCTGCAGAATGTTGGGCTATCAGTCTCTGCATCTGTTTCCATTTACTACCAGATGAAGCCTATCTGATGATGACTGGATAAGACATTCTTCTGAATGCTAAGCTATGAGTTTAGCAGAATATTAGAGGGGTCAGTTAGTCTGTGGCCTATCTAGTTTATGGTTCTTGGTTACTCAAGAAATACCAGGTGTGAGTTCCTTTTGTGGTCCTTTGATCAAGTCAAGCATAGATTGGCTACTCCCACAAGTTCTGTGCCACCACTGCCCTGGAATATTATGTATTCAGTACAGATTATAAATCAGAGTTTTGTGGCTAGGTTGGTGTCCATGCCTGCAGAGTACCGCCTACACAAAAGATATTAGAGCATATGAATGAGGGCTCTATGTAGGCACCAGCTCTATTTCTCCGTGTTCCATAAGTTATATGGGTGTAGTTCACAAAAGTGGGGACCATCTATGTATTTGTGGAGAGCAAGCTGGTTTTTGTTTTCAACAGCCTGGGTTGTTTGTGTATTTCCAAGAAACCTCTTTTGCTAACAACTCAATTGAATGCAAACTAGTCCCACCAATGGAAGACTTGCCTGGCTACAAGAGATGGCCAGGTAAGACTACATTTTCCTCATTTCTAGAAGTCCTCACTAGGATAAACTTCAAAGATTCCAGGAAGATTTCACTGAACTAGGTTTCCATACCACCCCCTCCAAGTGGTCCCCAATTCCAGCTGTATCTCCCTACACACAGTCTCTCTCTACCCCATAAACTCTACAAAATATCCTGTGTCCATCCTCACCTGTCCCCAATCTGCCCAAAATCTGTTTTATTCCCTGCACCCAGGGAGACTCCTGCATCTTCTCCTAGCCCACCACTCTTTACCTAGTCTCTCTGGGTCTGTGGACTGTAGCTTGTTGATCATTTATGTAATATACAATATAAGTGATATATATCCATTTATATCCAATTATAAGTGAATGCATACCACATTTATCTTTATGGATCTAGTTTACTTCACTTAGGCTAATTTTTTCTAGTTCCATCCATGTGCCAGGAAATTTCATAATGTCATTTATTTTAACAGCTGAGTAATTCTCCATTGTGCAAATGTGCCACATTTTTCTTTATCCATTCTTCTATGGAGGAGCATCAAGGTTGTTTCCGATTACTGGCTTTTATGAATAAAGCTGCAATGAAGATAGTTGAGCAAGTGTCCATGTGGTAGGACAGAGCATCCTTTGGGCATATAATGAAGAGTGGTATAGCTAGGTCTTGAGGTAGATTGATTCCCAAGTTTCAGAAGAATCGACACATTGATTTTCATAGTGGCTGTAACACATTTGCATCCCCACCAGCAATGGAGGAATGATCCCCTTGCTCACATCCTTGCCAGCATATGCCATATTTCTCAGGCATTTGTGTTTTCTCTATTGTGTGTATTCCTATATATAAATATATATATATACATACACACACACACACACACACACACACACACACACATATATATATATATATATATATATATATATATATTTATAATATATATATATAATGCTAATTTATTATGGTTAACCTAAGCTGCTTATTTCCACATTATTATCTAAAGATTAATTTTGTGGTTTAATTCTAGACTTAAATTTGAGTTAAAAAACCACGTTAAGAGCAGTTGTTTTAAGGATCAGACCAAGCTTATTTAATCCATCTCTACATAATAGTTGGAATTTTCGTAACAAAAATTACATTTTTGTCAAAATTCTTGGATATTCATTACCACATTGTATGATTGTTAAAAACTACTGCTAAATTTATTTTAGTAACTTTATTAAGTCTCACTAAAATCTATTTAGAGAGAACAAGAGTCCTACTAGTATGTTCTGCTCTCTGTCTTCCCTGTGCTTACCAAGTATTTACTGAACAACTATATCTTTTCACCTGAGAAATCTAAAATGAAATGTCTACTGATGGTGCACAGGAAATTTTCTTTATGTTTGGAAAAAGAACAGAGCAACTAGAGAGATGGCTCATTGGATAAAGTTCTTGTTATCGAAACATGAAGACATGAGTTCTGTTTCCAAGGATCCACAGAGAGCTTGGTGGGTATGATTGCCCACCTGTATCACCAACACTTGAAGTGTGGAGATATGGGATTCCTTGTGCAACCAGATATTCTAAGCCCCAGTTTGAGGAAGAGATATAGTCTTGGTAAATAAAATGAAGGTTGTTGGAATGCCTGGATATCAATAGTGGTTTTCATATACACCTGAATGCATGTGTGCACACCACACATGCCATAAAATAAAATTGAAACTGAAGGAAAGAGTAATCTATTTTGAAGCATGAATTGATGGTGGATATATAGAAAAAAGAGTCATAATGAAATTCAATTAAAAGTATGAAGAGGGTCTCCATTGAAAGGTTCTCTTGCAGCTGATCTCTCATGTGCATTCTTTATTCATATGATCAGAATGTGTTTCTTGGCTTGTCCTTGAAGCAGTACTTCTGACATTGCTGAGGAGGGTACATGTGAACAAGCAGTGAATGAAGTCATTATTGAAAAATCATTGGGGACACTATTATAAGGTCTTTTCTTAAAAATCAATAGGTAGAATATCCTTTCTCTTAGGCAGAAAACAAAATACAGGCTTGAAGAATATTTAAAAATGCAAGAAGGTAATTACTGTTGCAATTTAGACATGGCAAATGAGCAAGATAATGTTAAAGATCTGAAGTGTCTGCTTCTTTATGTCTTAAATGCTCTTTATTTAGTCAAGTGTTATAAGACTTGACTCATTATCAGCACATTAATTGATCTGTAGGAAGTTTTATGTGTTGGATTATGATTTTTTGAGGATATTAAATACATTTCTGTGGTTTTTAAATGCTTGATATAGTTTCTAATAATTAGGAACAATTGAATCACTTCAAATATTAGAATTTTCCTTTAAAAAATGTTTTTGACAATTCCCTATGTGAATACTGTTTTATTAATACTGCTACTACATTAATAATACTACTACATTTCTACTACTACTTCATCCCTCTCTAACTTCTCCTTCGCTCACTACTCCCTCTCACAGTCATAACTCCTTCTATATTTAATATTTACACACACACACACACACACACACACACACAGACACGTATCTCCTGCTTCTAAGGCCCATAAGCGTGGCTCTTATGTACATGTATTTAAGAACAACCACTTTTTAAAAGTATAATCTTTGCTTATTTGTCCTTGGAACCACCTCAAATGTTATTTGTCTTCCTGAAGACCAAAAGGCTAATATTAAGAATTTAAAACATACACTTACTTTGCTTCCAACAACCTCACATATAAATTTTTTCTGTAAGATAGAAATGATAAACAAAAATATGTAAGAACATAGTTACTCATTGAGACCTTAATTGAAAACAGGGAACACATTAAAATTAGCAAAAGAAATAAATAGCTATAGCTGTAAACAATATAAGGTTAGAAATAATTATATGGAAATTTTCTGATAATCTAGGTCTGTAAAAGAAATTAAATGAAATTCATCATAAACCAAATCACAATTTGTGAAAATAATCAATAAGCATATAAAATAACTAAATAATTTCTGTTATAGTTATAATTTCTCTTTAAATGTCCCTAGTATTAATCATCAGCTGCCAATTTCAATTAAACTTTCAAATCTGAATTGGCTGCATGTGATAAATTATATTCCTCAATCTTCTTTTAACTAACTGTGCATGTTTAACTGATTTTCCAGTTACACAGTGTTGGCACAAATTTCCGTGCTGGAATCCTTAACTCATAAGAGAAAGATCTAACTCTTCATACTGTCATATGCTAGTGTATGGTAGTGTTTACAGGTTTCTTTTTAAATAATTATTTTACTACTTTAAATTATGTGTTATGTGTTTGTTTGTGGTTAAATATGTACATGTTTGTGCGAGTGATCACAGAGGCCAGAGCATCAAATGGACAGGTAAATGGAGTTACAGATAGTTATGAGCTGCCTGAGGTGGGTACCTGGAAATCATTCCTGGTCCGCTGAAAAAGCAATGCATGGTTTTAACCTCTGAATCTTCTTTTAAGCTCTTAAGCTCCACATTTGTTTCTTTTAATTATAAAAAAAATGCCATTCAAAACTACCATTGTTTATTGTTCAAAAATGGCAGTCAGTTGAAGTGCTGGAGAGACAGCTCAGCACTTAAGAGTACTTGATTCTCCTCAAGAAAACATTTTTGTATTTGCAGCACCCACATGGCAGCTTACAACTGTCCCTGATTCTGGTTCCAGGGCGTCTGACACACTCCTCTCTCTGAAAATTCAGGTACACATGCAATATATATACAAATATAATATTATAAGAAAATTAAGTAAAGAAATCATTTTCAAATGCTATACTCACCCCAGAAGGGAGTAGAGACACATTTCTGTCAGATAAGTAGACTGCTTCTTTGAAAGGATTCTGCCTTCTTGAATTTGCTTCAGTTCTAAACATAAGCATTATGTAATGGTTAAAGTTCAAAATTAATTATTATTTTGCAGATAATAACACTTATAAATTAAAAGACCATATTTTGCTTATATAGAAAATTAATTTCAAGAAGGCAGAGCAGTTTAAATTATTATCCCATTGCCAGTATTTACTCCAAAAAGATAGAATAAATCTCTCATGTAGTAAATAAAAAAAGAATTATATCTAAAAAGACTGGTTCACAAATATTAACTTATGGTAATATAATTCAATACAATATTATAATATTGGGATTATTATATTATTGAATATTATAATACAAAAAGTAAGAAGTACCTGTTTGACATAAAGTATCAATGTTTTGTTCATTGAGTCTAGAGAAATGGTTCAAGGTGTAAGACTGCTTATTTCTTTTACACAGTTTCTAGGATTCATTCCCAGCACCCATCTGAGAGCTCACAACTCCAGTCTCAGGGATTTGTTGCCCTCTTCTGACCTCTTCAGCCACCGGGTATGCATGCAGTACACACATAAATGTGCAGACAGACACACACATAAACCAAAAATAAATGCTTTTTTTAAAAAATCATATATATTGAGTGCTGGAGAAAAAAACTAATCAGTAAAGTGTTTTCCTTGCAAGCAGAAGACCTGATTTGATTTCTAGAACTCATATAAAAGAAGCAAATAGTGGTGAGCACTCCAGCACCAAAGAGAAGGAAACAGGCAGAGAGTTTCGTGGGACTCAAGACAAGTTTGCCTAGATTACTTGAAATTTTCCAGAAAAATGAAAGACGATGTCTCAAAACAAAATGTAAATGCTATCAATGGAATGATATTGAAGGTTGTTATCTAGCTTCCAAATACATGCACATATTCATGCACCCAAACGTATACACCACCCCCCAATAAGTCATATACTGCCTACTTTAAATTTTTACAGAAATTTAAATGATTAAAACATTGAGAATAAACTTAGAAATAATTCAGAAAGGATATGTGTGTGTGTGTGTGTGTGTGTGTGTGTGTGTGTGTGTATTTGTGTGTGCATGACGTGTGTGTGCTTCCCCTAAGATACTAACTGGTTCACTTCTTTACAGTCTTAAAATAAAATAAAAAATAACGTAAAAGTTCGTACTAATGGAATCTATGGCAGGAAGGGATGGAGATAAGAGATATCAACTAAGCTGTTTGTGTGACTGTTGAAAACACTGCAAACAGACCTCCCTGGAAATTATGTGAGCAAACTTCTTTTGCCAGAGAGAAAAGGAATCGCTAAGGAGATGACAGGAAAGCCCTTTCCCTCTAAATGTGTGTGGGCATCTCGACTGTCTCCCAGAACCAGAACCAAAATCAGCTCCCTTGGAACAACTTTCAGGTTTGTCATAGTCAAATATGCTACTGGGTTTACATTCGAGAGATGATAGTTTAATAAAATGCTCAGCGTTGGTGAAATCACAGCATGAATGTACTAATCCAAGTATGATCAGTAATCCGTGATTAAAATAGATAGGGTTTCTTGCAAAAATTCAGGTGAAACTTTTCTTTCTGATTCTTAGAAATCACAGTAAGTGTCAGGTTATTCAAAGTTTCAGACAACTCTAGTGCATAGGTACACAGATAAAGATTTATGACGTCAGAGGCTTTTCCAGACCAGATGGAGACACAATAAAGAAAATGTCATACCGAAACTGCATGAATTCCAATGCAGAGTCAAAAACTGTGAAATAAAGTTTTATCATCTGTCCTCAACTTATAAATAGAGCCTAAATCAAACATTAATGTTGTAAGTTGGGTTTTGTAACTTAATATGTATTTTTAAATCCTTTAAGATTTGAAATTCACAGGCTTTAATCAACAAAACTGATATACGAGTAGTGCCTTATGGCAGTTATTTAAATTACATTCCGGGTCACACAGCTGTCAGGGGTCTTCAGTAGTGACAACCGAGAATACTTAAATAAGAGTTAGGTTCACATTGAGTTTATTTACCATTTGTCTTTGGCTAGTGATCGGCAGAGGGAGGTTTCTTTATGGAAGACAGCTCCCACAAGTTTATTGTCCCTGGTTGTTACAAAAAAAGGGAGAGGAGAGGAAAGAGGGAAGCAACAATTCTGTTTCTATCATGAAATATGTATTCAGAAAACAGCATTTCAGGATGAAATCCACAGAAGTAAGAGCTGGTCAAAGGAGCAAGTTTGAAATCACAAAGTAACTTACTGCACTTAATCAACCTTTCCTCCCAAAGAAATATAGTAGTATATTTTTATCTAATGTGGCAGTAATTAAATATCCTTTAGTAATCAGCTTCAGGGTTGGACTGATAGTTAAGTGGTTACAAGCGTTTGCTAATCTTGCAGAAGACCCATGCTTGCTTCCCAGAACACATGTGACAGCACACAAATATCTGTAACTCCAGTTCCAAATGATGTATATTTCTGATCTCCACAGGCAAGATGTATGCATGTGGTATATATACATACATTCACACAAAACACTCATACATGTAAAAGAAAAAGAAAACAGTTGATCAGAGCCTATGTGGTTTTCTTGAAGAACAAGGAAATCACTATTAATGGAGAGAATCAAATACCATCACATATTAATAATAACAAGGAGAGATAAGTTATTTAAATATCAACTATAGGTGGACATAATTTAGAAATCAGTGACATAATTTAGAAAGAATATGGGCTGGGTATTAGTTATGAGTTTAAATTTCAACTCCTTAAACATGGAAAAATATGTCAAGTCTCATTTGTGTTTGAACCCAAAGGAAGGCATAAATGTCAGAGACTTCTTGTCTCCTGAGGCAGAGACGTGCTCCAGGACATTAGCCACAGTGTCAGTGCTGAGGATGACGGTGGTGATGATTGTAAAGACAAGGAGTCTCTGAGTACTAAATCATTAATCTACTCCTAAGGAATTCTACGCCTTAAAGTCAAAGCGGAGACTAAAAAGGAAATGTCATATTTGATCAGAGTTACCTTCTGAATTATCAACCCATTCAGGTCATGGTTTGCACCCCTGCCATGCCTTAGCACATGAATGCAAATCTTCTCTACAACGTGACTTTTGTAGAACAGTCATGGTTAATCATCCTTCATCGTGCTAATACTCTTCTTTAACATTTGAAATCAATCTTTTGGAATGGGTACATCCTAGAAAACAAATTCAACCTCTATTCTTAGTTTTACTTAGGATGGACTTATATTTGTGGATACCTATAATTGCTGTAAATTCTATATCACATTTCAAATCAATTACAGACTAAGCATTTGAATAATTTCCATTTTGATGGTGATCATAAGAGATAGTTAATCTTTTGTGGAGATGACAAACTTTGATAGACAGTATGTTGAATTATGCATCAAATCTGACGTTTTAGGATATACAGCTACTGCTAGGAAAGTGAATTCCATAGTAGAAGAAGACTGACAATTATCTGTGGTAATTTTCTGCAGGACTAAAAAAGGTACCAACTGAAGGGATTATAGAGTTTATCAATAGAACACAAAACTTGATGAAAGTTACATGCACATTTACAGTAGAAATGTAGTAGTGAAAAAGTAGGAAAGCAGTAATGTTTTGTGGCATAGAAGACGTTTTAGAGAACCTTTACAGTGGAAGTCATACATTTTTATTTGGGATTCTGCTCTTCAAAACATAAGCATACTTTGTCACATCTCATAAATGCGTAGTAAAGGTTGAAATCATAAGGAAAACTTCCACATTTGAAATATTAATGTAAGTGCATTTTTGATGGAGAAGACTGACCATGCAGAGCATGAAGTGGATAATTCTAAAAGGATAGATAAAGGAATAAATGCCTAGAAATACAAGAGATGTGTTAAGCTTTCAAGAACCATGCTAAAAAGGATAGCTTTCTCATTAAGATAATATTAATCTCAATAAAGTTCTCATAGCGTTTATCCTAAAAAATAACTTTCAGCAGAAATTGCCTTTAGAAATAATAAATATTTTTTACTCTAACTGTTATGATGTCTAGTGACAAGATATTTTAGCAATTGCCTATCAATTTGAATCCATCTATGTAAAACAGGACCTATAATTTCTAAGGTTCATGGATCTAGAATACAGCATTATGAAAGAACAGCTAAAAATGTGCTCTAATACAAATGATCTTCGGTTCTGACCTACAATACAGAAAAGTACCTCTCTTCCTCAAATACAGACATTTATATCAACACCTTTGTGTGGTTAGCCTGATAGTTATTTATACAAAAAGGATAACTATCTTAAATGACCATTGTACCAGTTTATGCTTAAGAATGTTCACTGTAGTTATGTCTATATAAAGAAAAATCAGAAGCAACTAAAATAGTCAAGAAAAGGTGACTTGCTGTGTATGCTATAATTAACAAAGAAGAGCTGAAAATCTGTGCTATTCAGGCAAAACAGGAATGGGGCCTACAGAAAAGACAAGACACACAAGTTAAGTTAACCAGTTTTCTGCTTTTCGCCTGAAAATAAGCCCCTAACAGTGACAAATTGTCAGATTTGTTCAAATTCAGATAAATGCAAATAATAAAGGGTGGAAAATTAAAGGGGAAAAACAGAAATAAAAGATCCAGAAACCAAGGTTCCCAGTGCTCCTTGTAATTATGTAACTTATTGGCTAAAGCAGAATCTAAGGATCAGAAAACCTACATAAAGACAGAGAATGATTCTCACTCTATAGAGTCTGCAGTGTTAGCACACAGAGGTCAGTTATATACTAAAACAATAACAACTACAATCTTGTTAAATAAAGGCTTAAAATAAAACCCGGCATCACCAACAAGTAGCCCAAAGCTATAGGTTAAACACAGCTAGGTCCTTTGAGATGACTTAGCTAGGGGAGGTACAAGCCTGAAAACAAAAGTTCAAAACCCATTGTAGAAAGGGATAATTGATTCCCCAAAGTTGTTCTCTAACTTCCATGAAGGTGTTTTCCCATGTGTGTGCCTAAACACAGACACACTCTCTTCCTTTTCCACTTTCTCCCTCCCCCTTTCTCTCTTTCTCCCTCTCTTTCTCTCTCTCTTTATCTCTTTCTCTTCTACTCCCCCACCTCATACACACACACACACTCACACACACATAAGCACATACAACAAAACTAAAATTACAAAGAAATTGTAACTAGTCTTTAAAGGTAAAAAAAAAAAAAATAAACAGCGTCTGAAAAGAACTAATATATGAGAATAAATAAATGTAGATATTTAATGCTATTAATTGTGTTTAATGGCAACAAAGAAATGGCCTCATTTGTTAAGACCTCAGAAATCTTAGCATTCAAGTAAAACCTAAATAAAAGAAATAGAAAAATTCCAAAATAAAACATTATTTAATGAAAAGGTTAAAACATAGAAGAACCTCCCTGGTGTGGAGGGCTACATCACATAGTGTAAAATGTGAATATCTGATGCACCAGAAAGATAGAAGAGAGAAAATAGGGAGGAAAAATATTGTTAATAAGTAATGGTCAGGCCTTAATACACAGCTGGCTGCTGTTGCAGATGAGCTGAGTTCACTTCTCACCACCCATATCGGATGGTATACAATTTCCTATAATTCCAATTCTAGAGGATCTGACTCATTTTTTTAGCCTCCAAAAGCATCAGCACACACATGTATACACAGTCCCCCCACTCTCTTTCGCTCTCTCACACACACACAATAAAAATAAATAAACATAACTTATATCATTTTTAATGTTTAAAATATCCACAAATTAAAATAAATTTATAAATTTAAGAATTCCATCCAAGTCGTATCTGGACAAGGGGGAGATCTTTGGCTAGGACCATCATATTCAAACCGTGGCTTATGTTTTTGAAATAGAAAATATTCAGCTTTTGATAGTGATCTGTTTCTTGACCTGTTTATTGACTTAATTTGTTTACAGTTAATAAACCCTCAACCTTTTAGAAAGGTATATATATATATATATATATATATATATATATATATATATTCATATTCTACATTTTATGAACAATTTCTTACAGAAAATCCAGTTTCCTGAGATTGTTGCAGCTATAGACAAACAAAGAGGAGGAGGAGGAGGAAGAGAAGGATGAAGAGGAGGAAGAGGAGGAGGAGGGGAGAAGGAAACAAACTGAATATCATTTTTCCAGATTGGAGAATTAGTCAGAGAAAAATAATCTCTGATCTTTGGAGGGCCAGGAGCATCTACAGATACAGTAATTTAGTACCAATATCTATTTACCTGAAGGAGAAGTCATAGACTGATTACCATACATGATAGTAGCACTTGCTTAACTAACCATTTTTATGAATTAGGGATGTCTCATTAATATCAGAATGGTAGCAAAATATTCTACGTATAAATATAATTGAGAAGCAAGGCATATTTTAGCAATCCTTTTCTTCATGTCTTATGTCTGTTTGCTTAGATAAGAGCTAACAGACCAATCAAGTTAATTATATGTACACTTGACACACTGGTAAATTATCCTTCATGAATGCCTTCCTTGTTTTAATAAAATGTAACTAGCTGGCATAGTGGTGCATGCCTTTAATTCCAGCTTAGGAGGCAATGGCTGGTGTAACTATGTGAGTGCAAGGCCAGCCTCGCCTACAGAGTTAGTTCCAGGTTAGTCAAAGCCAGGGATGTTACACACAGAAGCCCTGTCAAAACAAGACAAAACCGAAAGACAAGAAAGAAGAAAAGAAACCTAACTAACAGCATCTAATTATCAGGAAAGAATTACATAAGCAAAGCCAATACAAAAGATATTACAGCAGAATTCTTCAAAAATGATATAGATAGATAGATAAATAGATAAATAGATGATAGATAGGTGATAAATAGGTTGATGATAGGTAGATATCTAGATAGATACAAACATAAAGAAAATGAAAGTCTGTAGAATTGAGTCAATGTGGCAAAGCCCACCGAAATGGCAAAGCTAAATGCACTGTGGTATCGTGAACAGAACCCTGAGATAAAAAGGCATAATTTAAATTAAGAATGTTCTTTAGTTACCAATATGGTAATTTTCCTTAGTTGTGGCTCCCATGTCGCTTGAGTGAATCTGTCAACAAGGGAATTTGACAGTAATATAGCAGTGATTGTATCATTTCAGGAATTTTAATATATATGTGTGTGTGTGTGTGTGTGTGTGTGTGTGTGTGTGTGTGTATAATAAAATATATTCTTAAAATTTTCTATTTTTAAAATTATATATAAATGATAAAGTATACTGAGGAATGGCTCAGATTTCCTTCATCACGTGTTGCTTTAAATCGTTAGGTTTTGTCTTATCTTGAGAAATTATGGTTTTCTTTATTTTTATTGTTGTTTTGTTTTGTTTTTAATTGCTGAAAATAGGTTTTTATACAATATATTCTGACAATGATTTCATCTCCCCCAATTTCTAGTCAATTACTTCAGGGTAATGAATGGGAGCTTGTGTCCACTTCCTCTCTCAACACTGGGAGCTCATCTTTCTTAGACCTGTTCAGGCCCCATGTGTGCTGCCATGGTTTCTGCGCACTCATAGGTGGGTCAGTCTTTCTGTGATGATACGGACTTGTTTCCTCGGTGTCTTTCATCCCCACTGCCTCTTACAATATTTCCACCTCCTCTTCTACAGAGTTCCCTGAGCATTGAGGGAAGGGATTTTGTGGAGATATCCCACTTAAAGTTGAGTGTTCGAAGGTCTCTCACACTCTGCACATTGTCCATTTGTGGGAATATGAATGGTTTCTAGCATCTGGTTCCTTGAGCTCTGAATGAAGGCTCACTAGACATGAAATCACTAGAGCTTTTTATTGCTGTGGGTTCCCTGATTTTCCCACTGATACTGATCAATGCAGTGTGAGAAAGAAAGGAGATAAGTGAGCTGTCCTTCTGACTGTGTGGCTTACAAGGAAGGTGAGGTTGGATGTTAATATATATCACTTACAATGATACACCTTTATGTTTCCAGTGATGCTGCTGTCTAGAAAAACAAACAGTGGACTAGATAGAGAAAAATATGTTTAGCTTCTATCCTGAACATTTAAGATAGGGCTTCTCCCAGCTGACTTAATCCAAGCTGTTTAAATTATTTTGTTTGAGCAGATTTGTTTTGTTTAGCACATTTGAAAGCAAAAGGAGAAAGAAGAGGAGCAGGGGTCCAAGAAGCATGTGCCAAAAGCACTAATTGCTCTTCTGCTCCTTGAGTAAGAATGGAACAGTTATTTATGCAAATAAGATATCAAAAAACAGTCCTTTTCAGTGATTTGCCTGGTGGGTTGGAAATGACTGTGGCTTCACAGCTGTGTCCTCAAACCTGATCTTTACAGCACTGTGAGGTTGCTGAGCACAAAATTGGTTCATTTCTTTTAAAGAAAACTCAAAAACAAGGTAATCTCAACTTTTAACCATTCAGTCCACAAATGTTGTTTGTGACTATTTTAAATTTCTAAATGTTAAATTAAATAGAGATTCGGGTATAACATTTAAAGGAAAAGTAATTAGAACATGAATTTAAGAACTACGTGGTTTGATTTTCAAGGCATTACTAGGATCACTTTAGTCTTTGAAAACAACACACTCTACTATGTGTTTCTCCTAAAAAGTGACTGGTCAACCACGAAAATAGGAGAACCTACTGAACTAATGATCTGGGAGTCAGTCATTTACACTGAGCATTACATGAAAAACGTAATCTACTCTTCAGGGGAGAATTATACTGGATGAGACCAGGATTGACTCAGAGTGAGCCATGAGATTGGCTTCTAGAAGTCCAAACTGATATATGGAAAGAAAAAGCCATCAGAAATATCTACATTGGTAAAATATAGATACAGATAATGATGTACATAGTAGATAGGTAGATAGATAGATAGATGATAGATAAATGGCTGACAGATGATATAGAACATAGATGATAGATAGATGAAAGATGATAAATGATAAATAAATTGTATATAGATAATATATAGATAGGCAATGATAGATAAGTGATAGCTAGATATATATCCATCAGTAGATATTAGATAAATGATAAGTAGATTAGATACATAGATGGTAGATTCATAGATTGATGATAGATTGAACAATGTGGAGATAGAGAAAAGCTATATTCATGGGTTCACCTGTATTACTACAAGAGAATGGACTCTGAAATAATAATACATAAAGTGTGTAAAAGTACAAAACCAGTTTCAAGGAAGGTAAGAAGTTTGATTCTGACAGATACGTTTTATATTAAGTATAATTGTCTTTGGCTGTGGTGATTTGGCTAGGGCAAGGGAGATACAGTATGCAGTGGACTACTGTTTACATATTCTTGTATAGCTCAGGCTACCTTTTCTCTTGCTATATAACCAGGTTGATTTCAAACTCAAGAACCCTCTGATTCAATGTTTGCAGTGCTGGGGTCACAAGCACATACCACCATGCCCAGTAAGAGAGACCTGTGTTTTAACATTATAAAGAAGCTAAAAAATAAATGAATTTTATGCATGTTATCAATTTAGGGTCATGCAGCTTTCATTTAGAGTCAATGTTTTGAACATTTTCACTATTGAAGCTTCAGATATGACCAGGATTCATTACTAGTACTGCCTTGTGAATTACAGGAATCCCATCAGCAATCTTTGGGTCAACTCTAGATGGTCTTAGCACTCACTCCACTGTGGCAATAACAATGAAAGCTGTCTCAAAAAGATGTCAAAGGTTTTCTAGGAGCCTCCTGTTAATAGCCGTTAATATAGACCACCTCAGTAAGACCCATACATTGTCCCAAAGCAGATTATCTGTAATATTTGAAAATTGATCCATTAAACAGTAAAACAAAAATTGTTCCTTGTATCATTTTTAAGTAGTAGAAACTGCAAGTATTGTCAGTACTACTGAGCTCATGAAAATAAACTATTACAAACTGTCACGGATAAAGGAAAGCAAAAACAAATATATCAGTTTATTCCATGGGCCCAGAGAGATGGTTAAGTCAGTAAAATGCTTCCCATACAAGCAGGCGGGTCTGCGTTTGGATGCCTAACACACAAGTACAAACAAGTGGGCATGGTAGCACACAGCCGTGATCCTAACACTGGGAGAGTGCGACTGGAAGATCCCTATGGTTCTCTGGCCAAGCAGTCTTGCGGAATCAGTGATCTTCAGATGAAGTTAGAGAATCTGACTGAGCAGAGTAACGTGAACAAGAATAGAGGAAATCACTTGACCCATGGACTCTACATATATGAGTGTATACATTTGTTCTTACCCTTCATGCACATGAACACTTATATTCCCATACACAGCACACATACACAGAGAGAGAGAGAGAGACAGAGACAGAGACAGAGAGACAGAGAGGCAGAGAGGCAGAGACAGAGACAGAGAGACAGAGAGACAGAGAGACAGGAAGACAGATTCCTTCTGGAGTCACATGAAGCCTGCGTTTATGTGAATATTGAGCTTTCTGTGGATGTAACTGGGTCACACAAATTATCCTGACGTCAGTTATATATTGTCCCAATACAAGTGATGGGACAATCCAAGCCAGCAGCAGCTGTATCACCAGGTCTGTGCTCAGAACCTGTGCATGGAACCAGGAGAGAATTTCTCTGTAGACAAATTCTCCTTATCTGCAACTGGACAAAAACAAATGTCTTAGAATGAGGAAAAAAAAATATTTAGCTATAGAGATGGGGAAAAAGTGAGAAGCCACAACAAAAAACAACTGAGAAAAGTAGCCCCATTACCTAGGCGGTTTCACTCCAAGCCAGATTAACCAAGCTGCTGAAAGTAACTGAATATTTATAAGAAGTTAACGTTTTCCAGAAGCCTTGGAATGAAGTAAACAGGTTTTCCTCTTGGCACAAAAGAAAGAGTGACCTTCATTGAAATCTATTTGTGTCTTGCTTTGTTAAATGTAAACAAAACATCTGCTTCCTGAATGCTCTGTAATTTTGCAGTAATCAATATCAATCTATCACTGCTGCGCTTTGCTGAATTCTCATGTAATGGAAAACAAGGAATGTATTTGTCTGCATAAAAAAAAAATCCTGACTGTAGAAAGGGCTCTATTTGGAAGCAGAAGGGTAGGAGAAGAACAAGAAAGGGTAATATAGAGCAAACATGCTCTAAAACATTATTTGCTCCTCAGAAAGTATCTCAATGAACCCATTGTTATCTATAAATGACATATACAAATAAAATGCAAAATATGTTCATTAATCACATTCCTGCAGTATACCTTTTAGACCAAAATAATGATGAATGAGAATTGTGATCATTAGCCTGAAGGGAGTGAAGGTTTGCTTTGCTTGGCTCACCATTTCAGAGGTTTCACCTCATAGCTGGTACTACAGTGTCTCTGACTTGTTTCCAACCAGTGCATCATAGCAGGTGCCCTGACAGGGACATCCTGTCCATCTCATGGTGACCATGGAAGTAAAGCATAAAGAAGCCAAAGGTAAAGCCCCTGTATTACCTTAAATGGCATGCTGCAATGGCTTAAACTCCTTCTAATTAATCCAAATCTCTTCTCAACTAAATCCTGCTCCCCTTCCCCAGTGATTTTATCATCTCCTATTAGTGCCACAGGCTAAGGATCAAATCTTTAACACCTGGGTCTTGGAGGAACATCAGCAGCCCACATCATCATAATGAGGATAGGTGTAAACAGGAAAATCAGACAATAGCACAGCAAAAGGCAGAATGATTTGACATTGGAAAATAATAATGAAATGGGAAATTTTATCACTGTTAATCAAGAATAATCAATTGTTGTCCAACTCAGATCTAACTGAAGGCTACCGTCTTTGCTGTGTGCACATAGCCAGATGCTGCAGGTACTTTGGCTTGTGATTCATGTATGTCATCGTTTCTAAAGAGTTGCACTTGGGCTAAATGATGCTATCATCTGTGGTGAGATTGTGAAATTAGCCAGCAAAGCCTCTGGATGTCAAGGACTGAACAGGTTTGGGATAAATTCAAACAAAACCCTAGCCACTGGACAGGAAAGTTCCATGTTGCAATCTGTGCTCCAGAGCTCCAGGCAAGACCAGGTGTTCAAAACAGACCCTATGTCACACCACAGCTTTGTGGATCATTTTCCTCTTAACCAGCCTGCCTTCCTTCATCACTACATTTGCTATTCATTTTAAGAAATTGCTAAAGAATAAGTATTTTCCATACAAGTGCCTATCCGGATTTCTGTGTTTACTGATGCAGATTAAGACAGTAATTAAATGAGGAGTCGTATATCCTTGCCATTATTCAAAAATATTTATTGAAATGATGTCTCCACTAATAAATAGTAATTCTAAAATATTAAGATGCTTGTAAAGTTTAATAGAGAGCCCCTCCATTCAAGGCAGATTGGTTTCAAACTAACACAGTTTACAATGGCTGCATAAACAAACACAAAGAAAATTATCATTGATCACCAGTCCTTCAGAATTCAGCCCCCTGTATTGTGAAACTGATGCACAATAAGAATAGGAAGTCAGTAATAGGACGTGATGAGCACTTCTTGACAGAACAAGTGTCTCCTCCAACACTGAATCTTCAACTATCACTGCAAGCACAAAGATGCCAGGATGCAGACTAAACTACAAATAGGTAGTTAGTTTCCTTTCTAAAATTTTGAACAATTTTAACTAGGAAAGAGTGAACACATTCAGTGAGCTGGTGGTATATAAACGTGCTTCACGTTCAAAATTGTGTTAGGTAAAACTATCATCATTGATATTGTTCTCCAAATACTATTTAGAAAGGAAAAAATTAAATGAGGATTACAATTAATGTTTGTTGATGTCATTCTCCATCTGTAAGATAATATTTAAAATAATACTCTGAACCAAAGAAAGAGCTTACCATGAGTGTTTTGTAAATGGCATGGGCATTTCTGAGGTGCCCACCTCTGCACACTAATTCATCTATATGAGGGTAAACATGAAGGAGAATTGACTAATATTGCCTTTTAGGAGACGTTAGATCAGCAGTGCTCTCAGTGGCTTCATCTGGGTTACAGAGAATTGTCAGAGCTGGATTTGTTTTCTGGTGAATATTTTTAAAATACCTCAGTAGCAAAGTGAAAGCCTTAATTTTCTTAGTTTATATTATATAAAAAGCAGTAAGAATAAATTCTTTACTCATTCAGCTACACATACACTTGTATGTTTAATTTTACTCAAATGGTAAACATCATTTATCGCTATGAATTATAGAATGTAGTGGTGTAATCAAGCTGAAGGATGAATAACTAAGGTCCTGACACTTAAATTTTTCACCTTTATCCAAAAAGAGTTTTATTTTCAGTCTTCTGAAAGAGCATCAGGATCAGAGAGACTGAAGGAAAAAAGGGAAGGGGCTGGAAGGATGAGTGAATTCCTCTAATCTTTACAATATCTAAAATGCAAATAGAAATGTATTTTTATTGTCTAAAATGTAGTTGTGCATGTTTTTTCTGAATACAAGTTCGTAGAGTTACATATAAAAATTAAATATATCTGTTTTTATATGCTAGTATTCAATAACACAATATTAGACACTGCAGCATATTAGTTACGAATCTAAATATTTTCAAATAATCTTTTTATACATATATCCACTAGATTTCTTACTTTAGTTAACTGACTTTCTGATGAGGAATATATGAAATTACACCTCTGATCTACTCTTTTTCCCTTGTATTGGTACTATTCTGTTATTTTTTGAGGGTTTAATTGCCCTGATGTAGAGCTGGAAGAAGCCTTTTTCTGGCAGGGAACACAGCCTGGGAATATTGTCCATAATCCCTGGTGCACTCTTTTAAATAACTCTAACACTTCTGGAATGGAATTGAGGAAGGAAATGAAATTCAGCCCTGACTTCATTATTCTTCACAAATTATACCAAGAAAACTATGTAGCTTCCACAACCAGACATGGGCCACAAGTTTTACTTACTCTGACTTCAAAATCTGTTTTGTATCAAAGTAATTATGTTTATTGCAATTAAGTCACAAAATAGACACTTATTTAAAGAAATGTATACAATTTCTCTGGTGCACAATACATTGTGTCAGAATTATTTCTACATTTCTCTAAGCATGTCAATTTAGAAGGAAAACTGAAAAACACATGCTTAAGGGTATATTGTACAGAGAATGGGCCATGATATCCCTGCTTTGGGTTTTAAATGAGAGAATTAGTTAGGAATATAGCAAAACAAAGTAAAAGAACAAATAGCAAGTAGAAGACAGAGAAAGAGAGTAGGTAAATAGTAAGATATCCAAGAAAGCCCTTACATCAGTCAGAGGACTGGAGCAGTGTATGTCAGAGCAACCTAGGTAATATCAGATTATATGCTTACAGTGTCCTACAGAAACATATGGGGAACAGCCATGCTGAAGTCCCCAACCAATAGTATCAGGCATACCAGAGAGCTTTCTGTGTAGATTAGCTTCCAGCTTCTTGTTTCCAGGAATTTTAATAGTGAGGTAAACAATAGTTACCACTGTTGTAAACGGTGAATCTTCCAGTGGTTCTTGAGGATGCTGTGCTTTCAGTATCCTTAATTGATTGCTTTTTGTTCTCCTTTCTCCCTGGTCTAGGGGACGGGGTCATTCTGACCCAGCACCAAGGGTTTTGGAGGGCATTTGACATAAACATGCTTGAGTTTGAGACATGGGACAGGGCTCTTCACTCCAAGAGCACATGACAACTTCCTGATATCATTTATATGACAAAAGTGTTCATATATGAAGGAAAGGGTACAGAAATGAGAATCCTTATACAAAAAATGAGGACTCTCCAAAGAAGGGCCAACATTCTGGACTCCAGAACGTGGAATTAGAGGTCTATATGATTAAAATAGCAAACTAAAAGATACTAGATATTGAAAGAACAGCTGTTTCCAGACTAATTAGAAACACAAGAGCTTAATTTTTAATTGGTAGGCAGGGCACAAAGATGAAGCAATGTCGCAGAGGCAGGAAGTTCTATTATTGAAGCATCCAAAGGGAGAAAAAAATAGAGCAAGGCATATCTGAGCACTTTGAAGGTTTCTGTGGCTAGTAGAGATTGCTTTCTATAAGCACACTTTCTATAAATTAAAGGCAGTACTGCAATTCACAAGTGTTTCCTGCTTCTAACATCAATAAAGACAATATTCTGTGAATGACACCACAATCTCAAGCAACCAGGATTAAACCCACGCTTTATCTTTGACTGCGTTACCTCCTTCTTCATGGACAGTCAGCAACTAAAGCTATTTTTCTTACCAATTCCCTCAACTGTTTTCCATTTTCCCTTTCTCTCATTTACACAAACCAGGAGCTAAGCATAAGATTCTTCTCAGTTTAGTGACTTCCCAATCAACCTGTAACTTGTCCAGTCGGACTTGTTCTTACAGTCTGTCGGCTGCATCCAAAACTGGTCTTCTTTTAACTATTCTCTTAGCTTCAAGCTGCAGTCACAAGATTCATTGGAACATATTCTACATCCTTCAGTTCTAAGAAAAAAAAAGTAGATTCACTAAGTATGATTGCAAATATTCAGGAAACCCGTGGAATCAAGGCATTCAACACACTTGTGAAAATAGATGCATTCATAGAGATACAGTAAGGAATGACTTGCCCTCCAGAATACTGCAAGACACGCGACTAATTTCATCAAACATGTATTGTGGAAAATGGTACATGATGACACTGAGAATATGTGTAGAGAGCTAGAGACAAAGATGATAGCAACAGAGAGATGGTGACAGCAGAGGAGAGAAAGATGGACGAGAAGAATACAATGACCACAGAGACTCCTCAGTTTTTAAGAATGCCAGATGTTCCTTCAGTGTACAAGTTTGGATCTTAACACACAAATCAGGTGGTTTACAGCAATTTGTATCTTCAGCTCCATGAGATCAGACACTCTTCCAGTCTATGTAGACAAACATACTACATACACACACACACACACACACACACACACACACACACATACACACACCTAAATAAATGCATATGTATGTAAATATTTACATATGCATATATATTTTGTTTATAAATATATATGACTGTGTATATATGCATATACATATTATACATGTATATATGCATGTATAAGTAAAATTAAAAATAAAATACATATACTTTTTTGATCTTTCAAGACAGGGTTTTTCTGTTGTAACTCTGGCTGTCTTGGAACTAACTCTGTAAGCCAGGCTGGCCTCAAACTCACAGAGATCCACCTTCCTCTGACTCCTGAATGCTGGGATTACAGGCATGCACTGACATCACCTGGCCTTAAATATATTTATAAACAGAGAAATAAATTAGAAGAAAATGAAGACACCATGAGCACTTCTGACATGCAGCTAGTGTTTATTCATAGACATTATTGAGATTCTGGATCAAGCATGCAAACTTAAAACGTGTTAAATAATTTGAACAATGGATGGATGTTTACAGATATTGATAACATGCTGTTTCTTGTATTTGGAGTCATGCTGAAATATTTACAGTAGAAAAGAAAGGATGTGCCATATACATCAATTAAAACTTAATCAAAAAGGGAAGGGCATCAACGTAAGCCTATATCAATAGATGCCAGGCATCATGGTGCAGTAGAATTACTAAGGTGATTTGTTAAAATACAAATCAATATGCAGCATCCACCTCAGAGTTTATGATTGATGTCTAAGAAAGAAAGAGGCTTACATCTCTGACAATATGGAGCAATGCGTGTTTTGCTGAGACATAGAACAAAGTTTTGATAGTCATCTGGTAGATGAGTGACACTGCCCATGATGAAAATTGTTCAAGCCGGGAAGACATCAAATGGATTGAGTCATGAATATTCATTTTTTCATGGCTGTGATCAAAACTTGACAAAAATAACCTAGGAAGAGTGGCTTACTTTGGCTAACAGGGTGAGAGTATATTTAATGATAACCATGAAGTCCTGGTGGAAGGAACATGGGAAATCTGAGCATATTGTATTGTTAGCCAATTACATAATGACTAATGCTAGTGTTCCTCTTGATTGATCCTTTTTACTCAGTTCAGAAGCCCAGATCCTGGAATTTCCCCCACCCACATTTAGAGCCTAGAAACTCTCACAGTCACATTCGGAGGCTTTTCTTGTAGGTATTTCTGTATCCTATCAACTTGACATGCAATATTAATCATCACGGTATGCCATTATATCTAATTCTGCAATATTTGGAAAAACTTTGAAAAAGTTTACAATATCAAAAATGTTTTTAAAGTGCTAGACTTCCACATACTATCTAATTGAGAATGTGACAGAGAAAGTGATTAAAGGTGATAAAGCAGGAATTTCTAGATAATTTTATGTTCTATATTTGATCAGGAAAACAGAAATTTTTCACTGGTTTTAAACAAAATACTATAATTCATTCTCTATCAAAGTTTGACTTTGGTGTAGGGAACATAGTTACTGAAAATGGCCTTGGGAACTCATCTTGAAATTCCTGGGCAATGACCTACTCAGTAATGAGATTTCTTGACCAAATCATGGGCTTGTCATCTTCGATGACTCCGAAAGTAACCAAGCCAGGCAGCTGCTGCTCCAGACACCTGTGGAAAGGTGGTAGCCAGTGTGTTCTGTGTGCCATCCCAAAACAATATGTGTTCACCAAGACTCACGTTATAAAGAGTCTAGCCGGATGTAAGAGGGAAAAGGGTTGGGAGTATAGGGCGCCTTCAGGAAAATGTGGATACAGGTTGTGTATACAGCCTCAGCACTGAGACTTCTAGTCCATGTGTTCAAGAGGACAGGCTTGGTACTTTGTATCTAGTTTGACATCAGAATATTTTCCGTAAGAGTGTCCATGAGACAACAGAATTGCTCTGTTTCCCTATTCTTAAGTAGTAGATAATAAATTCTTCCTGTGCCATGCAAGTGGCAAAATGAAGGGTCCTGTCTTACAAAACACTTGACTAATTCTGCTTCCAAATGTGTGATTATATTATCTCTACTGACATATATCAAATTATTACCATCTTCTTGATAATAAGCAATTTGACTGTGATTTAAATCTCGGTCTGCCTTGTTTTTCTGAAATGTAAAATCATTTTGTGTGACTTTAAATTTTCAGTACTGTCCTATCACATCCTAAATATGCAAACCTATAGACTAAAGAAACTGCCAGAGAAAAGTACATAACAAGTCAGCAAGCTGGAGCAGTTTTGCTTAAGACTATTAGAATAGGTCAGAAGGTGGACTTAACTGGGTTGAAAATAAAACAAGCAGTGTTGTGGTCTGTTTAGTTGTGGATAATTCTTTAGTTAAGATTCCTCTCTTACTTGTTTACACTTCTGTGCTATCCCCAGCCTCCACCCCCTACAGGAGGTTCCTGTTAATTGTTGATTGAGGGTCTGTGTGAAAACAGGAAGAAAACACCTGGAGATTGAGGGGTGGAGCAAGGAGTGAGTAGGGGAGGAAGTGGAGGAGGAATAGGAGCAGAATGGGGAGAGGAATGGAGAAGAGAGGATGGGTGAAGAAGCCTTGGAGTGAGCTCTCTGCCTAGCTGCCCGGGTATTAGAATTCCCTGAGATTTGACATGGTTTGTGATTAATAAAGAGCATTGGAAATTACAACGCTGGACTCTCCGTAAAGCGCCATAACATTATTTTAACAAAGCAGAGGCAGCAGTAGATGGCTAACAGAAAACAAACCCAACAGCATCTTTGGAGGTGCCTTGTCTAGGGGTATTTTTCCCCCTGTTTTACTTTAATGTATTCATTCTTTTGCTCTCACACTCTCATTTTTACACTCTGCCTTTGATGTGGGACCTGAGGATCCAAACTCAGGCCCTCATGCTTTCAAGCATTTTATTGGCGGAAATATCACCCAGCTTAATAGAAAGACTCCTTATCATGCATCCAAGAAAGAGAATTTTAAACTATAAGCATAGAATGTATATAACAAAATAATATTTCTTTTTATTGCTTTAATGTATGTATGTTTTTCTAGTATCTAGACCTTGCTAGCATATAGATCAATCCATGATTGGCAGTGCTGCCGCTTGTAAAATGGAACATATATCATGAGTAAAACATGAGACGTCTGTGCTATAGCATCAAGGTGCCATTTCAGAAGCTGCCATAATTACCCACATAAACTTCAAGCAATTTTGCTTCTTTCTTCCACCAAGATTAAAACTATAAGTGGATGCAAAGTGATGTTTTGGGAGAAATTTATATATGCAAAGAGGTGTTTAATTATTTCCATCAATTTTAATGTTAAGTTCTACTTGACACATAATTACAGAAATGTGCGACTGGATTTTGAAAACTAATTTAGGAAAAAAAAATATTAAGAATAGTCATGGTGCTTTTATGAAATTTCAGTAGAAAAACATCGATTAATCAAAGGATATCAAGCAAAGTTTGCCAGAATTATTTTTTAATTATTCATTCTTTCATTCACTGAACAAATATCTATTGCACCACTACTATATGCCAGAAATTAGTCTGTTTCTTTTAGATAGAACAATGAATAAAACATCCAATTTTCTAGCTGTGATAGATTAAACATTTTCATAGTGGAAGTCATGATATAAGAAAATACTCATATGATATGAGATCATAGTAATTTACTAATATAAGCTAGTGTTTAGTATAGTGTCTGATAGAGACACTAATCCAACATAAGTAACAGGAAGATATTCATCTGGAGGCTTTCATCCTCTCAGTATAGCTGAGATAAGGAACACCACAAAATGATTAAAGAATACTACAAAAAATTAAAAGATAAAATTTAGGGTTTTTTATCTATGAAATTACTATATAAGATGTTTTGTTTTGATAAGATATTATCATTCATAATACACTTGAACTTTACTGAACATTTATAAAAATGAAGAAGATATAAATCCTTTTTACTACCTTCTTATTTCTATTCATTAATCTTTCTTTCTTTTTTCCTTTCTTCTTTCTATACTGAGATAGTCCTGTATAGCTCAGGCTGGCTGCTATAGAGATGAGAATGGCTTTTAATTCCTAATGTTCTTTCCTCCACCACCCAAGTGCTGGTTTGTGATTTAAGGTATGTCTTGCCACACAAGGCCTAATGTTTTATTTTTTGTTTTTACTCTGGACAAATTATAGGACAAATTGTGAGGACCATGCTGACATTAAGATCACAACTGTTCTGCTTCATACTTCCATGCTGAGACTAAGAGTCAATAGTCCTGTACTTACCTTTTTTTAAAAGAAAAACTGTGGGGATCAGAAGCTACTTTGTTTTTAATGGAAGGAGAGAAAGAATGGGGCAATGAAGAAATTATATATAGTAGCTTCATTAGAGAAAACAAAGCAAATTGTACTGCTAAACAATAGTCAGTTCTATCAGTAATCTCCAAGAGTGTTTAAGAGAATTGTGATTCTGGTGTGAATAACATTGCAAGAAACATTTTTTTTCTTCAATTGTCTATATCCTTGCAACTCAGTTTAAGAATTTAGTGCGTGTATAGTAGATCTAATATACCTCTTCTTCTTTGAAAGGATTGTTAGTTTTCAGCTTACACCAAGCAGAGACAATTAGTTATATGACTAAGAACTGTATTCCTGCTCCCAGGACCTTTGACAGTGTAGACTTTCTTGTTAAAATCAAATTCTACTATGACTTTTCAACTAATAGTAGATAAAATATAAGAAAGGTTTTTGTATAATAAAATATATCCACTTAAATTGGCAAACATAGCACAGAAGACCTGTGGACAGAGCCCAGCACGATTACAACCCCAGTCAGCAAATTAAGTAGGTAGACACTGAGCCTTCAGAACACTTGGTTCTGTTCCAACAATCTGCTCCTCCATAGTCCCCCCTACTTTCCTCTAGACCCACCTTCCCTTCCAGCAAGACCTGTAGGAAGATCCCAGTGCTATCACAACTCCAGCCCACTGAAGAACAGGCCCCAGTACCATCACTGCACACTCCATCTGAAGAACTAGCTCAGACCAGGCCAACCATCCAGAAGAACAGCACAGGCAGCCAGCCAGCCAGAAGAACAGTAACCAAGTACCAGCCCCAAACCAAGGAAGAGAATCCTTGCTGGACCAAAGGCCAAGTAGGTCACCAAAGCTCCAGCCCCCTACTTGGTCAGAGAACCCCAGCTTGACAAGAAACAACAAAGAACAGAAGACCAGAGATGAAACTAAAAAAAAAAAAAAAAAAAAAAAACAAGGAGAAAAACTTTCATCCAATAAAGACAAAGAAATCATCTTTCACAAATGGTGCTGGACTAATTGGATGTTTATCTGTAGAAGAATGCAAATTGATCCGTATTTCTCACCTTGAACAAAAACTCAATTCCAAGTAGGTCAAGGAACTCAACATAAAACCAGATATACTAAACCTCATAGAAAAGAAAATGGGAGTAGATCCATGAATAAATTGGCACAGGAGACAACTTTCAGAACAGAACATCAATAGTGTTCTTGGTTCTCAGGCAGTAAAATCAACGCTTAATAAATTGAGACCTCATGAAACTAAAAAGCTTTGTAATGGAAAGGGCACTGACAATAAGACAAAATGGCAGCCCACAGGATGGATAAAGATTCTCACCAACTCCACTTGCTTTAGAGGGCTAATATCCTAAATATATAAAGAACTTAAGAAACTAGATATCAGCAAAACAAATAATCCAATTTAAAATGGGGTATAGATCTAAACAAAGAATTCTAAAAAGAGGAATCTTAAATGCCTGAGAAACATTTAAAGAAATATTCAACATCCTTAGCCATCAGGGAAATGCAAATCCAAATTACTCTGAGATTCCATGCCATACCTGTCAGATGGCTTAGATCAATAACACAAAGGACAGGGTGTCCTGTGATTTGAAAACAAAAAAGAAAAATCGAAATACAGGGTTTTTGCGTGGTACTAATATAGTTTGAATAAACATTGTGAGATACAAAGAGGGTGGGGAGAGGTGTGATTTGGAGAAGATTATTAGCATTAGATAAAATTCAAATGAGGTTAGCCTCTTTAGGAGCTACATAATGAGGGAGAAACCAGTGGAGGGTGTATTTATACATATACACACACAAACACACACACACACACACATATTATTACATGTGTTATATATAGTATATATTATGTATAGTGTATATATATATATATATATACACACACACTGCATGCGTTATATAATATATATAATCTTCCCCTGGCTTTCTCTGTATTTCCTTTCAGCACTTTAAGGGGACAAACTTGGCATATAGACACTGAACTCCCAGAATTATGGGCTCAGATCTTGTCTCTTCTTTATAACTCTTTATGTCTATGGCTTTGCTATAAGCAATAACACATGGAATCAAGAATTAGGGAGATCTTATCTTGGAATGCTAGAAAAGTATCTTCCATATTAAACACTTAAACTACATCAGAGCTGCCCACTTGCTCGTAGAACTAAAGTATCAGGATCAGCTATGAGATCTCGGTCTTGCACTTTGTACGGAGAAGCATTATTTAAGAATCAATAGTCTCAGCCTCCTTGGATTAAGAGGGTGGAAGACTGACTGTCTGTCTTCAGCAGTAGCAAAATTGATTGCCTTAATTTCCCATTTCTCCAGCAGGAAGTTTTAAAGGGTGACAAACCTCTGCAATTCCAATATTTTCTAATAACATGCAATTTGATTTATTGTGTCATTAGAATCTTATGGGCTTTATATGAGAAGAAAGGGAGCCCATTTACATGCTAAGAACCAATTTTAGTATACATAAAAACCAGGAGATTTATTTTACAATGTACAAGGCCATTTATGATAAGAGTCAATTTACTATCACAACAGTAACATTAGCAGTAAACAAGCAAAATGCTGCCCATTGACTGTCCTATGCCTACTGCTGCTTCTCGTGTTTAGTCCTAACTGTATAGAACTGCACAGTTAGTCCCTAACAGTGTAGAACTACATATTTTCCTCTTTCTGATTTTTGAAGTAATTACTAGACTTTATTTCTGGTGCAATCTTACATATATGGGACAATTGAACAGATGGTATAGCCAGCCTTTGAAGCGGATGTGATTTGTATGCATAAACCCAACCAACCATGATAAAATAAATATTTTGGAACAAAATTTGTCTGTTCTGAACATTTACAGCATTTATTTCTGATATGCCCTAAGTAATACATCAGAACCATTGATACAACACTTACAATGGATTCAGTGTTTTAAGTAAGCTTAAAGTATGCAGAAATGTGTATATTGGTTAAAAGTAAATACTGCGTCATTTTGTATAAGGAAATAAAGAATCTGCAGATTTGGCAGGAAGAAGAGGTCCTGCAGTTATCAACTACTGATTGGCACCAGAGACAACCTGAGAAATATATGGAGTCCTGAGAAGCCATCAGCATCACATGTTCCTTTACTCTCTACAGTCTCCCCTCTTGAAAAGAAGGTATTAATGTGGGACTTTTGTTAAAATTAGTGAATATATATGTATCCATCATTATTAACTATCATCCAAAATATATGTTATGATTTACTCTCTGCACTGTAGTGATTAGTGGGTTTTTACAAATGTGTAAAGAAATGTATTCACTGTGACATTTTCACATACAATAGATTTACTATGCTGCACCATCATTCACTTCCCGTCCTCCTTCTTGCCTAACACTGTTGGCAAGCTGTTATGTTTCTACAATGAACACTTTTTCATTTTCAAAAAAAAAAACCAATGTAGGAACAGAGTAGTTTATTATGAATGGCACATTTAATTAGGAAATTTTAATTTGGTTGTTAAATCTCCTGACAGTGACCTTTATGTTGGAAACATTGTCTCCAATAAGTACTATTGGAGGGTGAGTGAAAACTTTAAAATGTGGACCCCACTGGAAGTTCTCTCTGTCATTGGCAGTACTGGAATGGGATTGTTGAATGCTAGTCTCCTCACATTTTGTTTTCCACTTTGATATAAGAGCTATTGCTCCTTTTCAAAACTATAGCTGAGAAGTGCTCTTTGTATCAGCATGACAGACCAATAACAGAAATTTCAATAAATCTTGGTCTGGCACCATAAAACCTATGAGCTACATTGGACTTTTCCCTTTAAAAGTTGACTGTCTCAAATATTCTATTACTGTAATTGAGAACTAACATAGAAGAATATTTTCAAGTCCTGCCTTCAACTCCTGTCACACCTTGCACTCTCTTGGAAATACATGGCTTCTTCTTTGATTACTTCTCTCTTTTTTCTTCTCTATTGTGTCTGTCTCTGTTTCTCTGTCTGTCTGGCTCTCCCTCTCTCTCTCATAAACACACACACACACACACACACACACACACACACAAACACATACTACTGAGTCTATTTATCATTGCTTGTGTTCAAGGTTGACTACCTGGAATGGGACAACCTCTAAAGGATCATGTCCCTGAAGGAAACTGATTCTCCTTCTCTCTGCTGCCATTGAACAACAACCCACAACCTGTAGCTATTTATTTAGGGGCAGGACCTCTTGGAGTGCCTTCTTGTCAATGTTGGCATGTCAACTGGTGAGGTCATTAAGCCAGTTTCATTCAGCCAACCATATTTTGGTTATTTAGGGTCCATTTTCCTGACATGTTTAAGGGACTTTATTTGGTAGCCAAATTTCTGCTCTTTTGACTCTCTTACATTCATTCTGCATTCCTTGTGCACATTCACACTTCATAAAGAGAAACATCCTTTGCTTCCTATTTCTTAATGTCTTTCCTCACTACCCAACACATTTTTATTCCTGACTATGATAGAATCTGATTGCCACATAAAATGCCAGAAATCACTTGATCCTATACTGTTTATAGCTTGTATTTCCTCCTAGAGATCTAAAAATCTGGAATGTAAACAGCCTAATTTTAACAATGTGGTACCATCCTTCTCATTCAAAATGCAGTCTGTTCATTTGGCTTTTACTTCCAGCTTGACTCTAATCTTTTGGCCAAGAAATACTCAGAACAGATATTTGATATAAAGATATAATTCCAATTATGCCTCTACCTTTGCAACAATCTTCTAGGTAAGACTCCAGCAATCATAGGTACCCATTTTTGTTGATGAGTATAGTATTAGGAAGAAACAGTTCAAACAAAGTACAAGAAACAAAGGACACTTGTCCTCCCTGTGATTGTAACTGTCAAGTCTGTTGAGTTCCTGTGATCCAAATGGGAAGGTTGTTGTAATATAAATAGTAAAATTGGCTTCAATAATAGACGTACAATCCACAATCTCTTCTGACAATTAAAAAAAACCATTGAATATTCTTGAGTATTATTTCTGATAACATTTTTCTGTACCACGTGTAAGAACTACCTATCCACTGAGGCTCAGCCCAGACCCACAGCTCTAATCAAGAAGGCTTCTCTGAATACTAAAGCTGATTTCTTCCTGTAAGTTCTATATCACTTTATCTCCAGAGAGCTGCTTTGGCATTGGCTCACATTAATTAATATTAGTTAGTTTTCAGAATATGTCTATGTCCCTTGTTTCATATTATATTTTGCAAGGTCATGGGCTTTGATTTCTCTATCTTTCTGTGCTCAAAGCCAATAGCCAGTAAATATTAATTGAACTGTCTGGTGTCTTTGTCTCAACATTTTGCATTTCTTGAACATTTTTTTTGATTTTGATTGCTTTACTACTTTTGTGGTTAAAGAGTATGGAATGAAGTAAAAGGACTCATTCTATCCTTCTATCATGAATTGATCAGTGAATTTCAAATTACTTCCTTTCTTAGTGTCCAGCTGATAAGTTGCTGATCTAATATGACTTGATCAATTCATTATAAAAAATGGACATCATCTTAAAGAAGGAATCTCATATCCCATCTGGGACAGTTCCAATTACATTGTCCAATTCCAGAGCCCATAAACAGATATAACTAGAGAAAAGAAATATGTCCAGCCCACATTTCAAATATGTGTAAGCCAGTTGTTCTTGATACCTATAGCCACATACCTAAGGAAGTCAATTTAGAAACTGTACCATTTATATTGGCTCTACTGCAGAGGATTCAGTGCACAGTTGATCGGCTCCATTGTTTGGAGGGTAATGGTAATGTAGTATATAGAAAATATATGAAAGAACATGATGCCCAGGAAGCAAAACAACAAGGAGGAACCATCCCACCCCCATATAGGACACATCTCCAACAGCTTAAATTCCTTCTATCATGCCATACTTCCTATGGGTTCTGTTATCACCCAATAGTACCACATGGTGACAATCAAGCACATAGCATGTGGGATACAATAGAGCATGTATGATACAAACTACTATATTTCTGTGTAACTCAGCATGAATGTTTCAAAAAAAAAACTAGAGGTAGAGTTATCATGTGACCCAGCTATAGAACTCCTGGGTACATACATTAAGGGGTGTATATATTAGTATACCCATATTCATCCTGCTTTATTCACGACATCAAAAAAAAAAAAGAATCAGCCTAGGTCTGAATATGATTTTACTCAGCTATAAGGAAAAATAAAACAATGAAGTTACTAGGAAAAAGGAAGCTATGGACATTATTGTGTAAGTGAGGTAACAAAATCAAAAAGACAATAAACACCACATATTTTCTCTCACATGCACAGACTAGATTTTAGTTGTGTGTGTGTGTGTGTGTGTGTGTGTGTGTGTGTGTGTGTGTGTGTGTGTTGTGTGTGTGTGTGTGTGTTGTGTGTTGTGTGTGTGTGTGTGTGTGTATGTGTTTGTGTGTTTGTGTGTGTGTGTGTGTGTATGTGTTTGTGTGTTTGTGTGTGTGTGTGTGTGTGTGTGTGTGTGTATGTGTTTGTGTGTGTGTGTATTGAAAGTAGACCACAAGAGGAAAAAGAGATTTTGAAGAAGGAGAGGAGGGTGATAGAACATGTGATGCTGCTGGGGAAGAAGATGCAAGATGATCAGGAGGTGAGTGAGAAGCACATTATGTAGAAAAGTGCCCCAGTGGGACATAATACTTTGTGTACTAATTAATAATTGAAATTCCAAAGATCTGAGCTGTTATTGTTCAAGCATATGTATCCCAGAGGCTCCTGTTTTAGGTTGTGGGTCCTTCCGGATGTGGAGCCTTACTGGAAAGAGTATGTAACTGTGGGCAGGATTTGAGCATGGCCCCTTTTTGTTTCTTCTCTCTGCTTCCAGTGTGCAAAGAAAATGTGATCTACAAGCTCCATGGGTGCTCCTGCTGACATGCCTTCTCTGCCAAGAATTAAACAAACCCCTTCCCCACCAAGTCGTTTTTGTCATGCTATTCCATCACACTAAAATAAAAGTAACTGATACCCAAGTCATAACAAAGAGTCATTGACATTCACATAGAGTTTCAAATACTTAGACTAAAATGTAATATAAAGCAAATTTATGTTTACATGTTTAATGATAACAGCTTATATAGTGGATAAAATACAACATAATTTAATTAGCTTCTACATTTTTCTTTTATAATAGTAAGGAAAATGCAAATAATAAGTAAAATTTATAATTACATAAACAATAAATTTATCATTTTCATGTTACTTATTTTGCTCATTACTGCTTTACAATATATAGCACCAACAAGAGACAGTGTTGACCAGGACTCCCTGCACCCTGTTCATCCAGATGATTAGATAATTCCAATGTTCTGGAGCTTAAATACATTTTGATTTCAGTGAGGCAAATCTCCTCTGAGCTTCAACCCTAAAAATCCCAGTTATTTTAAACCCTAAAAATCCTAATGATGAAACTTATATAACATGAAAGTTTATTCGCAACATGTAAAATACTTGAAAAAATCAGCTCTGTATTTTACTGGGTACTTTTATATCATAAAGTAACTTTGCTGAGAATTTCTTCTTGGGCACATTTTCATCTTGGACAAATGAACCTGTTTTCTGTCCTGTGTGTTAATCTATATTCCAAAATCTGCTTTTCCAAGTCTCTTTTATTCCTTTTTAATTCCCACTTGCCCTGTTGAAATCCTTGTAAGGATTTTTATGCTCAGCAAAGGCAGAAAACTGTCCTGGCAAATATTTCTTCTACATGATAAATTTCTTTGATTATAGAAGATGTAACAGTAGACTGTAGGAAAACTAGAAGATCAATTCAATTAATAATTAGAAATAAAACACATCAGTCCAAATTCACCCAACATGGTTGGTTCTTCCAACACTGTTCCATCTCATTAAGCCCCTTTAAAATTACTACTTGGAGTACTTGGAGGGAATATCGACTTTAGAGTTATTTTCTTCCAATTTTAAAGTGCTCTAGTGGTATAATAAACTCCATTGGATAGAATGACCTTCGGGTGTACTTTTCTGAAGATGTAATATCTTGCTAAATTGGAAGTCTAGCAATCAAAATGCATCTTGACAATGTTGGCCTTGCTGCTGTGTGGACATGGAAGAGGGTATGAAAGTTAATTTTTATCTCTGTGATTAAAGGGTGATTTGTGGAAGTTTATTTTTAATTATGTAAAAAATAATTGTTTTGTGCACTATTGGGAAAAATGCTCCATTGGCCTTGGCATTTTGTATTGTCTGCAGGTGTTGGCTTTATGTGGGGGATGTTTGATTGGTCATGATTTGCATATGCTATCAGTAGAACACCTGAGGAGTTCTGGATGAATAAAAGCTCCTAATCTCTAATGTTCAGGGTTCCACTGTCAAGGATGGTACTTGCCATGATGACGGTTCCCTGTGCTGAGGCCTGGAAGGGTTTGCAATTAAGAAATATGCCTCATTATTGTCCTTCATGAGCCACCACTGTAATCATACTACAGCAGGGGTGTTGTCTGATATAGCTTGATCAGTCCCTATATATTCAAAGCAATATTAAGTCATGCTTGACTCAAGAGGGAAGTCTAGTCTGCCTTGGAAATTATGCATTTAACTTGAAGAGTAGACTGCAACCTCAACTAGTAAATAAAATGTATGAGCTATGGCTCTTTGTAGAAATCATTAAAGAAGAAAATAATTGACACCATTGTATATTTGAAATATGTATGTGAGTTGATGCTGTCATTTTCATATAAAGTATCTTGTTCCTCCTAGTTATTATTACAGATAATTGAGGTGCTAGTTACTTTTCTCATTGCTATGACTAATTTTCTGAGAAGGTAGGAGAAAGTGTTTATTATGTCTTAACATTTGAGATGATGCAGTCCATCATTGTATATAGGCATGGTGGTATATGGGAGATGCTTAGTAACATTGGTTATACTGTCAGAACAAAAAGGAGATGAATCATAATATTCAGCTTTCTTATTTGTGACTACTTTTATTTCAACTGAAACTCCAGCCCTCAGCTAACTAGCCTATAAAATAGCCCAACACACGTGCCTCCAAGTATATCTGTTTGGGATTCTAGATTAACCTTCATAGTCACTGGTATTGAATCTAGAAAACTAGTGATTCTAAGATATAATCCCCAAAAAGCAATGACCAAGTTACTGTGTGATAAGGGTAGGGAGTGTTAGGTAGTCTCTCAGATCCCACAAGCTCTGTGTCACCTGACATCAAGATCCTACAATATTTTGGCTTATTACCCTACAATGAGATATGTACAGATTACAAAGAAAATATAGAAAAAGAAGATATCACTCTTCTGAATATAATGACTAGGATTTGGGATCTATGTATGTAGCTCAATTGATAGAGAGCTTACACAGCCTGTAATATCAGCAGAAGGATCAAGAATTCGCAATCATTCTCAACTATAGTGAGCTGGAGGCCAGTCTAGGCTATATGACAATCTGTCTCAAAAAAGAAATAAACAAGCAACAATAGCAAAACCCACTGAGCTTTGTTTACTAGATTACCAACCTCCTGAGGCAACAGAAGCATAGAGAGGATGACACAGGACAGGTAAATAGGGAAGTATGATGATATGAGAATTTAAGATCCCTTCTTGTCTGAGAGAGTGAACATGTGTTAAACAGAGATTTGACTCACCACACATCATACACATTAGAGTTGAGACAAGTTAATGGCATGTCAATTGACATGGAAAAATTTTCCATCAAATCCCCAGCAAGAAAAGATATATTTTCAAGAAAAGGTGTTATGAGGAGATTGTATAGAACTGAGATCTGCTCCACTTAGTAGATCAGAGGTTATAGGGAAATTATTACCTCTATTTTAGATTCACAAACTCAGAGTGACCAATGACTGTGAGTGATAAAATTTAGAGGGTATGCAAAAGTAACTGAGAAAAATGAAATGTTGGTGGGGTCACTGTGTCATGGGAAGGGATTGAGACTCCTACAGAACTTGCAACCTATTAAGAAGATTAACTTTGCTGGGTAGTGGTGGTGCATGCCTTAATCTCAGCCCTTGGAAGTCAGAGGCAGGCAGATCTCTGTGAATTTGAGGCCAGCCTGATCAACAGAGTGAGTTCAAAGACAGTCAGAGTCACAGTTACAACAGAGAAACCCTGTCTCCAAAAAGCCCAGGTCTGTAGACCTGGATTCAATCAATAATCAACAAGTCAATAATCAATAATTCAGATGGTAGCACACAATCATCCATAACTCTACTTTCAAGGAATCTTATATCCTCTTCTGACCACAGGCAAACACTCATCTGAACATCAAATCTTTAAGAAACAAACAAGACTGCAAAGTATGTACTGTCTCCAGCATGAAGCACCTTGAAGCAAATTCTAGCCACATCAAAGCAAACAGAAATTCTTGTGATTCAATTAAATGAAATGGAAAGCAAAGAAACCTGGACTCTTATCTGAGCAAAGCTAAATCTGGTTGAAGAAGCTGGTGCCCTAAGCACTCAAACTGGAGCTGATCATACAGCATCATTGCTTCCAATCAAACTGTATTAAGGACAATTCAGCAGGAAAATGCTAATCATTGTGCAATTGTACAGAGCTCATCTGATATTGGTCACATTCAATAAGCATGACTGTTAGTATTAGAAAAGATATAAAAAAAAAAAAAACCAAACAAGAAATATTCCCCCAAAGGAGGACTGTGTAGGACAAAATCCAAAGTTGTCTACAGGAATCAAATGATGTGCTGGATATTTATCTATCTCTCTCTACAACTTTTCCCATAAGCTGCCAGAGGAAGCCTCTCTGATTAATTGACTTTTGTGCCATTTGTGTTTGGTTCTACCCTGGGTTTCTGGTGAATCCAGCCTCTGTTTCCTGGCGATCCAGGCAGTGTCAGGCAGGGGCTCCCTCTCCCGATGTGGGCCTCAAGTTAGACCAGTGATTGGTTGGGCATTCTCACATGTTCTTGGCCACATTGCCCCAGCACATCTTGTAGGCAGGACAGATTGTGTGCCGAAGATTTTGTAGCTGGGTTGTTGCTGGATTGGTTTCAGTCCCCTGACGGGAAGTCTTGCCTGATTACATAAGAAGGCCAATTCATGCTCAGTATCCTCCATTATGGAGTCCTCACAAGGGTCACCCTCATAGATTCAAGGGCTTCCCTTTCCACTGTACTAGGTTTTCAAATGCCAGCCAAATGTCCCCTAATTCCAGTTATCCCAGATTGCACTCTTCCCCTCCATTCCTCCACCGTATACCTCCTGTTTCCATCCCAGTCCACCCGGAGATCCATGCCCTAGAGCCCTTCTTGTTATTTAGCTTCTCTGTGTCTGAATTGTAGCATGCAAATAATTCATGTAATAATGGAGTATAGATCTAAACAGAAAATTCTAAATAGAGGATGCGCAAATGTCTGAGAAACATTTAAATAAATGTTCAACATCCTTAGCCATCAGGGAAATACAAATCAAAACCACTTTGAGATTCCATCTTATATCTGTCAGATGGCTAAGATCATGGATGTGGAGTAGACCGAACACTCTTCAGCTGCTAGTGGGAGTGCAAACTTGTACAGGTAGTATGTAAAACAACATGGAGCTTCCTCAGAAAGATGGGAATCGATCTGCCTCAAGACCAAGCCATACTTAGGCATATAATCCAAGGAAATTCCAGCCTACAAGAACACTAGCTCAACTCCATTCTTGGTGGCTTTATTCATAATAGCCAAAAATTGGAAACCATGTAGGTGTTCTTCAACCAATGAATGGATAAAGATATGGTACATTTACACAATGGAGTATTATTTGGCTGCTAAAAATTTGGCATCAAGAAATTTGTAGACAAATGGATGGAACTAGAAAAAAATCATCCTGAGTGTGGTAACTCAGACTCAGAAAGAAAAACGTGGTATGTATTATTCACTTATAAGTGGATACTAGCTGCTTCTTCCCCTTAATCTGCTCTACCACATTTTCTCTTATCTTTCCTTTCTATTCTGTAACTGTTTCTTTCCATTTCTCTTTCAGTGAGAAATACTGTGAATAGAAATGCATTTTATGAAGTCCAAACTTTTTGTTTTTAATTTGATACTGAATACATCGCTTAGTGGGTGCAATCATGAATACCAGAGTTTGAATTCCCAGTACCTAGCTAAAACCTGGGTATGGCTGCTTGTGTTATTAATCTCAGTGCTGTGTAGCAGAGACATGGATTCCAAGGGCTTCCTGGGTAAGCAGTCTGGCTGAAAAAGGAATCAAGACCCTGTTTCAAATCACCAGGTATAGAGGCGTAGAAAATGACAACTGACCTTGACCTCTGGGTTCCTCATGAATGTTCATAGGAATGTGTATCTGCTTGCACATTTATACCAACACCACTTTGTGATTTAAAAACTGAATAAATTATGGTGGTTAAAATAAGTTTTTCCTGCCTATCCCTCTTATCCTCTGAATTTTTTATTCATTGCTGATCTTTCTCTTCCTATCAATTCTCCTCAGAGCTTCTCAGTTTCAGTATTGGACTTTGAAAAGGTCTTCTTTTTTACAACTTTCTTTTTCCAAGCTGATAGTCCCTATGGATATATGCCATTTAATAAGAATGGAAGTTGGAGCTGAGTGACAGGATGGGCAACCTGTGTTTCTCCTTCCTAGGGAAGCTGGTATATCTAGCAGTGCCTGAGTATAAATAAACCACACACATCATCAAATGGAAACATTTCAAGTTCAACAGAAATCAATGTGAGGGCAAGATGGGCTATTCTCTGAAAAATAAATGAGAGCCAGGTGGCATTGATCTTGATTATTTTGCTTGTAGCACTCCTAAAATGACAATGCTACTTCTTCCCCGATAACTACCCGTCCTGTACACAAAGCCCAATCATTCCTTAAAAGAGGCTTTTAATATGATTTTATTAAGATGTACTTTTCTGACATATCTCCAAGATCAATTGCAATTGCATAAGTATGTGGTTTCTGCAAGCCAAGGAATCGTCTGCATTTGGTATTCATCTCTCTGTGTGCATGCAGGGCTAGCACATCAATTAGGAGCTTTTTAAGGATTTTAAGAAGTGCAGATAAAAATAAACCATGAGAAACAAGCAAGGTCCTTTGTATATTAAGAATAGCATTCCATATAATGATCTACTGTGTGACAAGTAGTAAGTCTTGAACTGGATTACATGTGGATTTTTTGTGGTATTAAGAGTCACGCATACTGGTCGACAGAAAGAAGATTCCTTAATACACTGAATGCTTAAAGGACTTAAGAGAGTCCAAAACGAAACACGATTTAAACCTTGATATACACATGCTTTAATATTTAAAAGCTTCAGAGATAATGAGAAACTGAGGAAGAACCTGGCATTTGACCAGTTGTGATAGACACATGACTGCAGCCTAATGATACACTCAGGTAAAAGGGAATCAGGAGAGCCTCCTCTTTTATGAAACACACATGGCTTTACAGCAGCACTTATCAACCTCAGGGTCTCAACTGTCTTGGGTACCAAATGGTCCTTTCACAGGAGTCACATAAGAGCATATGCATATCAGATATTTACATTATGATTCATAAAATTCATTCATTCACTAAAGTTATGAAGTAGGAACAAAAATAATTTTATGGGTGGGGAAGGGTCACTATAACATGAGAAACTGTATTAAAGGGTCACAGCACTAGGAAGGTTGAGAACCACTGATGTAGAGCAAAGGCTTTTAGACACCTTTTTTATTTCTTGAGAATTTAATAATACATATAATATGTTTTGATCAAAATTACCCTCCATCACTTACAAAAGAAATCATACAAACTTACAAAGGAGAGAAGCAACCACGAGTCCTTCCCAACTACGAAGTCTATGAACCACAACAATGACCAGCATGGCTTGATAACCTTAAGGATATAATACTAGCATACATACCTTGGCAGTTACCAACAGCTCTCAAACTGGACTAAGGACCTTCTCAAAAATAAAAGGAAATCATTCCTTGTACAGGTAAGCAAACCAAATACAAAGGCCTAGTGAAATCAAGATTCCTGGAAGAGAACCTACAACTACCACTTTACTAAACCAGTATAATCTCTAACGATATTTATATAAACATACTATATTTGTTATATTACCTATTTATATATGATTGTATATAAAATATATTTATACATTTATAAAGACAAACATTTAAGATAGTTTGTCTTTATACCCATAGAGAAGTATAGCCGTGACCTTTCATATCAAGGAAGAATCTCTTTGTAACAGATAGAAGCCATTACAAAAAAAAAAAAAAAGTAACCAATCAAAATGCCAAGTTGTGAAGCTTAGTCCTAATAACTCCCACATGTAAGGCTCAGGGAATAGTGCAGCAAAGGGGTTAGAAATGTTGTGAGAGCTAGAGGATCAGGGAGTTTGCTGCTACAGTGTCACCTGGTAATCTCAGAAGCAACACCCATAAAGTCTGAACAAAGACAATAATAGACAATAACTGGCCAGGGAAAAGAATACCAAGCCCCAGTGCTCTACAAGTACTACAGGCAACTAGTAAATTCTGGGAATGGGAAGAATAGTCTTCCCCAGGATCAATAAAATAATAGGGTATCTAATGCCAAATTGTTAGCCTGAACATATGAATACAAGTAACATTATACAGAGTGAAAAAGATGTATTTAGGAAATAATATGTATGCATATATGCATTTAACAACAATTAATGGAAAAAAGGAGGTCATGAATTTGAAATAGCAAGGAAGGGTATATGAGATAACTTAAAGAAAGAAAGGATAAGTGGTGAATGGTGTAATTGTATTATAATCTCAAAAATAAAAGAAAGAAAAAAATAAAATCTAAGATTATGCAAACCCAGAAGCTTCCCCTCAGGACCAGAGCCCATGGAACCTCTTCATGTACTAGCTTCCCCTTCAATAATCCTCCTGATTGCTTTCGCCTCCCCAATTTGCATATTCCTTTGTATGTACGTGTACTTGCATACCTAATGTGTGCATGAGTATAGGACCACCTACTGTATGTAGCATGGTAGCTTTTTAGGGGCAACATTCTTGAAAAACCTGACTTTCCCTCCTCCAGAAACAATCACTTGCCAATATCTCCTTAGTTAGGGATGGAATTTCACATATCCCTCCCATGCCCATACCATGAGTTTCATCTTACGTGGGTCTTGTGCGTAATGGCTGTGAGTTTATGTCTGGCATTGTCCTGACGTGTCAAATACTGTTTTGCTACAGATGTACACATTTCCAGCCCTAATAACTTTTCTGCTCCCTCTTCTACCAAGAACCTTTTTTCTTCTATTGTCTTCCCCTCTCTTCTCTTTTGTTTTGCTCTCCTCTTCTTCCTTCCCCTTTCTTCCTTTCCCATTCTATTTTCTCCCCTCCTTCTGATTTTTCCTCTTCTTTGTCCCCCTCCCCACCTCCTTTTATCTCCACTCTTTTTCTTTCTTTTCCTCTCCTATGCCTTCTTGTCTCCTCCTTGCCTCACTTCTTCTTTTCTCTCAGAATGTTGGAAAGAGGTTAATTTTAATGGGATTTCTGCTGATCAGCTAGCATATATGTAAATAATTTTAGTTTGATGACTGCAAAAATTACTTCAATTTTCAATTTATGTGATTTTTATACTTTTATATTCCATTTTCTTATTTTGGTGATAAATATTAAGATACTAACTAGAGTAGCTATTAAAAAATATAATGAGAAGCTTTACAACACTGGATAAAACCTTGGTGTGAAACTCATGTGCAAACATAATAAACAAGGAAAGAGAAAGTATCTAATGAAAGCAAGAATGATGGCCTGCAAATGGCCATAATTCAAAAGGTAAATGAAATAAATCAACACAAAAATCATGTTTCTTAAAATTTCCTCAATTCTAAATACTTTCTATGGAATTACCTTTTCCAGAACGACCAAATGCAAGTTGGTAACATTTTCCAATTCTCCATAATGTTGTCCCTACAAAGTTTAACAGCTATTTCTGAGTGGCTTAGACTATTTTATTCATTTATTTTTTTTATTACAGATTAGATCAGGATATTGTACAGGTGAATACTGCAAATGAGATGAAAAATGAATCTAGGACATAAGAAGAGAATGACATAGGAGATACTATTAAGTTTAGGTTCATAACGGGCAATATAAGAATATTATAAAAGTATATTTTCTCAAGAAATCCAACTTTCCAATTTTAGCAAATCTTTAATACTCAGATAAGACTAATGCTTAGTCTGCTATGACTTCTCACATAAAACCATTTGAAAATGTATATACACACACACACACACACACACACACACACACACACATTAGTTTAAATATTTCTTTTTATTATTTTTTTTAATTATATGTAAGTGTATGTTTCTGTGTGTAGGTATGAGCACATGTGTGTGCAGGTACCTTTGGGGCCAACCTTATTTGATCCCCTGGAACTGGAATTGTAGGGAGTTCAGAATGTAGATGTATATGTGGACTATGATTTAATTAATTATTCTTTTCATGGATTCACAGCAGAGGATAGTTTATTCTTTGCTAATTCAATCCCTTGTCTTATAAGGTTTCAGCCTAGACCTGGAAGGCCTTAGTCTCTGTACAATGTAATCCTCAAAACTAACCCTAGCTCCTTTCAACTTCTGAGAGTTACTGATGAGCTCTGACTAGCTCCATATGAACTCAGAGCTGTACTGAACTCAATTGATTCTTCTCATTGGCTGATTCAACTCACTCACCGTTCTGATTCAAAACTCTTCTCCAAACTTACTGGTTCATATTGACCTTCTAAGCCTGCTGACTGTTTCTGATAGAACTCTGGCTGACTCTGCAACTTCTCTGACTGAACTGATCTGCTCAGCTTCAGACCGACTCTTGCTGTTAGCTGACTCTTTCTTCCAAACTCACTTTTTTTCTTCTGAAATGCTTCAGTGCCTTATCTGACTGATTCTCTAATTGAATGCCTTACTTTTCAATCCCTAGAGTTGAGATTAAAGAATATATTACCATTGTCTTCTTAGTTGGGATACTTTAAAGGCATTTTCTGCATACCAGCTAGGTGACATAGGCCTCGAATGTGACCTTCTTCCAGAGCAGCCATGTTGGTAGATTAAAAGATTAAATATTCCTCTACATTTTGAATCAAGTGACATTGATGCGGAGAACCAAATCGGGGTCTTCTAGAAGAACAGTATGTGATTTTAGCCACAAAGTCATTTCTTTATCCCACTCCACTGAAGTTTAAACACTAATCAAAAGAAATTAAAATTGTATATATAACCAAGAAAATCCCCATAAATATGAATTAAGATAAATAATGTTATTAACACAACATAATACCTTACACATTCTATAAACACAATGTGATCTCTTATCTAACTCCATCAGTCTGTTAAAACTAGAAACAACTATCATAAAATAAGTATAAAACTGAAGGAAGTTAATACTTGAAAGTTCTTTATAAGATTAAAACAGGTAAAGAGGTATCACAGTTTCTAACTTCCAATTATAAAGGCATAGAAATGAAAACAATATAGTACTCAAAATGATAATAGCTATGCTTTAGATGAATAGATAGGAAATAGATGGATAGATAGATAGATACAGATAGGTAGATAGACGATAGATAGATAGATAGATAGATAGATAGATAGATAGATAAATAGATGACAGCAGACAGACAGAAAAATTATATAACACCAATGCAACACAATATAGACACCATGTAAAAGGACCAGTGTGCATGTGTAACTATTTTAAGACACAAATAACCCAAAATGAAGCTTTCTAGGTAAATGCAGTTAAGAAATATGAATATACTCATAGGCAAATATATAAGCCTGTACCTTATCTTAACTCATCATAAACAAAACTTAACTCAGAATATCAAAGACTCAAATATGAACCAGAAAATAATTGGAAAATTCTAGATTAATAAAAAATGGCTTTTACAATTGATTTGTTAATGTTTTCTTTCTTTTTCTGATATAACACTGAAAAAAAAAGGCAACAAGAGAAAACACAGTAGAAAAACATCAAATTTGAAAACCATTGCACAGTAAAAGAAATAACCAATGTAAAGAAAAGACAGTTATAAAGAAAATATGTTTGCAACCCTCATACCTAGTAATTTAGAAAATACATTTAATACTAATAATTCTAGTAGGCTACAAATGTATGACGATGTTTCCACTTCTCTACTCCTTAGTAAAATAAACTAAAACTGCAGTCAAAATCAGCTCACAGTCATTGACATGTCTGTAGTCAAATTAGCAACATGAAAACATTGTTGCAAAGGATATGGAGACAAGAGAAAGATTACACACTTGCCCAGCCAATGTTGGTTTTAATAGCCGTTATAGAAAACAGTGTGGATATTCTTCTAAATAATCAAAATTTGTAAAAACTTATATTTGGTTGCGTATACAAACCAATATAAATTAGAAGCATACAGTATACATAGTATCTGTAACCCCACATTTGTTACAATACTATTTTAATTGTTAAATCAGGGAATAACCTAAATGCCTTCTGATGAGTGAATTGATATAAATGTATGATATATATTACATACGTATGTATACAAAGACACACACACAAGCACAAATATACACATGTACCATGGAATATTACTCATTTTTTAGTGTTGATGACCCTGATTGTTTCAATACTCTGCCGGTTTGGACTTTTGTTGTTCTTGCTGTTTGTTTTATGTCTTGTTGTTATTGTTTTCCTTTCTTTGTTTTTGCCAACTTTCAAGAATCAGAATCATCTGAGAAGAGGGAACCTTTATTAAGAAAACAGACTGCTATTTTTCGTGGTTACAGAATAATGTGGAAGTGTCCAGCACACTAGGGGAGGTTGTTCTGCCTCGTATGAAGAACAAGCTGACTGAGGCACAGGGAAAAAGCCAATAAGCAGAATTCCTTTGTGGCCTCCTATGTCAGTTCCTCCCTTGAGTTCCCGCCATGACTGCTGCCTTGGTTGCTGGACTTCACTAGAACATGTGAACCAAATAAACTTTATTTCCTTGAGTTGTTTCTGGTTGTGGTCTTTATCATAACAATACAAAAATAAAAAACAAACAAACAAAAAACTAAAGCTAATATCATAGATGATTTGAAAACAATTTGTTAAGCACAAGTAGCAAGACCCAAAGAAAGAAAATAATGCTGTACAATCTCCCTTACACAGGAATATGAAATAGTCAAAACCAATAGAAGCAGAGAATAGGATAGTGTTTACCAACAGCTGGGGCATAAGGAGATTTGGAAATGCTGACCAAAGGTTAAAACCTTTCATTTTTATATAAACAGCTCTGGGTATCTAATTTCCGGCAACAGGATGATACAAATATTATGAGATATATTTGACTTTGCTAATAGGATAAGATTTATATAATTTGAAATGAGGCATCACCCAACGTGGACCAGAAAAATCTACAACCTCACTACCCTGGAAGCTGAGAAAGGGAATTGCAAAGGTGCTACCCTGAACATTATAATAGCTCTAGGCCACATAACAAGCCTCTGTCTTACTGGAACCGTCAATCAATCATCTATCTATCATCAATCTATCATTACTCTTTCTCCTTATCTAGATCTAATGTATGTGTCTTCTTACTTCTATATAGATCATCTATCTTCTTTATTTTTAATTTTTTTGTTTTTAGGGGAGACTGCAAACACTATCCCCATGACCACAAATTATTTCAGTTGTGATACCCAAATTTGGGGAAATTTCAGGGTCATTACATTAGGAGTCCAACGAATAAGCCTAGCTCTAAAAAACAAGACACATTCATGATCATGGTTTACCCTGTACCAGGCATGTATCATCTATCTATCTATCTATCTATCTATCTATCTATCTATCTATCATCTATCTATCTATCTATCATCTATCTATCATCTATCTATCTATCATCTATCTATCTATCTATCATCTATCTATCATCTATCTATCTATCATCTATCTATCTATCTATCATCTATCTATCTATCATCTATCTATCTATCTATCTATCTATCTATCTATCATCTATCTATCTATCTATCATCTATCTATCATCTATCTATCTATCATCTATCTATCTATCTATCATCTATCTATCATCTATCTATCATCTATCTATCTATCATCTATCTATCTATCTATCATCTATCTATCATCTATCTATCTATCATCTATCATCTATCTATCTATCTATCATCTATCTATCATCTATCTATCATCTATCTATCTATCTATCATCTATCTATCATCTATCTATCTATCATCTATCTATCTATCTATCATCTATCTATCATCTATCTATCTATCATCTATCATCTATCTATCTATCTATCATCTATCATCTATCTATCTATCTATCTATCTATCATCTATCATCTATCTATCTATCTATCTATCTATCTATCTATCTATCATCTGTCATCTATTTGTTCATCTTCATCAACATCTGTCAGCTATCTCTGTTTATCTATGATACATGATATGCAGTATCAATAAATTTTCATGTGTCTGTTGTCTCACCACACATGTTCAAAACTGCAAAACCTTTTAGTTAAAACAGAAGAAATTTTACAGATAACCCCTCTCTTTATTTCATACTAAATAATTGACTTATAATTCTTAATTGAAATAGACATCTATCACAATGTTGTAAATACATACTTCTCTGAGCAGTAAGGTTACAATAGTCATACACATAAATAAACAGACACAAAGGGGAACCCTTGCATCTCTAAGATACACTGATATGTTTTTATCCTTGCTTTTTATACGGAAAACATTGCAAGCATCATGAACTTCATTGTCCCCTTGTAGTTCAAGGAGCAAATATCAGTGGATAGAAATCCTTTAGTTTGGGACATTATTGTATTTAGAGAATCAAACCCAACATTAACTTTCCCCTGACTATTTGTGATTACTCCTCAGGCCTGAAAGGAAAAACTCAGTATAGGATTCCCTTACTTCATGTGTACTGCTTTCTCATAAGGTGGCATTACCCCTGATGAGATTCTTCTAAGTTACTGTTTTCTCCAGCAGCATTTTACAAATGGCTTCTCTATTAAAGAACAGATAAAACTCCCCTGAGGAACACACTCCACCATGCCTTTAGTGTCTTTCCTGACACATCCTTGAAGATGTATAGGCCCTAAAGAGCTCACTGCAAACTAAGTGAGTCACACAGAAATATTTTATAAGCTGCAAAATGTGACAAAGGCCATTACTGAGATTATATTTCCCACCCGTGAATCTACTCTCTGTCCTCCACTTTTCTAAACATTCAGAAAATTATGGTAAAATTGCTGATATCTCAGGAGGCAGGTCATCACTGGTACACCGCCTCAGGTTGTTCTCTGAAATATGTTTATCTTCAGAACCTATTCTTTTTCAGATGTTAATGTTCTAGTTAGGTCATTTAACACAATTCAGCCATTGCCACCGGGGTCAGTGATTTAAGTTGAATTATGAAAATTTAATGAGATGCTGTATACGCTGCAAAAGTATATTCAATTATTTGATTTATATCTGAACACAGAATAGGTAAACTAACCTTAAAATCAATTACTCATATTTTCCTGATGCCAGTCCAAGTGAAGGTAGTAGTTAAAGAATAAACTAAAATGGGTCATTCGGTAAGGGTACTTGCCAAAAAAGCCTAAGAACCTGAGTCCTAATACAAGTACCCATATAATGACCTAATTCTGGGGATGGAGGAGTTGCTCAGTGGTTAGGAACATTTGCACCTCTTGCGGAGGACCCACATTAGGTTTCTCGCACCTATATACTACTTCACAAACATCTGTAACTGCAGTTCAGAGAATCAAGCACCCTTTCTAGAGTCTATGGGCAGCAGACAAACATGCACTGTACATATACACCTATAAGCAAAACATTCATATTTACAAAATACATAGAAATTTGTTTAAAAATAAGAGAAGCCAAGTGTTTTAGGATCCACATATATCCCCAGTATTCTGGAATACAAAGATCTAAGATCACTGGGATGTCCTGGCTAGCAGCCTAGCTCCAAGTTTAGTAAGAGACTTTGACTCGCAGGAATAAGGCAGGAAATGACAGTGAAGAACTCTGTCCTCCACATGTACCTGCACATGCACACATACAAACATGAGATAAAGCACATATCAAGCTCCATATGTTTACATATATACGCAAAACAAATGAACTGATAATTTAAAAACTATATGATGAAGTAGGCTTGAAAATCTTTAGGATACAGCAGCAATGCATGTCCTGTTTACAAATTTAACTCAATATATTCATCTCTCATGTTTGTATCACTTTTGCCTGTGATGGTGTTCTCAAACTTCTCATGATGAAGGCATGGCTTAAAGCTGGCTTTTGAATGTATTTGCTTAACAGCATTTTCATCATTCTGTTCTTTGACTCTTTCAGTGTAGATTTTTTGCTTTGCATGCAAAGCTGTGTTTCTCACATCCTGGGCAGAATCACCTGTTTTCTCTTCTTTCATGCTTGGGATTAATTTCAGTTCCTGTTGGAAGATGCCCACATGATACTTAGTAGAATTATAATTAAATTGGTTCAATACAAACAACAATAATAATGTATCCATTGACAGATGAAACAGGGCTCTACTGTCCTGGACTCTGTCCATATGCAACAGAGAACAGCAGCTTGATGAAAGGTATCCATCATGGGAATCATCAGAGCACTCAGGAAGTATTTTAGAGCACTATAAGCTGTTGCAATTTAGCATGTTAAATACATGATTCTTTAGAATTGCCTCACCAAAGACAAGAAAGAACCAGGAACTTCTTTCTGCAGTTTTAGTTAAGAGCAAGAAAATGCCTGCAATCTCCACATGGAGAATTCTTTTATCTTTGTTTTTTTATTGAAAAAATATTTTTTACATTTATTTTATTTTTTCTTCTCTCATACAACTTATAGAATACAACCTGGCCCTCCTCCTCCTCCCTATGAGTGCTAGTCAGTTGACAATGTGGAGCTTCTTCTTCTGGTGTCCTCAGCCCCTCTGGTTTCTTCCATCTATCCTCTCCCTCTCAGCTGCTTGGAGGGGGACATTCTGGTAAGGACTGAGTCTATGAGCAGAGCATAACATCATTAGAAACTGTCTCCTTGTTATCCAATCTCTAGTTACTGGGCTGTCATGCAGTTTCAGGCAGGGGTTCCCTTCTTTGGGATAGTGTTCTGTCTTTCCTTTGTCAATAAGGATCTTGCAAGGGAGGATAGGCCATAAATCAGAGGTTTTGGATCTGAGATCATGTTCCAGTCCCACCACTGGAAAACTTGCCTGGCCACAGGAGATGGCCTGTTCAGGCTACCTATCCACAATTACTAGGAATCCTTGCTAGAGTCTCCCTCATAGATTTCTATGAGTTTCCACTACACTAGGTCTCCTGATTGCCTCCTAATTCTTCCTGCCTTTCCATATAATTTCTTCCTTTGTTCCTCTTCTCCTCCTGGTCCCCTCTTTTCCCATTCTCATCTTCTCCCACCCCACGTACCTCCTCTTTAATTTTCACCCCACCAGGGAGATACCTGTTTTCCAACTGGGACCCTTCTTGTTGTACAGTTTTTCTATGTCTGTGAATACTAGTTTTAATACTTTTAATTTATTCTTTGCTTAGTAGTTAGTATTCACATATAAGTGAGTGCATTCCATGTTTTTCTTTCTGTGACTGGATTACTTCACTCAGGATGATTTTTTTTTCTATTTCTGTCCATTTGCCTGCAAAATACTCTATTGTGTAATTGTATGATAAATTTTTAATCCATTATTCAGTTGTGGGGAATCTAGGTTGTTTCCAAATTCTGGCTATTATGAATAAAGCAGCTATGAGTATAATTGAGCAAGTGTCTGGTAGGATGAAACGTCTTTGGAATATATGCCCAGGAGTTGTATAGCTGGGATTTGAGCTAAGTTGAGCTCCAATTTCCTGAAAAATCGCCATATTGATTTCCATAGTGGCTGTACAAATTTGCATTCTTCTTGCTCCATATCCTCGCCACCATGAGCTGTCCTTTGTGTTACTGATCTTAGACATTCTGACAGGTGTAAGATGGAATCTCAAAGTGGTTTTGATTTGCATTTCTGTAATGGCTAAGGATGTTATTCTATAGGTGTTTCTCAGCCATTTAAGATTTCTGTTTTAGAATTCTTTATTTAGCTTCTACTCCATTACTTAATTGGATTATTTGCCTTCTTTATGTCTATTTTCTTGAGTTCTTTATCTATTTGGATATTAGGTCTCTATCGGAAGTGGAGGTGGTGAAGATATTGTCCCATTCTATAAGCTGCCATTTTGTCTTATTGACAGTTTTCTTTTCCTTACAGAAATGTTTCAGTTTCATAAGGTCCCAGACACTCCAAGAAAAGTTAACACCAATACTGCTCAAAGTATTCCTAAAAATAGAAACAGAAGGAACACTGCCAAACTCATTTTACAAGGCCAAAGTCACCCTGATATGCATACCAGACAAAGATTCAACAAATAAAGAAAATTACAGAACAATTCCTACCATGAACATCGATGCTGAAATACTCAATAAAACATTCACAAACTAAATCCAAGAACACATCAAGAAGATCATCCATCATGATCAAGTAGGCGTCATCCTACTTGAGATGCAGGGATGGCTCAACATTTGAAAATTAGTCCGTGTAATCTACCATATAAACAAAGTGAAAGAACAAAAACCACATGATGATCTATCTTACTAGATACCTAAAGAGCCTTTGATAAAGTCCAACATCCCTTCATGTTAAAAGTCTTAGAGAGACTAGAGATACAAGGCACAAACCTAAATATAATAAAGGCAATTTACAGCAAGCCCACAGACAACCTCAAATGTTTTCATAAACAGTGAGCTGGACCCTCCTAAATCCATTAACAATGAAGAAAATCCCTCACAGATGTGCCAATCCATGAAAGGCTAGTCTGATCTAGACAATTCTTCAACGATTTCCTCTCAGATGATTCTGAAAGTAACAGTTAAATCTAACTAGGATAATGGGAGACATGTGAATTAGTTAGATCCTCATAATGCCTCCTCTGCAGCCTGATCTATAGAGGACAGTTTTGAGATGCTTAGTAGATCCCACCTTCTTGTCTTTTGTTTTGGGAAATGTAGTAAAAGATCTGTAAAAGTAGCACATCTTAAAAACTTTTTTATAGCGTGTTTGTGTGATCAATATCACACAGAAGATAAAAGGCAAGGAAGAATTGGCATCACATCTGAAAAAATCCCCAATTTTTTCATAATTTGTGGGATGAAAGTGGTTCTGTTTAATATTGCAGATGGTGATGACCATTATTCATTACCAGGCTGAGATCTCCTTATAATTACATATTTTATAATACAATTCTAGAGCTGAATGGAAAACTTCACAGGCAAGTTTGTTCATTTCATGTTGCTGAGCTATCCTATGATGAAACTGTGTTTGATTTAAACACACAGTAATTCCACAAATCTACTACAACTGTATTGATTATTCTTTTACTATAAAGTAAGAATGTTTTAACCAAGAAACTATGCTAGTACCTAATGATGAATAACTGTAATTTTACATAGCAGATCATGATATCTTATTAGGTCACCAAGGAACCATTTCAAGACATTGTTTCAATGGGAAATAGTATTAAACATTAAGATTAATGGTTGTATAGATAAAGCTTAGGCAATACTCTATATATTTAGGATTCCTTCTTTCTTCCTTGTTTTCTTTTAAATAATTCATTACAACTATAATTTAAACTAATATCTTTGAGCTTCTCAATCATAGCAGAAAGTGATTTCTACAACTATACAAAAATGTCTAGAATAAAACAAGTGTATTTAAAGAAAAGAATACACACAAATTATGTTAAATTATCTTATATGGTAAAGAAAAGGATTTAACTGCAGTCCATGGATTAATCAAAATAATGTCGGTGGAAAAGAAATTTTCCAAGTTTGTTTTCACTTGGTTAAAGTCATGTGGTATTATTGAAGTATAAATTAAAATTATTTTTATTCTATGTTCACTCAAGAAAAAAGTAAGAACAGAGCACAGTACTATTAGGTGGCTTTATGAAGTGAGTAGGCTTAATTAACAGTGACAACTGTATTGTCAGATCTATCAAAGACAGGGTTTGTCTTTCTAGATGTTCACTCTCACTCTCTAATAATAGCACCTAGCATACTGTGTTGCTGAATTTGTATAAAAATAAGATTGGTTCAAACAACATGTAAATAAAATTTGAGAAATTGTTATCAATCGGGAAACTATAATTTAATGAAATATATTTCCAAACAGACAGAAACAGTTTCTATCAATCATTATATCTACCAATCTATCATCTATTCATCTATCTATATCACATTGACAAATCTCAGTATTTGGACAGTATGTCAACACACCTTAAGTACTACATGTAAAATTTTGATATAATTATTCATTCCTTGTACAAGCTAATCAGTTCATAACCTACTTCATTGAAATGCTCTCACCACCGATTTAAAAATGTTTCTACATTATTTTGTTTATGTATTGTCATGTCTTTTTCTCAATAACTTGCAGATAACTGAGAACAAAGCTCAATAAAATCTCTTCTGTCACTGGGTTTCCTTTCTGTGGTAGAAAATGCACAAATGAAAACAAAGAAGAGAGCCTGTGACATGACTCAAGGAGTAAAGGCACTGGCGGCCAATCCTGAGAGCTTTAGTTTGGTACCTGAGATTTGTGTAGATGGAGGGGAACCCCGACACCTGCAACTCATCCTATGAGGACCACAGGCGCAAAGTGGCAGACCTGTGTGCACACAGGATGGTAAGTGCAAAAATGCAGTATGTTTAAAACAATAATTAAAAAAGGAGAGAAAATGTAGTCTATTGACCAGTGTTGAATACGAAAAGGAAAGAAACAGGCTCCAAATGTCAAATAGAAGTATATTCAGAACCAATAGGAAAGTTTCCCTGAGAAAGCAATATGAAAACAAAACTGTGTGTAAGTCCTAGACAACTAACTGTAAGGATGTATCAAAACGTAAAATGAGAGATATGCTGGAGTCTGTACTCTATTTTGTATTTATTTTCTTAGGAATAAGAACAGGTCAAATATAAATTATTTATTTACAAAGTTTTCTACCTCACTGGCCAAGTTAATTTACATATGCATGTTTATAAATGTGAATATATAAATACTTTTGCATATGAAGTCATAATTATGATTTCATGTGTTTAGTCATAATTTCATATAAGTCTATATACTTACTTGACTCTTTTAAGTTATTTCAGATTTATTCATCTTATTTTATGTGTATGATTTTTTGCCTAGATAGACAAATTTCATCAAGTACGTGCCTGATCATGGAAGTAAGAAGATGGCATCAGAGTCCCTAGGACTGGAGTTATGAATGGCTTTTAACCACCATGTGGGTGCTGAGTATGGAACTGTGGTCCTCCGAAAGAGGAGTAAGTTCTCTTAACCTCAGATCCACCTCTCCATCCCCTTTATTTGGCCTTTTGTCTATGTGTAGCTATTATAATGCTTTCTGACAAACATTACATATTGTAGATGGTACAGATCTAAGGAATGTCTCTAAAATTATACTGTGTACACTTATAATAAGATAAATTTTAGGTTATAACTAATCAAAAGAATGAACAAGATACATACTAGTGAAAGGCAAAGAAATAAAAACCCAAAATGAAACAATGGATCTTAATGGACAGTTCACATGCTCCATAACTGGGGCGTCAGTGTCAAGGCTGGGCACTCATAAGCTCCTAGTTGCACACTGCTCAACTTCTCTGAAGACTGTAAGGCAACTCCACTTAAAACTGAAAATGAAGACTTTCCCCAATAGAGTTAGCAAGAGACATACTTGTTTTCTCTTTAGACAATATATTTGTTTGTCCAACTGCAACTTTTCTACTTTCTTTTGTACAGTGCTTATTGTTTACAGTGTGGGAGTTTGATGGCAACCTTGGGCTTTCATAGAGATGCAAAGTTGCCCTGTGTGGATTGTACGGTGTTTACATGTACAAACCTGTTCTATGCATCCCATTGTTTTTTAACTGTATTAATGTAGACATATAAATGTCCTTCATGTATTTAGTTCCTTTACTAATTACTTGCAAAGTTAATATACAGCATTGCATCTGTGAATCTTCAAAAAGATATTCTAGTCTCCTACGAGATTTGGTTTACACAGTTGACAGCAAGACCATGGTGCAGCTCATATGAACTGGCTAAACTCACATACTGCTAATGTAGCCATTAGCAGCTCCATTTATAAGCACCAACCTTGTGCTTAAAACACAATGATATTAAGTGCATTTTCCTCATCCACTCTTCTATTTTTAACTAATTGAACCAGAAGAGATGGATTATGCGTATTTGTTGTTTTGCATATAAATTAGAAATTATTCCTACTGGGGTTACAAATACTGGTTCTTCTACTGGACTCTCAATAGCCACCTCCATCTTTACTTGAATTCTGTACGAAGTATTGGAAAATTTTAATATTTGCTGACAACTTTCTTAGAAGTGATCAATCAAACTTCCCCAAGAGAAAATTATAATTCTTAAAGGTGGCATTACAATTCTGATAGCCTCAAAGGTCAAGTTATTTCTTTCCCTCAGTTTAAGAAGTTGTTTGTGAGTCAATAAACTTCAGTGCAGCATATGACCTTTGTCTTGTTTCACCTCCCACCTTAAATAGCCTAATAAACCTGGGTCGTTAAACCAAACGCCGATTACCCGCATTTGCACAAAGTGCTCTGTTTCCGGTTTTCTTTAATGTTTTACTTTTTATTAATTTAAGAAATGTATTTTTTTCTTGTGTTGAACACAAAATAAAAATAATTACTAACAGTGCTTTTGTACCCACTAATGAGTCTCAAGATTTCCCATGTGGGTCAGCTACAAAACTGTGGGTCTATGGAGAGTGCTGATCTTTGAGCTGCAGGTTGGCTAGCCATAGACTTCAAAGGCTAAGAACTGTATTCAAGGCTGACTGATTTCAGTACTCTAGAGAAGATTATAGACCTGTTCCCAGCCACCATTTTATAATTATAAGCAATATCCTGAATTAGACTGAATGTTCTATCATGATATTTAATTTCTTTGTAATATTTCCATGACATTTTATCTTTGTACCAATTTTTGCTTTAAAACTCCCATCTCCCTCTCCTCATTCTATTCCTCGTCCTTTGTTCATCTGTCAGTCTCCTTCCTCTCCCTCCCACTTCCTCTTCATTTTCCTTCCTAATAATAAGATTAACTGCTATAATAACAACACTTGTCCATGACAAAAATGTTGACACTTTTAGAGGTTCATTTGCTAATTGCTCAATTTTCTTCCAATAACTGCTTAAAAAATTGCTTTTCTCCTCAAAAGATTGGGGAGAAAATTGATTATGGTCATTTACCCATAAATGTATTGTATCACCAAAATTTCTGAAGATATTTGATACTTAGTAACTAAAGAGGTTGAATAATGGCTGACCACAAACTTTAGACTGTTTGCCCAATATGTTTGAGTGTAAAGTGTAAGTTCAAATCCTCAGCACAAGTAAATAGCCATGTAAAATAGCTTTTCGTGTAAAGGATTTTCATGTAAAGTGACAACTCTCACTCATTTTGAGTTAGATAACTTAGATCAGTATTCTTTTGTCCTAGTTGTAGAAAAATGGCAATAAGAACTGTCTAGTCCTTACTATATGGATAATTTTTAAGTCCACATACAAGAAAGTTGCATAAGAAGTCATATTTTTGGCATGTGGTGTGTGTGTGTGTGTGTGTGTGTGTGTGTGTGTGTGTGTGTGTGTGTGTGTATTTTGCAGGCCTATGGGCAAGTAGGAGCATATGCATACAGAATCATGATTGGACATCAGTTATGTTTCTGTATCACTCTGTGACATACTGCCTTGAGATGAGGTCTCTCACAGAATCAGAACCTCCCCCATTTAAGCTAGGTTGGATGGCCCGTGAGTTCTCTTAGTATCTATCTAGTCCTTTTCCCATCACTTGTCTTAAAAGAATGCATATCCATGGAGGCTATTTACTTGTGCTGAGGATTCGAACTTAGATCTTCATGCTTGCACAGCATGTTCCCTTACCCATTATGCCCCTTAGCATCCCAACCTTTATAAATATGTGTTTTGAATAATTGATGAAAGTCTGATAGGAAACAAAATTTTGAACAGGGGGAGTAGTGCTTTGAAGCAAAGCATAGAAGTCAAGAACATTTCACTATTCCGAAGCTATGATAATTAACAAATTTATGTACATTTGAGGACACGTCTGACATCTTGTTATATTAAGCTAATAATCAATTTGTTCCCTATACTTTTAAGATGATAACCTGAATGGAAAGTGCATGAGTTCAAAATAACACAGATTCTCCTGGAATATATCTACAAGCTGAAGGCAGACAAGGCCCACAAGAAGCTCCTCCCTGACCAGGCTGAAACAAAAAGTTCTAAGGCTCAAGTACTTGAGACACATCTCTATATTAAGAAGGAAGGGATCATTAAGGTTTTTTTAAAAAATAAGAGACCAAAAAATAAAGCTCCCCTTGTGTCTGTACATAGTGACCTTGGTGTTCCCTCACATGGATCAGTCATTAAAATAAAACACAGCTTAAAACAGATAACAGTATTGATTGAACTCTTTTCTTTTAGTTTATTTTACGTAAGGATCTTGCCCTGGATCTGCACATTTTGACTCCCAATTTATTGGTTTTATTGGATGCCTGAGTGTGCCAATAAGTGGGTCTCTGATTTTTGTGCCTTTCTTTGGTTCTTTTCCTTCTGTTGGTTTGTCTTCACCAATGTCAATATGACAATTTTTGTTCTTTCTTATTATCTATTATATTTTATAGTTTTAAAAATGAATGAATGATTGAAAGCATGAATGAAAGCCACTGGGGCAAAAATTAACAACTGAACTATAATTTAGACATCATGGGAGTTGAAAATCAGTTTCCTTTAATGGAGTAACATTTTCTTCTCTAATATCATCACTCCTTACCTTTAAAATATTTTCTTATTTTTTATTATAACATTCAAATGGAAATCATCCTGCCAAATATTGCAAGAATTCAGAAAACATTACATTTTTTACAACTACACGAAAACCTACTAAGGAGATATGGGAAGTGTTTGACTTAAATATAAACTTATTGGTATATTAAGCTCTCAACCAACATTGCCTAGTCACAATTATGATGTCAGAGTATCTGGAAAATAATATCATAGTTCAAATTCATTGCATGTTTGGAGATGAAAATTTCAGCATTCAATGGTACTGATGTCAAATAGATGTCAATCAAAAGGAAACTAGCATTAATTTGGGTAATCCATATATCTAGAAAGAATGTCACATTCTAAAACAAAGACTTGGTCACACACACTTTGTATAGTTCCCATTCTAAAAAAGAATAAGGACAATATTTTTTATATACTCCTGTTGTGTAACAGGTTACTTCTAGATTAAAACCCTTCCACCTTGGAGGGAAACCTCTTAAGCCACAAGATGTGAAGTGAAGGTGAAATCACAGGGTGTTTTAGGAAAGGACTCTTACCAGTAGGATGTTATAAAGGAATATTTAATTATTTAATCCAGCAGCATGGCTACTCTTGCAAAATTCACATTGAAAGGCCTAGCTAGGAAGGGAACAAATCCAAGGCCCTATATGAAGGGATCACATTCAGAGGCCTGTATGATTTGCATGGAATTCAGAAAGAATATGTTCTCTGTTTATGATAATGCTAGGTGAAGTGGATTTCTATGGTTAAGGCAACACATTACACACTCTCACTCACAACCCCTAAGGCAGATGTTGCACATGCCTTTAATTCCCAAGACAGAAGCAAGTAGAAGCAGAGGAAGAAGCAGAGCTCAGCAAGAATCGGTGCCAGACAGGAAGAGTGATGTCTGCGATGAATCAGAGTGTAGAACAGGCAAAGTGATGAATCAGCAGGGGAGTTAGCAGAATGAGTCAGAGTGAGGACATGCAGAACTCTGAAGATATAAAAGCAGGCTCTCAGCTAAGATAGTGGAACAGTCAGAAAGAAAGATAATATGCAGAGTTAGTTCAGAAGAAGGAGAATTAGTTTGGGAGAATCAGCTAACGGCAAGAGTGAATCTGAAGAGTGAGTCAGTCACAGAAGTTGCAGGAGTCAGCCATAGTCAACAGAGTTCATTCAGAAACACTCAGCTGGCTCAAAAGGACAGTTAATCCAGTCAGCTTGGAGAAGAGTTTGAGTCAGAATGAGTGAATTGAATTGTCCAACCAGAAAAGTCAAGTGAGTTCTGTACAGCTCTGTTTAGAAGGAGCTAGTCAGAGTGAGACAGTCAGCAATAAGTCTTTGAGGTTGAAGTGTTCTAGATTTAGTCTTGAAGATTAGATTGTATGGAGGCTAAAACCCTCCAAGGACTGTGATAGAATTAGCCAAAGAATAAAGTGTCTTTTTCCCTGAATCTATGTCTACAGGATATGCTCAGGTGATGTAAAAAACTTCCATCCTTCAGGGATTCTCTAGTAAGACAGAAAGCAAACAACCCAAAATAGCTTCAGTAAGTGCCAGAAACTGACCAAATTGTCTAGGTCCCTCCCTAACCAAGAATAGATAAACAGTAAGACTGCTGAGAGTCACTCTCCAACAGGAGAAGCCACAAAGAAGACTCTGAGAAAAGACAAGCTGCCTAGAAGAAGCAAAGACTAGCTATGCAACTGGAAAGTGGTAGATACCAGAAGAATTGGCTAGAAGAAACTGAAGACAAGCTTAGCAGCCTGTAAGAGGCTGAGATCAACTGAGCCATCTGAAAAGGACACTCTCTAATCTGTTGAGCTGCCTACAGGCTGTGCACTGAACTGTAGGCATCCTTCTTTTATGAGCTACAGTGACCTTTGGTGATAGAGCTGTTTTGAGTCATTTCTGTTCCTGTGAATAACACCTCACACAAACTCCTGTAAATAACCACAAATAAAATATATGTTTCATTGAGTTGGATTTTGTTAATATCTGTACTTTGGTATGTTGTAGATTCCATATCTTTGGTGAGGAGGCGTGTAGTGTGTGATAGATGTGTGAGGGATGGAGGAACCACAATAACTACCAACAGTAAAACAGATTTTTAAAGCAACTTGTTTGTTAACTTGATAATTGTCACAGCTCCACTATTTTAACCATACTTTTGATTGAAATACTCCTACATAAAAACCACAGGATAATTTATTATTAAGAAAAAAGAGTAAATATTCCTTACTGAGATATGTTTTAACACATTTTATTTTCTAAATAAAAATTAATTTACAAAATAGTAATCAGAACTCCAAGAAGGGTGTTAAAATCCTGTCTTTCTCTTCACTGGATATAAAATATTAAGCAGTATGTGCTTTACTTGTTTCTTGGTTTGATGAAATTCCATATCAACTTGATATTAGTATAGTAGCTCAGTTTTCCCAGTTTTTGTGTTTTGTTGTGTTTATTTCCAAACACTAACATGAGCTAAGATATTAGAAAATATATAAGTAATTCATACAATTACTTTCAATGTATATTTAGTGAGTACATTCCAGGTACTAAGCACCATGCTGTGTGGGTGTAATGCCATTCTCCATCTTATTCCTTTGATGCAGGCTCTCTCACTGAACCTAGAGATAGGCTAGTATCCAGCAAATCCAAGCATCTTCCTTTGTATTCTCCTCTGCACTACACTAGGACTACAATCACGTGCCTGGTCATATCTAGATTTTTATGACCAAGCTTGGGTCTTTACGCTTCTTACTCATTGAGGCACCACTCTGGCTCCTTCATACAGGCATTTTAATTTACTTGTTCTACTTTAACATAGATTTTATCTTAAATTTTAAAAATCACAGAATATTAGTCTATGCTAGTTGTTCTCAACCTGTGGGTCATGACTCCTTTGGAGGTTGAACAACCCATTCATAGGGGTCGCCTAAGACTATCTGAACATCACATATTTACATTATATTTCATAACAGTAGCAAAATTACAGTTATGAATAGTAACAAAAATAATTTTATGGTTGGGAGTCACCACAACATGAGGAATTGTATTAAAGGGTCTCATCATTAAGAAGGTTGAGAAACATTGGCCTCTACAGACACAGCAGCCTTCAGATAACACAAATCCTAATTTTTAGAAACTATTCTACAGAGGGACAAAATAACCACCTAATGTCATAATCCCATTTACTAGTGAATAAACCTAGTCACCTCAGCCTTGTGTAGGGGAAACATTCATTACATTTTAAGAATTTAAATGACATGTGTTATTAGTTTGCAATTCTGTCAGTAAGTTTCATTGCTAAGAATTAGATTTTATGGGATGCAGTAATATCCTGAAAACTTGGTTTTAGTATCCATTACTTCCTAGTACTCTGTATAGTGCAAATACTTATTTGTAATTTTGCTTAGTATTGATAATAAGCAATTAAAGTAAAAGAAAGTTTTCTAAATTTTCTACATTTTAGAACTTGAACATTAGTATATTCTTCAAAGAGAAAGAAAACTAGCATCTATCCCCACATATTTTCTTAACATGACAATAAATTGAGTATTTGATTTATTGGTTTGGCAGACTAATGACATTAAAAGTTTGCAACTACTCAGTTGTAAATTACAGTGATGCTTTTCAGATGTCAGACACTTCTACCTATTTCTATAATCCTCCTGTCATCAACACGTTCTCCATAACTGCTGCCTGCACTCCTGAATCCAACCTTGAAGATCTTTCTCTACTATTTGTTTTGGTAGCAATTATTAATTGATCATTTTTGACAAATAAAATAAATTACCTTCAATTTACCTTAGCTAGGTGATGGTTTTAACATTAAATTATTTATTTCTCCTTTGTTTCTATTTATTGTTTGTTTCAAAATATTAACTGATAATTCAACAATAAATTATGTTCCATTTTTGTGACCATTATTTTGAAAGAAATGTTAACATTATGTCCCAGATTCTTATAAAATATAATCCAAAGATTTTTTTTATAGTTCAGGTGGCATTTCTCAGATTCACTGAAACTTTCCAATAATTGAATAGTAGCTGCTTTGGAAAATGCATTTTTTAATCTCAAGTCATATTTAATAAGTAGATCATCTTATAGTACCATTTAAAATTTCCAGAGTTAGATATCAACATAGTTGCGTGACATTAAGCCATACTGACATTTTTAATATATGATTTTGTGTTAGTATTGAAATAGCTTAAATAATAGTTAATAAAACTCCAATACTAATTCCAAAATGAATAGGAGAAAAGAAAAAATTTCAAGCATTTTATTTCCACTCTTCTTTGTGTTTCATTATAATGTAATTATAAAGCAGTAATTAATCACTTCTCGCCAACAATGAGTGTATTATAATTATAGAGAATAATGCATTCTGCTAAACTGGTTGGATAATAACCAACAGAGCTTAACACAAACATTAGGGTAATAAAGACTATGAAAGTAAGTTGTGTTTTCTCAAAAGCTAAGACCAAGTAATTCAATATGAATATGCAAAGTACCTAATGTGATTCCTTGAATAGACATTAACATGGAGCAGAATTTGCTTAATGAAATTTCAGTTGGGTTTCTACTGGAATGATCTGTGTTTGGATTTTCCCACTGTGGATTATTGATATTGCTTAATAATTTTATTTTAGATGTATTTTAGTTAATACGATATCACAGACTAAAAGAAAAGAAGATTGTACATAAAATTGGATGTATTATGATTAAAAATGAATATGTAAAAGTCTAAACACAGATTTTATATAGCTTTTTTTTATATTTCCTAGCTAATGGAAAGTGATACAACTTTAGTTTCCTTCTGTCTGTCACATTTTTAAAGCAGCCAAGAAACAAACAAAAAAAAATGAACATTAGATCCTAACCCCTATCAACCATTTGCTATCTGTTTATCTATTTGCTATCTTGTACATATTGTACCCCATTAAAAATCGGAAGAGATGTGCCAGATGTTTATGTTTGGATAAAGTAGAGTAATTTGTAGGCTGAAACACAAAGTATTACCAGATACTAGATAGATAAAACATAGACGATAGGTGATTGATAAATAATAATAATAGATAGATAGATAGGTAGAGAGATGATAGATAGAGAGATGATAGCTATTTTACTCACCCACATCTTCTATATTTATACTCAGTAAATACTTTCCTGTATATTAGCCTAAGAATGAGTTCGTGGAAATTTGATAATTAGCAGAGATACTCCCTTTTATTCTAAAATTATTTCAATTAGTCATGAGCAAGCATAACTCCTAAACTTCTTTATGCCCTATTACACAGAATTTCAGTCAAATTTCCAAAAGTACTTAAGCAATTCTATAATTTCACTTAAAAATCAAATTTCATAAGATCTGTGTTAAAACAAATACAAAATATTTTTCAATCATCAATTCATTTGAGGTAAAGAATGTAAAATCCAGCTTTATTTTAAAATTTGAAAAGATGTATTTGCCTATTTGTGTGTGTGTGTGTGTGTGTGTGTGTGTGTGTGTGTGTGTGTGTGAACTTGCATTTATGTACCACATGTATGTAGGACCCACATGGGCCAGTCAGTGGCATCTGATCTCTTAGGACTGCAGTTACGTGTGGATGTGATCCAGATCTAAGTTCTTGGAACACTTTTGGAGCACCAAGTGCTTTCAACTGCTGGGCAGTCCCTCCAACCCTAACTTCAGTTTTTAAATGCTATTATTTTTTTACCTCACAAAGATTGGTCACAGGGAATGTGAAGGAACAAAATAATAAAAAGAGTAAATGTTAAAGCTAATTCCCTTATTATAATAGGAAATAATGAAATATTAAGTACTATATTTGAAAGGTGATTTACCTAAATATATAATGACTGAAAAAGCTATAAGTAGCATTGAAACATACATTATAAATGAAAATTCCAGGGTATTACTCTGATGTGAAGATTCAATTTTTTTGTAGCAGAGTCAAGGAATCAACATTAAGTGAATTATCACCTACCTTAAAGTTTGCTAAGTAACAGATAGTTAGTGATTTCTCTCACATATTTTAAGATTCTCCACAGAAGAAAATGTCCATCCTTATAAATTATGAAATAACTCATTGTTTCACAAGAAGAAATGATAGGAAGCATCTGAATCCTAATAGCGTATGACTTACTTTATTTTAAGCAACATGCTTTCCATTGCATTTATTTAAATACACATTCATTACCTGTGTAATGAATTATTCATAGTCTCTAATATTTGGATGCTAAGTCACCGGGGAGTGGCACTATTTATAACAGTCAGAAACTTTAGGAGGTGTGGCCTTGTTGGAGGAATTATGTCACTGGAGTTAGCATTGAGGTTTCAAAAGCCCATGCCAATCCTAGTCTCTCTCTCTTCCTCCCTCCTCATCTCTGTCTCTGTCTCTCTTTCTCCTTCTCTTCCTCTGCCTAAGGATCAGGATGTGGCTCTTAGCCATAGTTTCCCCACCAGCTTGTGTGCCACCATGCTCCCTGCCAGGATGATAATGAACTTAGCCTCTGTAACTGTAAGCAAGCCCCCAGTTAAGTACTTTCTCTTAAAGAGTTGCTTTGGTCATGGTATCTCTTCACAGCAATAGAACAATGACTAAGCCCTCATCTATAAAGAAATATTATCTAGCACTAATTCTTTGTGACAAACAACCTGTGTGTAAATAATCACATATAAAAATATGATTCCAACTCTCATTGCCTAAAATATAGTGAACAAAGACATGTGAGTGTTATACCTTCAGACAAATTTAGAATATTCAGGCAAGCAAAAGAACAATTGCTCTGGTGTTGATTCTAACTTTGATTTCTTCATCCCCAAACGTATGGTATCTTTAACTAAAATAATTCTGTTTAAAGCTATTGAATTCTGAATATGTTTAATCTCACATTTCCAGTTTGACATCTATGGCACTTCCATTTGTGAACTACAACCCCCAAAAGTATTGATTACCTCTTTTAGAGAAATGGATAAAGACTATTTTGATTTCCTCTCATCCAAATATTAAGCTGACAAATATATTTGCAGAGAGTAGAAACTATGGGCAAGCAAAATATAAATCAATATTTAAACTGAGATCTGGAATTGTGAGGAGAGACTAAGTAAGAACTTACGGTTTTGAAGGTACTTGAGGAAGAAAATAATTCTTTCTCATACTTCCTCCTAAAATACGTCTTTTGCCATTCATTTAAATATCTACTGAATACAAGTGTATTCCATTCCTATTGGCAGATAATTCATAGATACTGTATTAATAAGGGTTGTCTAGAACTAATTGAATAAATATATAGGTGTGTATATATGTATGTACATATGTAAAAAGTGGAATTATCAGAGTAGCTTAAAAGCTGTGGTCTAGTGGGTTCAACAATAGCTGTTTTCTGATATCGAGGCCAGGAATCAAGTAGTTGTTTAGTCCACATGGGTGGATATCCCAACTTATCTTCAGTATAAGTTGGAATCCCAAAGAAGTAGGCTCTAATGCCAGTGAAGGAATGGCTTAGCAGCTGGATATATGAACTTGCCAGTAAGCGTGAGTTCTTTAAAAAGCAAAGCTTCCTTTTCCATGTGCCACGAAAAAGGTGACCCAGATTTAGGGTGAGTCTTCTCACCTGAAATATCCAATCAAGGAAAATCACCCACAGGAGTATCCAGCTGCTAGGATTTTAGTTAACTCCAGATGTAGTCAGGTTGAAAATCCAAGCTTAGCCATCACAAGTACACCCCTTGTTAACACACCACACAATTGTATCTCTGTCAATCATTTTTAATTTCAAATAAAAACAATAACTATGTCATAATAATGTCTAATATGATAGAAATACCCCATGTAAAATCACAAATACATTATATATTTAACCAGATCGTAAGTATGCCAATCACAATGCCATTATCCCACATAAAAATGCCAATACATTCTGTATTTTAGAATAGGTTGCAATGTTTCTTAGGGACATTTTTTTTAGTATCTCATGACTAGGATTTGATAACAAATGATATTGCGTCAATTGATCTTTCACCACATGATAAAGAAATAGATGCAAGAAAATTCATTTTGAACAAACACATTTTAAACAAAATTGTGCAGAAATTGCTATCAGGCTTGTAGGATATTGCTGTGACAAAACTGACCATGCTGCCTTTGAGAAGATTCTAGAAGTACTTTGGAAATTGGGGCTAGAAAAGCCAGGGAGTGTTGGAAGAACTTTGGGCTGACCTATCAGAGCTTGGAAGATAAAACTGAGAACAGATGGCAAAGGCCTGACTTGTGAAGTTCAGAGAGAAGTTTAAAGACTCTTCCAGGGGATATTTGCTAGTGTGAATTAAGTATCTGTGGTTCTGGTCAATTATGGCTGGAGAATTAGCCCTGATTATCAAGAGATCAGCATCATTAATGTGAAGTCTTTCCTTAACTGGGACAATTGTTGCTGATTAACTGAAGCTGAGAAATTATCAGTGATTAACAGGAAACCAGCCATCAGAGCCTTTCTTCTTCGGGCAGCATATAGGAGCAGGTACAGAGACCCACGGCCAGATATTAGCCAAGAAAGCATCTAAATAAGAGGTTTTCATTTGGTCCCTTCCCTCAGAGCTCAGGGAACCCCTTGAAAGAGAGGGAGAAAATATTGTAGGAGCCAGAGGGGATCCAGAAAACGAAGTGAACATAGCCAACCGCATCAACTAAGAGGATCTCAAATGAGCTAACAGAGATTCAGAGGGCAAACATGGAACCTGCTTGGGTCTGTGCCAGGTCCTCTGAATATATGTTAGGGCTATTAGCTTGCTGTTTTTGTGGGAGTCCTGAAAATGATTGTGGGGGTATCTCTGACTCTTCTGCCTGCTCTTGGGATCCTTTTCTTCTCTACTGGGTTGCCTTGTCCAGCCTTGATGTGAGAATTTGTACATTGTCTTGCCATACCTTTTTGTGTATGGCCTGCTCTTTACTGAAGGAAAATGGAGGGGGAGTGGATCTGGTGGAGAGAGGAGGTAGGGTGGTTGGAAAGAATGGAGGGAGAGGAAACTGTGTTCAGTATGTATTGTATGGAGACTTTATTTTCAATCAAAGGAGAAAAAAAAAAAAAAGAGGAGACCAGCATTATTGATGCAGACTCTTTCAGGTGGTGTTTCCTTAGGCTCAGCAAAAAAAAATGCCATGTTCTTGAAGCATCAAAGTTGTACCTTGTGCTGACTGCTGAATTCGGTCATGTGTAAGAGTCTCCTAGGTGGTACTTGGTTTGAAGGCATTAAAAAGATTATGTAGAACAGCTGAGGCTTGGCACTATGAGTAGACAGGAGAGGCCTTTGTTAAAGCCTCTGCCTCATAGCAGTTGAATCCCCAGGATGGAAGGGGTCATGTAGAGAAGTTGAGGATTGACACTATAAAAACGGCCATGGTGTCTGGTGGTGATGGCACGTACCTTTAATCCCAGAGCTCAGGAGGCAGATGCAGGTGGATGTCTGTGAGTTCGAAACCAGCCTGGCCTACAGAGTGAGTTCCAGGAGAGCCAGTTACAACAGAGAAACCCTGCCTCAAAAAACAATACAAAACAAAGGAAGGCAAGGTGAGGCTAATGTAAAAGTGTAGCCCAGCTGCATCAGGAGACTCCAGCTTTTGGATGACACCAGCATCATGTGGTTGCTGCCAAGGACAGTAGCAGCCATGGAGCGGATTGAGTCTGAGCCTATGAAACAATTATATAGTGTGGAGGAGCTCAAAAGATGATGAGTGAAGCACAGAAGTCTGTCACTGTGCTTTTTTTACACTGTTGGACATTAGTTTTGCTTTGATCTGACTGATATTTTGTCCTGGAGATTCCATCTTGGAATAAGAACACATTTAATTAATTTTTATTTAGTGGGAGGCCATAGTTGAGAGACTTTAAAAACTGGGAAGGAGTCTTTGAATTTTTAAAGTGATCATGAATATTTTTAAAAGATTTTGGAGTTTTAAGTACTTGAACTTTTAAATACTATGGGATTTTTAAAAGTTGGAGTGTTTTATATCGTGATGTCTCACCGATGTGTGATCTTGGTGACGAACAAAAATGGAAAGTCTATGGCTTAACAGTGAGCTCTTTGTCTTTCTGGGGACAAGGGATCAACTATATAGGGTAGTTTTTATGTCAACTTAACAAATGTTATAGTAATCTGAGTGGAGGGATCCTCAATTGAGAAAATTCCTTCATTAGATCTGGCTGTAGACAAGCTGTAGGGCATTTTGTTAACTAGACCCTAGTTCATTGCAGGTGGTACCACCTCTAGACTTGTAGTCCTTGGTTCTACAAGAAAGCAAACTAAAGATAAGACAATAAACCAAACAAACTATAAGATAAAAAAATAACCTATGAGGAGCAAGCTAGTGAGCAGCGTTCCTCCATGCCCTCTGCATCAGCCCCTACATCCGTGTCCGTGTCCTGTTTGAGTTCTTACTTTGTCTTCCCTCAACAGACTATGAGCCAGTATATATAAGCCAAATAAATTCTTTCCTCTCTAGACTGTTTTTGGTCGTGGTTTTTCATCACAGCAACAGGAGCCCCAAGAAAAATACTAATGTGCAACTGGTGTTCCCTTTTGTTTTTGATTAAAGTGCTACAGTTGTTTTCACAGCAAAGTGCAGTCTGGTTCTTCTATATGTGTTTATTTGATGTGAACTTGGATTAAGGCTATGGACATAAATTAGAGAATGGATATGCTCTGTGTCTCACAAACACAGCCAGGCCTATTATTTCCCAAGGCTGAGGTGATATTTTGGTTTTTGTTTATTTGATGAATTAATTACCCCCAAAAGATTCTTATATATTTGGAGGATAGTAATGATATCTCTTGGGTCTGTCTTTATAGCTCCAGAAGGTTTAATATTTTGATAAAAGTATTTCAAATGATATGTTTTAATCAAATGTCAAAATTTTATCTTATTTTTAACACATCTATGAGGTAGACTTAATGAAGATATGTGTTTTTTAGCTATCATCTCTGATTTCATTTATCTATTTACCCATTTATTTATCCATTTCTGTCATTTAAACACCATGTTACTCATCTTACTTTTACTGTACCAAAGTAGCTGAGAGAGTCAATTTTAAAAGACATAAAATTCATATTTTCTCATGTTGCTTAGATTTCATTCCATAGTGAGTTGGCCTTATCTTTTCTGGGCTTATAACAAGAAAATCAATCACATTGGTTCTGCATTGCATGCTAGAAAAAGCTGTTCATCCCACATCAGCCAAGAAGCAGAAAGAGGAAGTGGGAAGGGCCAGGCCCTAATGTCCTCTTCAAAGTCATGTTTACAGTGGCCTAACATCTTGCCAAATGGTACCTTCTCTTGAAGGTTCTGCTACCTCTAAATAACACTACTAACTGAGAGAAACATAAGGTTAGTGAAAAGGACAACAACAATCTAAGACATTAAAATGGAATTCAGTCAGGCAATATTAAAGAGAACACAAGCTTAAAATGAATATATAACTGAAAAACACAATAGCCCCATGAGGAAACTCAAAGGAATGCCTTACAAGTAGGATAAATCAAGCTAGAAGACCTCAGTGATGAAATAGAGGACTTAGACCGAATAAGCAAGGAACATAAAATTTTTAAAAAAAATAGGAAAGCAACACATAGGAAGTATAGGGCATCATGTAAAAACGTAAACCTTCTAATTGGAGACATAGATAAGAGAAAAGAACTCCAAACAATGGCATAGACCAGATCTTCAACAAGATCATAAAAGAAAACTTTCCCACACTGAGGAAGGACAGACATATTCATCAAAATACAAGAAGCATACAAAACATCTAATAGACAATACCAGAAAAGAAAATCTCCAGGGCATAGTTAAAATACTAAGTATGCATAACAAATAAAATATATTGAAAACTGCTAGAGAAAAAAATTTAAGTCCCATAAAAAAAGAAAATGCACCATAATAACAGCTGTCTTCTCAATGTAAACTTATAAAGCCACAAGAACCCAGAGCAATGCATTCCAAGTCCTGAAAGAATATGAGAGCCAACCTAAACTAATAGACTCAGTAAAATTATCTTTTATGATTGAGGGAGAAAGAAAAAGTTTCTATGACATAAACAGCCTAAAACAATTAATAGCAAACAAATCAAATGTAAAAAAAAAAAAAAAAAAAAAAAAAAAAAAAAAAAAAAAAAAAAAAAAACCAGAAGAATTATTTCATGCCAAAGATAGGAATGAGCTTATTAGAGAAACTGTAGAAAGGCATACAAAAAGCCATTATTCTTAAAACATAAAACACCACTGAGAACACAAATAACATAACCAATAATCAACAACAAGAATACTACAAATCACACACACATTTCAGTAACAACTGAATTATCTTTAATTATCAATGGCCTAAATTCTCTAATGAAAAGACACCAGCTGATCAAATGATTCAAAGAATAAAATCCATCTATCTACTATCTCCAAAACACACATCTTAAGCTTAAAGATAAATACCACTTTAGAGAAAAAGGATGGACAAAATTATTTTAATAAAATGGGACCAAAAAGCAAGCAGGCATCACTATCCTAATATCTGACAAAAGAGACTTCAAACTAAATCTAATTAAAAGAGATAAAGAGAGGTGCTTCTGTCCTAAACATACGTGGAGCAAATTCAGGGACAACCAATTTATAAAAATTTACTCCTGAAATTAGACAGTGATTAAGATCATTTTACAAGTAGTAAACTACTAATAGGTGGTTTTAACATCACATTTTCTCCATTAGACAAGTTATCTGGACAAAAATTAGAGAAACATCAGAATTGATAACATATGCTAAAAGAACCTAACAGATATTTACAGAATATTATCCAAACACCAAAGAATATACAGTACACGCAGAAGCACATGGAAATTTTTAAAAAATAAACCACATTCTGGGACACAACACAAATCTTTACAAACTCAAAAAGACTAGAATCACTCCCAAAGACAATGTAAATTGTTTGCAAAAATCAAACAAAAAAGCAGAAACCTCTAGAAAATACACAAACTCATGGTGATTAAACAAGTAAATGAAAATGAAAACAGCACAACAAACCCTTGGGGATACAATGAAAGAAGCTCTATCAGGGAAATGTGTAGTGCTAAGTGCGTACATTGAAAATCAGAAAGATCACAAATAAAGGGTCTAATGATGCAACTCAAAAAGTTGTGAAAACGAGAGCAAAGCAAATCCAAACCTTTTCAGTGGCAAATATGTACATACACACATATACTTATTTGGTTTGCTCTTGCTTTCTCCATTTTTTGAGCTGCAAGATTACACCCTTTATTTGTAATCTTTCTGATTTTCAATATATATTTTATGTACATTGTACAATATACATGGAATGTACAGTGTGTGTGCGTGTGTGTGTGTGTGTGTATGTGTGTGAGTTGATTCTTTAAGAAGGTAAAAGAAATTGTCAGATCCCTGGCCCAACTAACCAAAAGAAACTGAGCACCCAACTTAACCAAAACAAAAAACAAAGCAGCACAAAATACAACAAAAGCCTTCAGAATATTAGGGGGAATATTTTAAAAACCTGTATGCCATTAAGCTCAAAAATCTAGAGCAAAAGATGATTTTCTTGATTCAGCCAAACTGCCAAAAGTAAAGCAAGACATGAACAACCTAAACAGACCCATAACAAAAGAAGAGATTGAGATAGTAATAAAAAGCTTTAAAAAATTTAAGGGTCAGGATGAGATAGAGTCACAGTAGAATTCTACCATATATATATATATATAATTATAGCCAGTCATTCTTAGGGTAATGAAATAAACAGAAACAGAAGGAGAAGTCCAAAACTCCTTCTTTGAGCCAGTATCACTGTATACCCAAATAAGAAGCTGGCTTTACTCCTGAAATGTAGCAATGGTCAAAATACACAAATCAATAAATGTAATAATGAACCATATAAATTTACTTAAAAACAGCAAAAAAATCACATGATCATTTCAATAAATGAAGAAAATGCCTTTGACAAAATTCAACATGCCTTCATTATAAAAGTCCAAGGACTGTAGGACTAGAGGGAATGTACCTCAACATAATAAAATCTCTAAATAAGAAACGCAGTCAACATCATTCTACAAGAGAAAAGATTGATGCAATCCTGGTGAAGTCGAGAATGAGATACAAATGCCCACTCTCCCCGCTACTTTACAACATTGTACTTGAAGTACCAGCTGAAACAAAAAGGCAATAGAAAGAAATTAAAGGGATGCAAGTAGGAAAAGAAGTCAAATGATCCCTATTGGCAGATCCTATCCATCAGACATCCCAAATATTCTATATCAGAAAACTTCCAGAAATGATAAATGCAGTAATGTGATAGAACACAGAATCAACTTAAATTAATAGTTTTTCCATACACCACGGTCAAGTATATAGAGAGGGAGATCATGGACACACTTCCATTCACAATAGCCACGCACACACACAAAAAAGGAGTGTTTAGGAATAAATCTAACCAAGATAGTGAAGGACCTCTATAATGAAAACTTTAAACCTCTGAAGAGAGAGATAGTGAAATATACTAGAAATTTAAAGGAAATCACTAACTAACATTGTGGAAAATTAGCATTTTAGCAAATGGTTTTTCAGATTCGATGCAATCCTAAGCAAATCCCCATCTCATCCTTCTTAAAAATAGACTAAAATATTCTAAATCCACGTGAAGCTACAAAAACGCCAGAGAGCCAAAAGTACCGTGAGCAAAAAGAAACAAAGGCAAACAACAAAGTAAAATGCAGGAGGGCCTGCAATTCCAGATCCTAAGATGTGTTACAGGGCCTCAGTAGTAAATACAATGTGATACTGTCTCAAAAAATAGACATTTAGACTAATGAATAGAATTGAAGCCCCAAAGATGAGCATGCGGAGCTTCAGACACTTAATTTTTCACAAAGATGCCAAGGACATAAGCTGGACAAAAGAAATTATCTTTCACAAATGATGCTGGGAAAGGTGGATATGCCCATGAGGAAGAATAGAATTGGACCCATATCTGTCAGCATACAAAAACATTAACTACAAGTTGTTCAAAGAGCTAATCTTCAAACCTGAAACACGGAAACTGCTAGTAGAAAACATGGGTAATACAATACACAATATAGGTGTAAGAAGAACGTTTTGAATAGTACTTTATTTGTCCATTTTGTCCAAATTGACAAGTTGGACTTCTGCACAACTAGAGAAACAATCACCTGGGTGAAGTATAAGCCCACAGAACGAGAGAGAATCTTTGCCAGATATGCATCGAATAGAAGATTAAGATCCAGAATATACAATGAACACAAATAGCAAAGTTTTCAAAAACACAAATGACCCATCCGAAAAATGGGCTTTGTAACTTAATAGAGAGTTCCCAAAAGAAGAAAGAAAATGGCTGCGAAATATCTTGGAAAATATTCACCACCCCTAAGGACTAAGAAAATGCAAGTCAAAACTTAAATAACTTTGAGATTTTATCTTACCGCAGTCAGAATAGCAAAACTCAACAAAACAATTGACAACACATGCTGGAGAGGGTACTGGCAAAGGGGAATTCTTACTCATAGTTGAAGAGACAGCAAACTCTAAGAATCAGTGTGGAGAATTCCCAAAAAGCTAAAAATAAATCCACCATATGTCCCAACTATACCACTCCTTGGCAAATGCTCTTAGGACTGAAGACTCTACTTAATAGATACTTCCTAAGCTATGTTCACTGCTGTTTTAGTCACAATAGCTAAGAAATGGAACTAACCTGCGTACCTACTACCTACAAACTGATAATGAAAATGTGGTACATATATACTATTGGATTTTTTTCTTTCTTGTTTTATTGTTTTTATTTATTTTTTTTTTTTTGGTTTTTCAAGACAAGGTTTCTTTGTTTCAACTCTGACTGTCCTGGAACTCACTCTGTAGACCAGGCTGGCTTCGAACTCACAGAGATATGCCTGCCTCTGCCTCCTGAGTACTGGGATTAAAGGTATGCACCACCACTGCCCAGCTACCATTGAATATTTTGAACTGAAAAGAAAAATGAAATCATTAACTTTGCAGGCGATAAAGCACATTTATTGCAAGTAAATATTTTCATGAAGTAAAAGTTAAGGTCAAGCACAAAGGATTTTTTTCATGGTCTTCAGCCTGCAACTTATTTCAAGTGCTTTGGAACATCTGATTTAGCAGATGTTTAATTAAACACTGAAAAAGCTCATATGTGAATAGTTAGTTCACACAGGCTTTTATGAATATGGAAGTTATCAAGAAGTTCTAGGCTTCCCCTGTGGCTGGAACAAAAGTATATATAAAAAAAAAAATCACAAGATCATTTACTGCCACTCAGCGATGAGAGAAAAGTGATATGGATGGTTGGTAAGACATGGCACAGTGTTTCTGAGTTGCAAAACAGAGCTACAGTAGTGGACTTGATGAGAATGAAGTCAGACTGTTAGTAGCTGGGATGTTTGAGTTACCATGGTTCTACAGTGAAATGAGTTGAATTTCCTAGAGATCATGGTACTCAGTATTCACCAGAAGGACCATCAGGATGACTATACCAGAAAGAAGAGGTGTTGATGGAGACATCCAGACACACACAGGGTAGGACTGCAATTGCATGTGAAAAGGTACCCTTGTCCAATCTGAGATTCTGAGGACCCCTGTCTCCTTATACTTTTGGGGCATTTTGATGAGAAGTAGTGGACCCTGTAAAAAAATTGGAAAAGGAACAGAGAGTTGAGAAAAGATGGGAAAAGATAGAATAGAAACAAATGTAATGTTCAATCACACCTACACACACACACACACACACACACACACACACACACACACAAAATATCATAAATGTCATAATTGAACCCCAAATCATTAATTTTGTATGCTAAGAATATTAATTTAAAAATAATCAAATAAACTAAGAACATAAGTGCTTACAAAAATTGGTTATGAAGCATGAAATAACCTAAATTGTTGGAGTTGAATAATATGTGATAAACTTTTTCCCACATTTTAAAATGTGTTGGGAGTTCTATAAATGAGCAGGTCATCTAAAGTAAAAAGTTATTTCTCCATAGTACTGTGGCTGTATTTGGTAATCATTAACTAAATGTCTTGGAAAGACTCAGCTAAATTCTACGGTCATTGTATATGAAGCACAGGAGTGTAAGTGAAGTCAATTAGTGCTCTAGAAAGAATATTCCCCCAGAAGATAATGAGATTTTATGCAAATTCATTAGTTCAATGAATATACCCTGAAAAGTTGGTTTGTAGGAGTGCTGCTGTAAGGTATTTGAATTCTGTCCCCAGATGGCTAGGACTGAATAAAAACCAACCCAGGAATTAAATTGCAGGAAGCTGTCTGACTCATATATTACAGAGATTATCCTGAAACTCCTAAGAAAAGTAGGGTAGAGGGAGAAAGGGGGAAGGAAGGAAAGGAGGGATGAAGGAAGGAAGAAAAGAAGGAAGAAAGAGAAGACAAAAGGGAATAAAACTATTTATGAACTAATTTATTTAGGTTGAGCTTTTTCTAAAATGATGTAGATAGACTTTTCCTATCACTCCTTTTAAGTACAATTGAGCACTCTGACCACTATATGTAAATTAAATTAAATTACACAGAAAGTTGAAAATATCCAAAGCTAAGAGAATAGACTCACTGCTGAAAAAAAGTATAGAATTAGTAACTTGAAAAGTAGAGCCATCTGAATATTACCCAATGGAACATAACATTCATTGTCTCAAAAATAAATAAATAAAAGTGGCTGAGGATGTAGACCACTTGGTAGAGCACCTGCCTCACAAGCCCAAGGTCTTGGGTTCCATCTTAGTACCACAAAACCTGACTGTGGGGATATGCACCTGTAATCCCAGAATTTAAGGAGGGGTAGTCAGGCAGATTGAGAGTTCAAGATCATCCTTGACCAGATTGGGATTTTGAGTCCATCCTGGATGATACAAAATAAATTCCTTGTAATCCTGATTTATGGTAAGAAACATAGTAAACATAAGAACAACATCAGACACAACTAGAGAAAAATATCGCATTATGTATAGAAGAAAAATCTATGAAAAACACTGAAATCTGTAATTAAAACTCTTCTAGAACAAGAAAATGTCATGGTATTTTACCAGTCCATGGGGGAAAGAATTGTGAAAACATCCTTCTGAAAAGAAAAACAAGCCCGAACTTTTACACCATTACAAATTCGGCATACAATTACAAATTTAACATACAATTATGAATGTGGCACTAGTAGCGCTATGCTAAAACAATGAACGAACAAACTTTTCTAAAGAAAAGAAAAGAGAGGGAAGGTGGAACATTCTAAGGAAGAAAGAACTTGACAAGCAAAGGTGTGGATAAACATAGAGGGCTTCCCTCTTCCTGTTGCAAACTGAACAACAGTAAAAATCCAACAGTGTGTAATGTGATTTAAAATATTCAGAGAGGAAACATTTAATTCAAATACATTATAAAAAGCATTGGTTGTAGGAATATTATAGGAAGTCACATGGAGAGAATTATAATGAGAAGTCATTTAAATGAGTGTCATGCATTGCCTTTAGTGTTATAAAGTTCACTAAATCTGGTTCTCAGTTGCATGATAAGAAATATACAGTGTGGTAAGGAAGCTCGGAAATAGGCTTGCCTGTTCAATCTTACGTAGTAAATTCTTGAATTAGTAATTGGACAACTGATCAATCAGGTTTGTCCTTTGAGGCGTAGAGGCAATGGTCTAGAATGTACTGAAACTTTCAGGATATCTTGAGTGTTTCAAATGGTTAAATAAAATCCCCCATCTTTCAAAAATGTATTTGATTACTCAAATTACATCTTTGTGTCTCAAGTATACAAAAATGGCTCTATCTTTCTGCTTTTAATCTGTAGCTAACTATGAGGAGAATGTTAAGTAGACTTACTTGTCTCGGATTGCATAATTATCTTTAAGACTCAATGTAATTTAGAGCTAGTGTATCATACTAACTTTTCTGTATGTTTATTTGAATTACATTGAGAATGACTTGTGGGTAGAATTTGAGTTTCTAGGATTCAGAGTTCCTGTCATTTCTCTGTGTAAATCATGTGGTATGTCTGTCAGGCTATAGGTTCAGAAATATATACATATGACTTAAAATGTAATATATAGATACATTTACTTAGTTATGTAATATAGATAATAATAATAAATAAATGTTTATATATACATGTTTCACAATTTATGATGGATTTGTTTTCTGATAAACTCATTATAAGCTGAATATATTATAGCTAGAAAATATATTGGCTACACCTAACCTAGCAAACAGCATAGTTTAATAACAGTGTAATGCAGAGAGTCATTGCTGAGCCTTAAGATCACATGGCTATGTGGGAGCTAAAGCTTGCTGTAGCCAGCAGCACAGGGGAGTACTGTACTGAATCTCTTTAGCTTGGGGGAACAATCAGAATGAAAGCTTTAATATTCCATTTAAAAGATATGTTGCATCTGTTCTATTTTGAAATGAACTATCGTAAGTTGAAGCATCATATCAAAGAGTGTCAGTATTAGCATTCATGAGAAAATGAGAAATCTGGGTAAGCAGAAACAAGGCTGTCTCTGAATCCAATACACAGTGCAGCACCACCCCCTTCCCAAGAAGGAGTGATAGGAAAGTCAGGTGAACCTGGAATGTCATGAACATGTACAGCAGCAATTCCCAGAGTAAACCGAACACCACCCATGTTCATGCCTATTGATTTGATATAGCAAGGCATCTGGAACACCTTGGGACTTCTATTGTGGAACAAATACATGCAAAATAATACATACACAGAGACACACAGAGATACACGAAGACACACAGGCACAAGTGCGCACACACACACACACACACACACACACACACACACTCATGGTCACAAGATATCAGAATCTGAAACAAGAGGCAGAGGTAGGTAGAGCAATCTCGGTGGCAGGATCTGAAACTCCAACTCGAGTCCATCAAAGTGAATCAGCAGAGCAGCAGCAGCCGTGTGAATGCGGACTGCAGGCTGCAGCAATTTCTATGACTTTCTATCCTATGCATTTAGAGCCTCTTTATCTCACATGGAAGGCCTCTATTCCACGTGAAGGGCTGTGCCAGAGTTAAGTCAGGGACGACAGAATGTCCTCACTTTAGTCCTCTCAAAATCACTCGGCAAGAATATTTAAAGCATAAAATATTTTTAAGCAGCTACCTTAGTCTGTAAGTCAATAACTAGGCCAAGCTAAAGGTGAATGAGCTCATTATCTTTATGTTGCTGAGATACAATTCCAGAGGGGAAAAAGACTGTTTAACTGAAGGAAGGAAGGCTTATTTTAACTCAAGGTTTCAGATTTGCTCCATTAGTTTGGTCCAAAGGTAAGTCACAATATTACGGCTTTGAAATTATGTGGCGGGGAAGGTGGCTCACTTCCTGTTGGCCAAGGAGAGAGAGGACTATAGGTAAAGAAGATGGGGTAAGGGAATGGGGAGGGGGAAAATGAGGAGGAGAATAGAAGAAAAGGGAAAAGTCTGGAGGCATGATTCCCCCCTTTAAGTCACATCGCTATTGACCTCCTCTCAAATAGGTGCTACCTCTCAATTATCTTCAATTTACTAACTCAAAAAGATAGCATTCTCATGACCCAGGCCTTTCTCAATAGCACTAGAGAACAAACTCTCATCTCATAAGACTTTGAGGGAAGCACTTCATATTCAAATCATAACAGTCCATGCATTCTGCATGGTAGCTCCTCAGCCAGATAACTCTCTCTCATCTGAAGACACCCCTTGCACCTCACAGTGATGTATAAAATACCGTAAAGTAGCTATGGACAGTGCATTTCAGTAGATGAAGTTTAACACATCGTAATTCTTCACAAACAAATTTCATGAATCAAAATATCTACACGATAAACTTTCCAGGCATAAGAATTCTTTCAAAATTATATGCACAGTAATATACGGATCATCTGCACTGTCTAACCACTTGGATTCTGCTTGCAAGTCTCATTTTAAGCTTAGTGAGTGCCATCCTCATAAAGAGAAAAACCATGGATGAAGCCACCTGTCTCCCCTTTCCCTTGCTTTCCTGACAATATTCCTTGTACCTTCCAAATTTTATAAATATAAGATAAAAATACGTACTCATAATGATGTCTCAAATCTAGTTGAGTTTTGTTCTTTCCTTCCTTAGTCGTTGTTACTATAAGGATATAAAAATGTTATTGGTTAGTTAGGCCATTTACATAGACATACTAGAAATCATGTGATAGAGTTAACACAACCAATGTGCGAAGCCTGGCCTATTTGTGGGTGTGATTTCAATGATTGTGCAATGGTCTACTCAAATCTATTCAATCATTTATTCACTGACTTGCAAGAAAATAGAGTAGGTTGTAGAGATATGCCTGACACTCTCATTAGTCATTGGAAGTGAATTAAGCTTATATTTAAAAACAGTCATAATGGGAGGAATCAATGAAAAGATCAAAATCTTAGAATGAATTTTCAGGACCTTATTCATCTTTGCTCATTCGGATGACAGCATGAGCTGTAATTATAATTGTCTAGTAAATGTGCTGTAAGTAATTGGTAAAAATGTCTGCAGACTAGACCGATCCTAACAAAATCTATGAAAGGACATTTTATTTTCCTTATAATCATAGTAGAAGTTATGAAATTCTTAATATATTTGGCAGATTATACCTAATTACTTTTTCCCATCTCCTTTCTTCCCAAAACTGTTTTTGACTATATATATATATATATATATATATATATATATATATATATATATATATATATATATTTCCATCATAGCTAGAGTGCATGAAAACTTCTCGTTCTGAGGAAGCTACTGTAAAACAGAAAAAAAAATTTACCTGTACCAAACTAAAGAAATAAAATCTTAATGATGTAACTTAAAGAGAAATCACCCAGATAGAATCAATATTGTCACAGGAATAGACTCAAAGTTTGCCAAACCACATCTTTATGCATTCATGGAATCAACTGAATCGTTCCTAAAGTTTGAGTATTTTATATGGTGTTTGTCTTTGGATTTAGCTGACAGAGTAGAAAGACAGACAGAACATGGACAGAATACTTGTTAACATGTAAGTTTAGATCTTTGCTCATGTAATCTGGAATAATATAATTACAAGTCCACATATTCACATTTCTAAATAGAAGATACTCTGCCTTTTCATTTTATTTTAATCTACTTCCTTGCCTCATGTTAGCCTAAACTTAAATACAGTAACACCCTGGAAATAAGCAATGATTGCATGATTGTTAATCAATTTATACATTTACATTACTTTTCACATAAACAAACAGGCACACAAAAATCCTTGAGGAATGAGCACAGATAGTGCATGGTTTATCCACTCGCTGTTCACTGGCTAAGTCTTATATGATGCCTAATTGATAAGCATCCCTGATGAAAATCTATAGCTAGCAGCAGTGTAAGTTCCACAGGCACATTTTTTTCTACTTTGTATTTTACATTTTAATACAAATTACCTGGTCCCCTGGCTCTTACATTCTTTCTGCCTCCTCTTCCATGATATTCCCTGAACTTTCAGTGCAGGAGTCATACTGTAGATGTGTGAATTGGAGTTGGACCTGCCCAATCATGTGTTCTCTGTATTTTGACAAGATGTGGTTTTCTGATATGTGTCCCTCTGTTGCAGAAAGAAGTTAATTTCATGAGGATTGAAAGCTATGATCATCTGTGGATAATAATAATAGATATTTAGAATGCAGTTAAAATCATAGTAATTTAGTGCAGTTGTGCTAGTAGGTTCTCCCATAAGGTCCATGACCTCAGCTGCCCTGGATAGTTGGCTGGGATTACAGTACCAAGCGTGGTTTCCCTCCTGCTCAGCAAACCTACATCAAATTAGAGAGCTGCTCATTATCCCCAAAAAATGAGATTCTGTCTCCCAGAAATGACAGGAGAGCTTCACCCAACAATATGTCTATCTACAAAATCTGCAAATAGTGAAACACCAATGAACATGCTAACATAAAACAGGAATTTCATGGGGAAACTAAGGAAATTTGAGAGTAGGAGAAATATTTCTCCCCAGGAATGAGACCCCTATTGTTTATTCAGTAACAAGTGTTCAGCCTTGAAATCATATATATGCAAATAACACTAAACAGACTGAGCAGGTTATATTAATATATTTATGGATTTAGCTATATATATATATAAGTATATATATTTATGTATTAGTTTTTACAAAGCCAATGCAAAGCCCAGGCAATGACTTCATTGAGACACAAACTGCTTGAAAAACTGAGTTCTTACTCCTAGTGTATTTTGATTCCACACAGATAACACCCCTAAAAAAAGACAATCGTGTATTTTCAAATGATGAAAGCAACCCTAACCTCAAAGCCCTATATATTACTGCTTTTATACATGTTATTTAGGTATTGTCCTATGGACTCTTTTTATTCTGTGGCTAGATGAAAATCTTATCGACAATTAAATGTATAAATCCACAAATAAATCAAAGCAGAATAGTAGTGTTAAAATATAATTTTTCATATGGAAAAGGAGTATATGGTGGTGATTATGATATACCTGAGCAGAAATAGTTGAATCCTTGAATGTCTTACTCAAAAGGTCAGAGACAATGGAAAGAGTGCTCAGCCAGCAGAGCCCTGAATTAGCCCTTCAGAGCAGGGTACAAGTGAATGAGTCTGGTACTTGGAGCTGTGAGAGCTGATTGTATGTCTAGATCTGAAACAGGTGATCCTAACCTGTGCTTATTGTCACTTATATACTGTTCAACTAAAGTGGTAATGGAGTCTGCCATTCAACAAGTTCTAGAAGCCTGTTACTTTGTAGGAACCTCATTAATCATCCCTACCCTCATTATCATTCACATATGCAGATAAATGGACACACCCTGCTCACAGACACATTCATTTAGGAAACCAAACAGTAGATGTTTTTAAAAAGAGAAGAAACATGGTGTCATATAAAGAGTAAGAAAAGGTATGGCTAGCTTTGGAAGAAACAGAAATGATTGAAGGACGTTTAAGTTAAACCGTCCCTATAATATCTGCATTTGAATAAACATAATATAGTACTACATAAAAGGAAGAACTTTGAGCTGTGTGAAATTTAAGGTGAGTTGTCCTACACAAAAGAAAGCAAGGAATAATTTCCTAGTTAAAAAAGGCATAAATATTCGTGCTCTGTAATGAAAATAAAGAAATCACTAAATTAGAAGAAAGTTAATAGACATATACAAATTAAATTGATAGCGCATTGTAGATAGAAGAGCAAGCATAGAAAATACCAAGACAAAGGGTTGCCACGGAGTAGACAAATCAAGGACAAAGAAAGGTCATCACATGATAAATCAAGGCTGAAAATGTTACTTTTCCTTATGAGCTGTGCAGCAACATTCAATGTTTTAAAGGCACTCAGTGGTGGGAGAGATGACTCGGCAGCTAAAAGCACTTCTGGCTCTTATAGAGGACCAGCTGGTTTCCCAGCACCCACATGGTGGGTCACAACCATATGTAAACACAGCTTCTCCCTTGGTCTTCCCAGTCACTAGGCATCCTTATAGAGCAGCCATTTGTACAAAAAATAAAAATGAATAACTCTTTTTAAAATGCACTGTATTTCTTTTTAAGCAGTTCATTTACAAAGTATAACATTTATCTAAACGTGTTTATGTTATATAACATAGCAAATATTTGAGAGATAAAACAATTGAAGGCACAGTTGATCTCTAACATGACTTCGAGTTTGTATCATTTTTTTCTGTTATTTTAGTACCATTTCAGCATTGTCTTGGATTAAAAGTGTTATGACCCAGTTAAATAACAAAATTTTTATTAATGGTTTGTAGTAGACACCATTATTATTGTGTTGACTGAATAACTTTCTTTATTTTTTTCACACCGTTATATTCCTTTTATGTTTTTTGCTACTTTTATTTATATAAATGGTATATGTATACATGATGCATTCAGAATGTATACTCAGATAGGTACTCCTGCGAATGTGCATTCAGAGGTCCAAGGAGGAAAACAGGGTTCCTAGACTATCACTCTCCAGTTTATTCCTTTAAGATGACAAATGTCACTGACCCTGTATCTAGGTTGATAGCCTGCAAACCTCAACAATCCTTGTTTTACCATCCACACTATTAGTCTCCCCTCACCCAGCACATACACTTACCAATGAGATATCCCTACAGTCCCCTCAGTATCTAGCTTTAATATTTAAGGTAATGTCTGTTACTGTGGGTAGTTATGTTAAGATCAGAAAGAGACAAGGGGCCATTGATGGTTTAAGTTTTCTGTCTGTCTATGAGACTGAGGGGAAAATGCTCTTCCACTATGGGACACAAAGAAATCAATTTGACATCTACTATTCTGAAAGCATTCCACTAAATAAGCAAATATGTTTTCCAGTTAAAGAGAGTCAATTTTTAAATAATTTTCAGACACCAAAGATGGTGTTAGGCAAATATCATTCTCTACAACCAGCGAACCATCTCCTGCAATCATTGTCTTAGCTAAAGTTACCTTTGCTTGGAAAATCGTGTTTCCAATGTGCCATCTTGTTTTACCAGTTTGTGATTGCATTTTAAAGCGTATTGATGGAAAACATTCATATAACATTAGTCAATAAAAGAAAACAAGAAAGAGAAATGTTATATTTTCAAAAGGAAGTGAATTAAGTTCATCGGAAGTATATAAGTATATATTTCAGTCAGTTTTTCATTTAAAGATAATAAAACTTTGGTGCTCTGTGGAGATGTGTGTGTATATATATATATATATATATATATATATATATATATATATATATATTTGTGTCTGTGTCTACATATGCAATTTGTACAATTTGTATGTGTGTGTGTGTGTGCATGTATGTGATTTACATATGAAAGCAAACTCAGTTAAGTCAAAAGAACAAAAGTTCCTATAAAACATATTTATGAAAAAATAAAACTACAAGTTTTTCATCAAAATAAAAACAGCCAAAAGTTCTGATTAATCATGCAAAAGCAAGAAAAAAAATGTTAGTTCTGAGGGACATCTACACGGTTCTTTTCATGTATCAGAACACTTTCCAGGTGAATACAATACTACGTACTGCATTCGTGGCCACCATGGTTTCTGTCATGGTAGAAATGTGAAAACAGCAGAGATTTTTCTGGATCCTGTCTTATTGGATTCATTTTGTTTCATTCATTCATTTATTCATTCATTCATTCACTCTAACATTTTAGCATAGGGTCTCATGTATTCCAAGGTATCTTAGAATTCATTTTTCTAGCTGAAGATGACTTTGAAATTCTTACCCTTCCTCTTCTACCTCCAAAGTGCTGGGAAGACTGGTATATGCCACAATGCCTTTTCTACTCTCATTTCTGGGGATTAAACACAGGGCTTGGTGATGCTAGGACAATGGTCTACCAACTGAGATACACTGCCTTGTTCATTTATTGTCCTACTCAAACATGTAGCATTGACAAGCATTCTCCACGGCAAAAATTTTTCTAAGAAATAGGTGATAAGAAAATGGCAGATGTGTTTGGTCTCCACTGGTGGGTACTCTGCACTGCATTTAACATTGGAGGAGACAGAGCAACAAACAGTGAGAAAGCCTCTGTGCCTAGTTCAGAAGCCACCCAAAGAAAGGTGGGAAGTGACCAGTTGAGTGAATTGAGTGAATTCATGTCAAGGAAAGTTTGCTTGGGATTGATATGTATTAGACATTAAGTCTACATCAATAAGTTACCCAAAATTTACTGAAGTCTTATTATCTTGTTACAGCTTGCATCTATTACAAATACATATCTTCAAAAGTATTCTGATTTTCCATCGTCTAATCAGTGTGAAGAAATATTAACTCTTGTTAGTAATTTATTATAGGTAAAATAGTGAAATTTTATTTCTATTGAGGTCAAATCTACTAAATAGCTTCACAGGAATCTCATTGATATTTTTCAACAACTCTTATTGTCTTGATTTATTCTGTTTTTACCATATAATGGAGACTGGCTTCTCAAATACAGTGTATACAGGGCTGAAGGCAGGATTATACTATCCATGAAATGTCAAAATGTGAATATAGAATGTTGATATTTAAAAAATTATTTTAAGAATTGCCCAGGGCCAATATCTTGGGAATTAGCTTTCAGAATGGTGCCTTATTGTAGCTACTTAGTTCCCAAGAAACTAAAATTTCAATATGTACCAATTAGTAACTCCTGACATGATCAGATCCCAACAGAAGTCTCAAGAATCACAATAGAATCTTTCAGGACCTTCTCTAGTTGATCATTTTACAGGTGGTATCCCAGCACATGGGCGTGAACAGTGACCATGTCTTAAGGAGATTTTATTTGAAAGAAACTTTGGAACTCTGTGTCTTTTCTCCCAGGAACTTACCTTGTGTGCCTTTTCCCTTTGGGGTTTCTCTTTATACCAATCTGACATAATAATATATAGTCACAAGTAGTGAATGAGGAATCTAACCTATCTTCATACCAACTCTCCCTCAATATATCCACATAAATTTGCCTTATATTCCTTCTCTACTGTTTTTACTTAATTTTTTTAATCTTTCATTTTTCTTCTTCTCTCCATAGAATACAGAATCAGCAATCGTTTTTCCTAGAACTTGATTTATTTATGTATTCAGTTAGATACTAAATTCTGTAAATTAATTGATTGTTTCAACAAGATTTTAATGTATACTTTCTGAAACAAGACATGCTAAGATCTCTACAGCCTCCACTCATTCACTGTAGAGAATGTTATTCAGTCATTCAAACCTTGTATCAACTAACAAAAACTAATAGCATTGCAATTATTTCATTCAGGACTGTAGATCGCATAGTAGAAATCTTAAAGAAAACCTATTGCTCTCTCTCTCTCTCTCTCTCTCTCTCTCTCTCTCTCTCTCTCTCTCACACACACACACACACACACACACACACACACACACACATATATATAATCTTTGCAAGGCTCAAGAAGTCCCCATGGTTGGAGGCATTACTTCTTCATTGCTTGGTTGATTCATATAGCTTGCTTCTCCTGGCACTTCAACTGTTCTCCTAGTATCTCACTCTCTGTAACATCACTTTATGGTTTAACTTTACTACCATAGCATGGACACATGATAATCATAACTATTGCATAGACGTCTGATCCCAAATTGGCACAGTGTCAATTCTGTTGCAGTTGCTGAATCAAATCAGCTAAAATTCATTCCTGGATAAAAGGGCAAAGAGCTCTACTGCCTGTCTTTACAGGGATGTGGCAAAGAAACACTGTGAGGATGTAGCCTGTGGGAAAACTAACTTGTAGCTGTGTTTAATGGAGTTGTTCAGTGGTTAGTGTAAGTTTATGCTTAAAGTAGATTCCATATATGGTGAGAAACATGGGAGTCATTTATGTATCAACAGAAACCATGGGAATGGTGGAAGAATTCCAAATGTGAATATATCAATGAAATTTGAGTCATTTCTAGATCATGTTAAACACGATGCCTGTCCTTCAGAACTGTTTAATTCGGAACTTCCCTTGGGACCCTATGTGTAATTTCCCTGACAGAAATGTATTCTTCATTATGATCAACTCTCAGATTTTAAACCGATGTATTTAGATAATCCCATCTTTTAATCATTGATGTAAACTCTTCTGTTTAATTTTATGCACTTAAAATTTAAATAGTTGCTTATTATTTTAAGGATGCGTGCATCCTAGATATTATGAGTTTGCATTTATTTTTTCATCTTTGACTTGGACTTTTGATTTTTTTAATCTTTGACTCCCTTAAAAATATCTTAGCTAATTGGTTCATCTCATAATATACAACACAAATAGTTCTGAGAATTAAAGAACTGTATCCACCCACATTCTAAAATTTATATTGTCCTCTGCAGGGCTGAGAGCCATGTGAAAGAATGCAGCCAGAGTTGGGGCTTGAGTATAGCCCACCATTTCCAGGGGATTGTCTCCTGAATAGTGCTGCTGCCTGCTGCTGCTGCTGCTGCTGCTGCTGCTGCTGCTGCTGCTGCTGCTGCTGCTGCTGCTGCTGGTTTACTCTGACATGCTGACTGCTATTCAAGCCACTTTATCTCCCTTGTGCTACAAAAATTCCATGGGGTCTTCAGTCTCTCACTACTATTCATAACAACAATGGTGATTTTCTGAGGGAATATTACTACTCAGCTAATTTGATGATTCAATTGAAACTTCAGAAAGAATAACTTAAGAAATACGTGTAGTTAAAAAGACTATGTTCAGCTGCTATGGAGAAAACAAAACATATTCTTGGCTGCTGAGCACCTGCTAGATCAGGAAGCAAATAGAAAGGGAGCACAGTTGCTAGAGTCTATGATTAATAGATGACAGATGAGTGTCACTGCCCGCTGTTAAGTTTGATCAAGTTTGATTTTCCTTGTTTTACAGTTATTATTATGAATTTGCTGATGCACTTTGAGAACGTAAGGACAATGTAACAGATATATTTTCTACTCTATATGATAATGAGACTTTAATAGAAAAATAATAGAATGATTGATTATTGCTTGGTTACCATAAACTACACCGTAACAAGGAAGTTGGCTAAGAGAAAAATACTTGACTTCCATCTCAGGGAATAGAACATATGAGAGATGTTTTTTATGTTTGGGTATTTTCATGGTAACCCGATTAATAGCTTTTGCTCAAAGGTACATAAGATGTATGTGTGTGGAATCAAAAAGTTTGAATACAAGAGAATGTGCAAGGTGGAGTGGGCAAGGTGGTATCTACCAAGTTGAAAGCACAAGATTGAAGGAGTGCACAAGGTTGGATGAATGCACAAGAATGAATCCATAAGGCATGATACACAAGACATCTCCCTCAAGGCTTCATCCACAAGAAAGTTTGCAAGATGTGTGTGTGTTAATGCTTACAAGATGCATGTGTATATGAGGGGGTGTGTGTGTGTGTGTGTGTGTGTGTGCGTGTGTGTGTGTTTGTGTATGTGTATGTGTTTGTTGAGGCTTTGCTCCATCTACAAGATGCATGAATGTGTGAATGAGTGTGTGATTATGGAAAATGAAAAGAATAAGATTGTTGAAGTTTGCCTTTTCCTACAAGAGGTGCATGTATGTGTATGAAATTAAGTTGAATAGAGAGGGAAAAGTCTGAATTGAATAGAGAGAGAAAGGAGAAGGAAAAAGTCTGAGTAAAGAGAAAAGTCTGATGCCATCTAAAAAATGTATAAATAAAGAAAGCTGAGATCTTCATTCAAGAAAATGTGTGCATGACGGATATTTTCACCTACTCCACACCCACTTCCTCAAAGCCCTGACCTGACCTGCTGGGGCTGGTCTCTGGTACTGTAGGACTGAGATTCACCAGTTTGTGTCCTTATTAGTATTTTCTTTTTGTCTTGGTCTATTAAAATATGCAACAGCTTGTGACCTAAGATAAAATGAGGTTACCCATGCGGAAAATTACTGAAATTCATAGACCATATATTGTTTTGATATTGGCATTGGAGTATTTATTGTAGACCATGCCACACTGTGAACAAATCTTATCCTAAATTTGTTCTATAAAAGTTGTAAAAGTGTCTGTAGTTTGGGATTAGAAATTACTCTTTATTTTTTAAGTTTCATATTTTTAAAATTTTTCTGCTCTCATATATCCCAACACCCTTCCATCTTACCTTCAGTTCCTCCAAGATCACCTCCCATCTCTTCCCTCCCCCAGATCTATCCCCATCCTCCCACCCCATCCCTGACTCTCCTTAAGAAACAGCAGTATTCCCTGGGTTATTGCTTAAACATGGCACAAGATGAAACAGGGCCAGGCAGTATTACCTACTTCAAGGATGGATTAGGCAATCCAGCAGAAAGAGAAAGGTCAAGTGTCCCAAGGTCAGGCTAAAGGTTAAGAGATAGTCACCTACACTCCAGTCTGTATGAGATCTGCAAGGACACCAAGCCAGGCAACTTCATGACATGGCTGGGGGCACCTAACAAGTACTATCTCTGCCACTTCAGGCTCTGAGTCTCTAAGAGTGATGGTGCCCTTGACCTCTCTGGTCCATGAAATCCCTCCTCCACCTCTTCTGTGGAGCTCCCCCAGCTCTGTGTTTTGTTTTTCCTTAGGCCTCTGAATCTACTCCCTTCAGTTGATGGAAGAAGCCTCTCTGATGAAGATTGGGCTAGGCACTGACTTATGAGGGGAGCAGGATAACTTTAGAAGTCCTCTCTGGGATCTCTAGTCTCTAGTTCCTGGCCTACCCTGTAGTATCAGTTATAGGTTCTTTCCTTTAGCATGGTGTTCTGCCCTTCCATTATTCCAGCAACTCCTGAAGGGGTGATAGGCCATAGGTTAAAGTTTTTGTGGCTGGAATAGTATCCCTGTCCCTCAACTGGAACCCTTGCCTAGTTACAGGAGATGGCTTGTTTAGGATCCCTATCCCCCATTGCAAGAGGTCTTGCCTAGGGTCTCTTTCATTGATTCCAGTGAGTTTCCTCTGCTCTAGGTCTCCAGATTTTCTTCTACATGTCCTCCAACTCTGGCTGTCTCTCTGTATATTATCTCCCTCCATCTCTCCTGCCCTCCTGGTCCCTTCTCTTCCCATTCCCATCCTTCCCATCCCACCTACATCATCCATTTGATTTCCCCTTTACCAGGGAGATCCCTGTGTCTGCACTGGAGTGCTCCTTGTTATATAGTTTCTCTGGGTCTGTGGACTACAGAACCTTTCTCCTTTGCTTAACAGTTAATATCCACATATAAGTGAGTACATACCATGTTTGACTTTCTGAGACTGAGTTACCTCATCAGCTGTCACAATTGCAGCAGAGGTTCCTTGGTGGGGTCCCTTGCTGCAAAGGGGATGCACATTCACCAATAACCTCTCCTGGGCTCTCTTTATAGTTCCAGACCTTAACTTCTCTTTATGAACACTTCAACCTGGGCATCCAATTGCCACTGAGGCTAAACCTTCACCAATGGACTCTTCTAGGCTCTCTGTGGTGCCAACCCTCAACTTCTTTACATGAACCCTTCAACCTGAGCTTTCAATTACCATCGAGGCTGCACTTTTACCAATGGACTCTCTTGGCCTCTCATAATCCCAAGCCTCAGCTGCTCTCCAAAGATCCCTTCATTCTTTCAAAATCAGTACCACCTGATGACTCCTACCATACTGTTCAGCTGGTAGCACATGATACTACCCCAGCCAGCTCTGGAAGATAGCTTCTATGTGTTGACCGTGAAGAAACACTTTCCAGATTTTAAGATAGAGTCTGGTTTGCAGGAAAAATAACTGTAACCTTGCTTGCAGAAGGGTTCACACATGGAGTAGAGTCTTCATCACCATAGCAGATGTGTCTTGTCAGGACCACCTCACCAGTATCTGGACCTCTTGTAGTCAGGTTTGCAGAAGAAAAATTTTTAAAAAAAAGACTCTAAGAGGTCTGAAGTTTTTTTTTTCTTCCTTTTTTCCATGTTGGATGTAGCTAGCATGATGTCCTTCCCTTCTTTACTTTCTGCCTGCCAAATTGGGTGCCATTTATAGTAGTACACATACTGTAGTGGCTCACAAAGGAGACACTGAGCTATATTCACTGATGAAAACCCTGTCAGACCTCAGCCACTCTCATGGCAAGTACTATACTGGACAGTGGAAGCCTGAACTTCTAGGCTCAAGTATTTTTATTGATACTGAACTCCTCAGGTGTTCTGATAGCACATGCAGATTGTGAGCATAAAAACATCCCCCACATAAATCCAACACCTACAGACAATACAAAATCCCAAGGCCTAGACAGCCCTTTTCCCAACAGTGCACAGAACAATTATTTTATACATAACTAAAAATAAACTTCCACAACAATGGGACAAGTATAGTTTATTCTAGATATGCATATTTTAATTGTAATGTTTACAATTTTACAAAAATAGCAATGTAGAAGATACCAAAATTTTCAAGGGAGTACTTTTTTTCTGTTCAAAAGATGTTAGCATAAATAGATTTAAGGCCATTTTCCCCTACCCTCAGGTACAATCTCCTATTTATCCTGTCTAATAGAATACATAGTATTTTTCTCACTACCTTTTAAATGCTATTCATTTAAAAGTTTTGGGTTTTGTTTCTTTCTTTTCTATTTGGCCCATTTTTCTCATTTTAAAATTTGAAGCATGTACACCAAGAATATTAAAATTTTATTGGTAAATACATTATTTATAAAACTTATATTCTAGATAATTTAATATTTTAAAAGATTCAAAGTACCCTCAGCAAACACAGCTTCCATGTAGTGAGTAAATGTGTAGGGTGAAAATAGCTTCCTGTGAATTTTAAAGAAGAACAATGGAAGCATTGCAGGCCAAACACTTTCGGGTTGGACTAAATAATAAATTGTCTAAGATGCAGATAACACTGGATTTATTGTTCTTAATTAATCTTTTTCACCATCTTAGAAGGGCCTTCTTAAGGTATACACTTTCTGTGTATGCAATTAGATTTACTACTGTTTATTTAAATATCCTATTCTTCCCCTAAGCTATGTACATTGCCTAAATTCAATATCCTAAATTTATTGAAAAATAAAATATAGAATTGAGAGAGCAATTTGTATTCTAAGTTAATTATTTCAGAAGAAACTCAAAGTTGCTTTGTATACTGTACTTCTTCAAGGCCATTCTCTTCTCTGAAGCTCAGGTATTTTAGTGTCTTCTCTGTTGCCTCCTTCAATTACAAGTCAATATTCAAGTGGCCAAAGGGAGAAATTCAAATGTATTTTTCTAGCCTATATTCTAATGTTTATTCATCCCATAAAATATGCACTCTTCAATGCCTTGATATCTACATTATCTATTTTTTGTACATAGTTGACAAATAAAGTTAGTGAATGTGAAACTATATGACTGTAACCTTGTACCTATGAGAATTTTGTTTGGAAGTGGATCCATCACAACTATCTTCAGCACCAGAGGAGAGGACAGCTCCTGCCAATTTGTATTCATATCTTAGGTATCTTAATTCTCTTTGGAAATGGCCATGCATTCAGTTCTCCTGGCTCATGCTTCCATCAGCCTTTATACTTTGATAATTTGATTTTATTAACATGAGTCTGCCTAACATGACCACATTTCTGCTGATTGACAGGTAGCTTGAGCAGGTAAAATCGAGTAATATAGAATGCTATCCTTGATGGAAAACAAACTAAACAAAATGATAGGATAGGGAAGAACTTCCCTTTCTCCTCACTCTTATGAAACAGCAGAGCATAGAAAGGAAGATTTGCAGAATCACATGAGAAAAATTAAATTGCTAAAACAAGAGGCTTGGGAGACTCACTCTACAGTCTATACTCTCTCATTCTAGTGCAGCGGAATCAGCAAATCCTGGTAGAAATTATTCAGTCACATTGTGCTGCTAAGAAAAAGGAAATACTTCATGCTGGTACAATTCTGAACTTTTCAGCCCTCCCCCGCACTGACTCACGATCAATCTATAGACTTATGAACCAAACCTATGGGACATTGAAACTGACTGGAACACCTGCTCACATAATTGCAGTATAGATGTAGAACCGATACCACAGATGAAAGACAAAGTTAATGAAATTATAGACTTGTAAAATGTATTAAATGCCAACATCCAAGAGTTCTAGGATGTGTTGTAAAGACAAAAACAAGACCACACCTACCACCAAGTAGGTTAGAGGAAGGCACGAGATAAAATGTAAAGACAGAATTACTATTCAAGGAAATAACAGCAGAAATTTCTTAAATTTAGGGCAAGGTGTGACCATTCAGATAAAGGAAATTATACTCCACAGTACGCAGGAACCAACCCCTTCAAACGCATACTGATGCAGAAAAGTTTATTCTGACCCCTGACAGCAAATAGCTGCTAACTAAGATTCTGATACCCAGCACAAACACTGCACACAACTAATGGGCAAATAAAGACAGTGCAAGAGAAGGAAAATCTAAGAAAATTCAAGGCTATCAAGTAAGCTGTCAGAAGCACTGCAGGAGCCCCACAATCTGAGGAGGAGAAGAGACAGCTGTAAATTAAAGCCCAGAAAAGAACAATCTCCTGAAAGGAATAGG